>OY725496.1:795144-1070024 GCA_963281255.1 Aphrocallistes beatrix
GCTAGTGTAGAAGTCGATCCCTTCGAAAAGTGAGTGAATCTCGATATTGGCTTGAATAATGTGAGAGAGAGTGCGCTTGGAGCGTTCGCACGCCGTCTTAAGGCGACGTAAAGAGCGCTTGTTGGTGGAGAGGTCCTTCTTGTTCTTGCGCTTAAACTCACCAACGAAATGGTTCACCATTCGATGAGTCCTCTCCGCCCAAGTGGGGGTCACCAGCTGTGCTCTTCACTTCGAAGATTCCCTCATCGATTGCGAGAACTGAGACACCAAAGGTACCACCGCCCAGGTCGAAGATGAGTACGTTTCTCTCTCCACCTGTCTTTTTGTACAGTCCATAGGCAATAGCAGCCGCAGTCGGTTCGTTGATAATCCTAAGCACGTTCAGTCCAGAGATAATCCCGGCATCTTTCGTTGCTTGTCGCTGCGCATCGTTGAAGCAGGCGGGCACTGTCACAATAGCGTCTGAGACCGTCTTGCCGAGGTAGGCCTCCGCTATCTCCTTCATCTTCCGCAGGAACATGCTGGAGATCTCTTCAGCGTAGAAGTTCCTCTTCTCGCCCTTGTACTCTACTTGGATCTTGGGTCGGCCCGCATCGTTGATGATAGTGAAGGGCCAGTATATCATGTCAGAATGGACGATGGGGTCATCGTAGCGACGACCGATCAGGCGCTTCGCATCGAACACAGTGTTTGAAGGGTTCATGGCGACCTGGTTCTTGGCTGAGTCTCCAATCAGTCGCTCTATGTCGCTGAAGGCTACGTAGCTGGGGGTGGTGCGGTTTCCGTATTCGTTTGCGATAATTTCCACCTTCCCATGTTGGAATATTCCCACGCAAGAGTAGGTTGTACCGAGATCAATACCGACTGCTGTCATATTTGTAATCGCAGAAATGTCGAGTTGTGTTTGAATCAGAATTAGGTTCAAGTTTGAATTTGTTGGTTATAATGATTATGAAAATCCTAGCGATATATGCGTATACTTTACAGAAGTACATAGTAGTGTACTGTATTTCTAGAACAATTATTATGCGAGTTCATTCAACAACCAGAAATCTATAAAGTTCTTTCCTTAGAAGAAAGTTCTTGGATTACATTGTGACATCATATTGTCTAATTCAGTGCTAGAACATTCTAGAACTTACCCATTTAGGCTATCTGTTACAGTCCAAACGCATGGTTAATGTTAACCCGTTCAGACTGGTGTACACGCTTCTCCAACTTATTTGGTGTACCTTTATATAACGTTTACACTGTTAACGCGAGATCGATATTTATAAATATGGTAGCTAATTAGAAAAATGACTCAAATTGTCGAATATGGCGGTAGTACCGTATGAATTACTTATTAAAAAATTTATTAGCTAAATACTTGAATTCGTAACATTAAAATTCGGACATACGATTTGTTATATCAATGGATAGTAATGGGCATGATTGATAATTCCAAATGTACAATTTGTACATTTGGAATTATCATTCATCCGAATTAGTCATCATAGACATCATACTATTGTGCAAAAGCTATGTTTAAGGCAAATTTTGCTGATTTTCAGACCTGTTTCAAGCACACTTTTAAGCTTTATTAGCAATGATTTTCGCACAGAACCAAGTTCAGGACCAGTTAATACGAAAATTTATGGATTTTTATAGCAACGCTGGAATGTACTAACATTCCATCGAAAATTTTCATATTAACTGGTCCTGAACTTGCTACTGTACGAAAGTAATTTGCTAATAATGCTTAAAAGTGTGCTTAAAATAGGTCAGAAAATCAGCAGAATTTGTCTTGTCGCAATAGTATGATGACCAACCATAATTTTGACAACGGATATGGGCACTATGCTATCATTTAATATATTCTTCAGACCTATAATGCCTATTTTTTGATATTTACTTTAATATTGATTAGCGCTATCGACTTTATCTCTGGTACTGGTGCAAATCGATCAGTGAAATGCCCTTGTATTTAAGAAGGCTATGGCTCAATGCAAAAATTAGCTTTAACAAAAAAGCATTAACAGGAACTGTAATGTGTACTAAAATAGTTAGAACACATTAATCTGAGATTCATGTGTTTTAGAAGTTCAATGAAATTTAGTAAACATTTAAAAATAGTATTTAGCATTATTTTCTGTTGTGGGATGCAATGCAGGTTTTGCATATGGCTTATCCCTATTACTAAGTTACATTCAAGATAGGTGCAATAAGTTATTTAAAAAGATCAGTGTTATATTTCCTGTTCTTTAAAGGTATAATCGCCACAAATGGCAGCAAAACTTATCAGAGTGGTTCGAACTGTTGTGCAAAATTCTGAGGCACTTATATAACAGGAACCATGGATGTACAACTTGCGTGAAATTCTGAGACATTCGCCGATAGAAGCCTTAACAAGCTCTGAACAAATATTATGCAACTTGTAGTTCCTATTACAGAATGATATTTCATAAAACATGATGTTTATGTTCTATTTGTAGTTCTGTTGCGTAGAATTTTCAGACGCATAGAATTATCGAGGTGCATGCATTTGTCAAAATTTTGAGGCTGTCATTTGTCAGAATTATCTTAGCTGTCGCTGGTCAGAATGTTTTTAGGACTCCTGTCACTTGTCAGAATGGTTTTTAGGACTCCTGTTACTTGTCAGAATGGTTTAGGACTCCTGTCACTTGTCAGAATGTTTTTTAGGACTGCTGTCACTTGTCAGAATGCTTTTTGGGAATGCTGTCACTTGTCAGAATGCTTCTTAGGACTGCTGTCACTTGTCAGAATTCTTTTTGGGAATGCTGTCACTTGTCAGAATGCTTCTTAGGACTGCTGTCACTTGTCAGAATTCTTTTTAGGACTGCTGTCACTTGTCAGAATGCTTTTGGGAATGCTATCCCTTGGCAGAATGGTTTTTTGGACTACTGTCATTTGTTAGAATGGTTTTAAGGAATGGCGGATGTTTCGTCGCTGATATTTCTTTGAATGAAACTAACAAATCCCCACCTTCATTCTCCTCTTCATTTTACCAAATAATAAATGACAATCATCCACCCCATCACGAAATAAAACTACAACTCTCGCGTACCATTTTATACTATTTCAAACTTAAAATTCCCACTTTCTCTTTGCTCTTATACATAACAAGCACGCTTCACTTGCTTGCGCTGCGCGGTTGCGGACACTGTGTGTCCGCAGAGTCGCCCTGCGGGCGCCTGGAGGTACTTAATCTAACATATTTTGGGAATTCTTTTTCTTTATATAAATATTGTAAACAAAGGTCAATGAATAATTTCTCATATGGATCTGAAAATATAATATTTGAAATCTACAGCACTAAAAACCCCATGCCAACCGTTGGAAGCTAGTCGCTAGCCTATTTTTGTAATTTGTTTACTTTATGTATCCAATGTAAACAAAAGTAAACAATTAAATTATCAAATTTGCTCGAAAACATGATATTCGAAATCTACACCCCTGAAAACCCCATGTCAACCGTTGAAAGCAAGTTTCTAGCATATCTTTGAGGTTTGTTTACTTTATGTATCTAATATAAACAAAAGTAAACAAAAAAATATCATATACATCTGAAAATATGATATTCGAAATCTACACCCCTGAAAACCCCAAGTCACCCGTTGGAAGCTAGTCTCTAGCATTATTTTCAAAATTCATCAAATGGTGTGAAAATATGTATATAAAGGTGCGAAAATATGCAGATAATCGTTTTTATAGTCATACACTATAATACATTTAAGATATCAAACATAAGTTGTGGCTTTGAATTATTAATAACAATGACGATCTATTTATTGTAGTGTCGTTCTTGTACAATGATTTCTATTGTGATAGTGTAGTCATTTATTTTGTATAGAAAAGGTGCGAAAAATTGTTTTCCATTTTTTTGCAGAGATGTTAAAATTTCGCTTAGATCTTAGAACTTAATCGTAGTCATATCATTTAATACCTACATGCCAATTTTCACACCTCTATGAATTCTTCAATCAATTCGGACAAACACATTTTTTTAAAAAGAAATCCTAGCATTTTAATATATAAGATACTCAAAATGCTCACTCCCACTCTCCTATCAATTCTATTGAGCTTTAGAACAAATTCATGTTTCCCAACAGTTTGTAATTCCATTCTAATATATCAGCTACGAAACATCCGCCATTCCTTAAAAACCATTCCGACAAATGACAGCAGTCCGAAAAACCATTCCGACAAATGACAGCAGTCCGAAAAACCATTCCGACAAATGACAGCAGTCCGAAAAACCATTCTGACAGGTGACAGCAGTCCTAAAAAGCATTCTGAAAAGTGACAGCTAGGATAATTCTGACAAATGACAACTCCCCCGAATTTTCAGACACCAGTATTATGAAACCATGGGTTCAACTTCGCATAGAATTCTCAGACATTACTTTTTAGATTTGTCTATTGGATCGTAGAATTCTGAGACAGTTTGTCTATGTACTATAGATCTAATGAGTTCAGAACGTATAATATGCACTGTGTTGTATATCTAGATTCATTTGCACAAATTTTATTTTGCATCTTTTTTATTTTTTATTTGATTAGTTACTTAAGTAGTAAGATTATCACGGTACGTACTTGATTATCGGGGAGTTTATTCAATGGACAGTTACAGTACGCCCAAATCTTTGAATTCCTGAGAGACGGCAAATATCCAGAAGAATTTTCCCATCAGCAGAAATGTTACTTCTTAAAAATTAATAATACATTCTAATTTCTATTTTTAATCATATAGTATAATTTCGAGACAACTGAAAATTATCAAATAATCACTAGCAGGTTAAATATTAGTCTAAAAATCCATATTTCAACCGATTAATATTGACATCAGTTAACCGGTTAACCGCCCTAGAGGAAACCAAAATAACCGAGCCCTAAAATCGGTTAACCAACCCCAGCCCTGCAGTAGTCAAGACGAGAGGTCACGAGAGCATTCACAAGAATTTCACAGCTTTGTCGAGAGAGATATTTCCGAATCCAACGGATGTTGTAGAGAAAATAGAAACAAGAGCCGGCAACTTTAGTGACATGTGTTGACATGGAAAGGGTGTCATCGAACCATGCACCTTGGTTCCTTACTTCTTTAGATGGTGGGATTCGAGAGGAGACGATTGTGAGACTATCAAGGTGGACTTTGGAGAGTTGTTGTCTGGTTCCGATGACCTGGAATTCAGTTTTGGAGTCATTGATGAGAAGGCTGTTGTTTAGTAGCCACGCACGGATGTCAGCTACGCACGACTCGATGGCGATAAGTGCGGGATTCTCTGATGTTGTCGGGTTTGGTTTGAAGGAGAGATATATTTGTGTATCATCAGCGTAGCAGTGCATCTCAGGGAGATGGGATCTGATGATTTCAAAAAGAGGGCTGGTGTAGAGAGTGTAGAGCAGAGGACCAAGACAGGAACCTTGTCATGCTCAAGAGGAGGATGATCGGAATGGGATCAAGGTCACAGGTCTTATTTGGAGTAGAAGTTACTAGACGCTTAATATCTTCGTCAGATAGTTCGCTGAATGAGGAGAATTGGTGGCGAGTAAGAACTTCAGGGTCAGAAGTGGGGATAGAAGAAGTCGGTGAGGCAGCGGAGACGATGCTCATCTTAATAGTGTTGACTTTTTGGATGAAGAAGTTGGCGATTTCGTTACATAGTTCTGCAGGACAAGAGTGAGGAGGAAGGGAGTGTTTGCTGTCCAATCCAAGGAGAGTTTTTGCTTTCCGAAAAAGCTGACGCTGGTCATTGTGACTCTGGCCTATCCAGTCAGAGTAGAAACTATGACGCTCCTGATTCATCAGGGACGTTGTGATGTTTCTTTCCTCTTTGAAGACATCCAGGTCATCTGGTTTGGCTGAACGGTGCCACTTGCGCTCAGCTTTCCTTCTGCACTGTATGGCTCGCTTGATGGTGTTTTTGAACCACGGTACGCGACGGTGCGTGGTGATGGTTTTCTTACGAATTGGTGCATGGTGGTCGTAGACTGCACGCAGGACCGGTTCTACGGGGGGGTGTGGGAGGTGTGACACCCCCTACTATTTTAATGTAGTCGGTTATTTCCTAAATAGTCGGCAGTCGGCAAAATTAGGTCGACACCCCCCCCCCCCCAATAACTATTTCTAGTTGCGGCCCTGACTGCACGTAAGGTGGTATTGTATAATTGAAGAAGATCATCAGGATGTTCAGGAGGATTAGTGAAGAGATTGGAAGAGGAGAGATCTTCAAGAAATAGAGAGAGATCGAGATCTTTTGAACGTAGAGTGACTATCTTGGAGGATAGGTGTGGTTTCGGAAAGGAAAGAGAACAGGACACGGAAAAGTGATCAGAGAAGAGTTCATCAGCAGCAGGGATGGAAGAAATCAATGTGTCAGGAGATCGGGTGATGATTAAGTCGAGAGTATGTCCTTTTTCGTGTGTTGGTTGATGGACATGATGCTCGAGCGACATAGATTGGAGTAGGTCTAAGAAATCTCTAGAATCTGACTCATCGTCAACGTGGATGTTGAAGTCGCCGGTAATAATGAGTGGTTCACTGCAGATGACGATGGATTCAAGGAAAGAAGAAAATTCTGTGAGGAAAGTGGTAATGGAAACAGGGCGATATTCAGAGTATGGGGTCTGTATATAATGACGACTCGCAAACGCAGATCTTTCGCGTGGATGGTCCAGTCAGAGAACTCAAAGGATTGATGTTCGCCAGAAGAGTTGCACTTGATACTGAGGTGGTCGTTATATAAGAGCGCAGTACCTCCTCCGTGAAGGCGGGTAGACCTCATTTGGTCAGCTAGCTTATACCCAGGTGGCGTGCATTCGATTGAATTAACCTTTATTATTCAATTCTATACTAAAAGGTGAAATCGTGTGATGCTTGCCAGCAAACAAGTCACTGCCACCTCAACCTCAGAGAAAGTTGCATCCGATCCCTCCTCATGAGAGACCATGGAAGCATATCGGGGTTGATCTTATCTGTGATTTTTCTCCCAGTCCGGAAGGCTACAAGCACCTGCTCGTTACAGTGTGCTATTTGAGCTAGTACGTAGTAGTGCGACCTCTCAAGAATAAAACGACTGATAAAACGACTGATGAAGAACCTGAAAGACATCTACCTCGATGTTGGTGTCCCAGATATCATCCAACATGATCAGAGCAAAGAGTTCACAAGCAATGTATGTTTAATTAAAAGTGCAATTTTAATTTAAACACTGTAGCATACTTAAATTCGAATGTTATTTTGAATCCTGAACAAGTAAGACTTCTTCTTGAAATTGTACACCTATGCATGTAATCGAATTAAGAATTGTGTTCCTCGTACATATGTATACACAAGTCCATACTAGTAACTAACCTAACTAAACAAAATAACTGTATCGATAAGATTGAAATAGAAATCTTTTTCTTTTCCATTTACAGGGTGGCTCATAAGTTCTGCGACAAGCTTCATTAAGTATAAAATTTCTTATACACGAACAATCTTAGTTATTATGGTCTTTAGAGATTGTAATTCGAATATTCTCAATGGTTTTAAAAGATTTTTCGAGTCAAAGACCTGGAACAGTGTTTTGTATGGTGAGTTTTGTGGAGAAAATATGTGTCCTGGCGCGCAGCGAAATTCGAGAAACAGGGCCACTGCTTCTGTAAAAAATGTCTCTATAATCGATGTTCCATGACGATTTAGCACCAGATACCTTTCATTCACAATGGAAATATTTCATAAATTCATTGAATTCATTATCAGAAACGAGAGAAAGTTATTATTTCACGTGTTCAAATTAGGTATATTTTGCAAAATCACCCAAAATGGCACTTTTATTCACATCACCAAAAATCTGATCCAAATGGCTCTCAATATGTACTGATATAAACATCTTAATATTCTACAAATTTAGGAGCTATTAAAAACGTTCATCTGCATGCGGATAAAGCTTATCCGCATGCGGATATACGTTCATCAGCATGCGGATTAGGCTTATCCGCATGCGGATATCGCATGCGAATTGCGAGAATGAAAATTAAGTAATAATAAAAGAAATTTTGGAATAAAAAAGGGACACATATATAGTTAGCAAGGTCCTGGGACAAATTAAACGTCCCCAGAGTAGTTATGGACAAGGCTTTCAGACATGGGGCGGCCATGGCCGCCCCACTTTTGACGAAGCATCTGATGGGTAGGTCTGGGGAGGTTAGTTAGTAGGCCTGAGATGACTAGTAGGTATACAGAGGTGCGACTGGGAGAGGTTAATGGGTAGGCAAGGCGGTCTTGGCAGCAACAATTTGAGGAGCTTCCAACGGCACTGGTTATAAATGAGGGTAGACTTGTCAGGCCAAAATTGGTCCAGGGGACCAGTTTTTGCAGCCAAAATTGGTCACCCCTGGCTAAATTTGGTCACCCGGACCAGTTTTGGCTGCCAAAATTAGTCTGGGGGACCAGTTTTAGTGCAGTTTCTGCAGAGAGATGCCCCTATGGCAAGGACGGTGTACCACATCTGTCCATTTGTATGTATCTCCATACGCTGCGAAATTTGAGTTTTCAAAAATTTAGTAGTCCCGATGTATTGCAATATTCATATCTCACATGCCAAGTCAGCTGCACTATCGGTCTACCGATAGACATTGTTTTTCACATGAATAATGCCAGTTGGCATGTATTGAATAGACTCCCTATTAATAGAGACCTCCTAGAGTGATTGTGATGTCATCACATGACATCCTATGAGGAGAGGACTACTTTAGTGTACGTAATTAAATGACACAAAATTTAACCCGAACCAGTTTTGGTCTGCAAAAATTGGTCCCCCCGGACCATTTTTTTCATGACAGGCTCAAGTAGAGTTGGTAAGTTGCTCTACCAATAATATTTAGGGCATTAGGATCACGCGATCATTGACCGCTTGATCACGATTGCGATTCTATTTTGACGATGGAATGAAGTCAGATCCTTTTTTTTGAATGACCTGTTGGGAGCTTATGAACTTTTTTAGCCTGATCATTTTTCTAATCATTTTGAGGATCCTCACCATCATTGACTTATTCTATTTTTCTATGCTGTTGTCATTTTGAGTCTTTTCCAGATCCATTAAAAAATCTTAGCGCATGCACTGATTGCCTCTTAGATTATGTGCTTCTTATTGCAGGATATCTGAAAATTGGTTGCAACTAAAACCTAGAAGGGACGGGGAGGCGATAAGCCTGGGATATTCTATGTTTCACATTAGGCGCAACCTATCAATTCTGATCCCTCTCAACAAATTATACTTAAGTATGTACTATAAATATGTCCACTGATCCACATTCAACTCCAATGAGTTCAGTGCATTCAAATTCTCCCTCCCAGATTTTGAAAAAAATTTGAAACTTTTTCTTCGGTGAGTTGGAGTATCCCCCCGGAATTGGATAATCCCAGGAGTATTATGGCAAATAACAAATCCATATTTCAGTCAGCACCAGGTTCATCACTTGCAATCTGCCATCTATAGCTCTTGTTAGTAAGATACTTAATGTAGGCAAGTATTATCTAGTAAACTTTCAAGGTGCCACAATTTGGGCATGCCAAATTTACGAGATGGGCCTGCATCCCGTCCCGTAAATTATGCATCTAGATTTTCCGGGACTGTCCAGTCCCGGAAATTAGGCATGCCCCACAATTTGCAGATGTTGCATTGTTTCATTGGTGCCGACTTGCTTTATTTCTGGGATACGGAAAATGTAGTGAACTGAAATAATATCACTCCTTTTATCCAGGGAATGAAAGGTTCAGGAACAAACTTATTAAACTTGAACTGAACAAACTGAACGCAAGACTCTTAAGGGATTTACACTGAACGAACTGAACGAACGCCAGCGGTTGCCGAACGGCAGTTGAACGTGAACTGAACGAACTGAACTGAACGAACTGAACGAACGCTAGTGGAGTTGAAGTTAGGTGGTGAAAGTATTTTCGTTTCGAACGTGGTAAACTTAATCTGTTCTAAAAATTTCCTCAAGCGGGAGCAGAATGATTAACCAGGGAGAGGAACACCACGAAACAAATGCTATGACGGGTCACAACACCAAGTTTGTAGTATGAGGATGCTTTAAGTCGTACTTGGGGACGCGTTATAAGCCCTGAAAGCTGACAACATGGTTTCATATCATAATGTCAAATTCTTCCTGATTTACTCTATGTATACAAATGCAATATTTATCACAGAACGTAGTTGATTAAATCCTGATATGGGTATAAAACACAGTAAACTGAATTAATAGATTCTGAAACAACATTAAACCGAGGATGGGAGGGATTAGTCGCATATCAATGACCTTATCCTTAGACAAAACCTTATTCTCATAGATCAATTACGAATAAAAGACATTTATGAAATTAATACCAGGAGGAACTTAAAAATTTCCAGGGAGTTGCATTGTCTTCCTTTTACGACAACCTCCTCTCCCATGGCGACATCTCTATTCTAAACTTCTCATACATACATACATTATATACGCAGTGAATTGCAGATATTCATATGTTGCATTTAAGCAAAGTATTGTAACAACATTATAATGTAGATTGTACAGTGTGTTAAGAAATTGTTTTCCTTTATTCTAAAAATACGATTGAAACTAATTCTTTATGTGATTATATTTGTTTACAATTCCTAGTATCTTAAATATTTGTATGAGAATATTCAAATACTAAAGTATGACTGAATTTTGTTGTGTTTAACTTATCCATTCGCGAATTATACAAAAATAGGTTGCATTGATGTCAAATGAGCTCCCAGTTAGTAGGTGATTTTAGTAAAATCAAAAATCAACCCATACTAGATCGAAAAGCATTGATCACCTCTACATGGCCTGTTCATTCGCTTGATTTAAGACCCTTTAAAAATCCCTGATATACTAGTATTATAAAGAAAAGGTCAAATTCTATTTTGAACGACGAACAAAACTAGCATGCTTTTACCAATTGAATCAAGCTTTGAAAAGGACAATTTTTAAATTTTAGAAAAAGTCATAGTAAGAATGCTGAATTGAATTAAAAAAATGTTTTAAACTAAGTGCTAATACTCATATACGTATATCCAAAGTTAATAAAATTTTTGTCATATTTTTTGCTTCTAAATTTTCAGATGTTTGAGAGGAAATCTATTTCTTAACACACTGTAATATGCTTTTTAGTAAATTATTCATCAATAGAATAGCTTATCTTCTTGAATATAGCTATAATCCCAAAGAAGATTATCAGCGAAATTTTTAAGTTTGTAACTGAGGAGTGAGCGCCCCCTCCTCCCAAAACACACCAATGGTTATAATCACTCTCTAAACATGAATTCTGATCGGCTGAACGTCACAAAAAGTGTTGGCTGATGAAATTGCAGGGTTTTAATATCACGGCCGAAGTAGCTTATAATTATTTAATAGGGATTAGACATAGCTCAATGAGGAAATAATTAATATTGACTCGCTGAATTACATCCTAATTGCTAGTAATTCTCAATTATTTTTCATTAATAGATTATACATGTAAGTGTTCAGTAGCATGAATTAATAAAAGAGAAAATTGTATTTTCGAAATCGAAGCTTTTTATTTTCGATTTCTGGAGTCCTGGGTTGTAATATTTCAAAAAACTCTAAGGAATGCTTTATGTGTAATGAGTATAGTCCATTATATGCAAGAAGAATACTGGATTCCATTGATGCAGATTTATTTAAAGTTAAACTAAACTATTTAGTAATAAATTATATTGAAAAAGAATAATTTATAGGATAATATTATCAAATTACTTGTTGCAGAACTTTTGATGCACCATGTAAGAAAGTTGTGTGTATTGGGTTTAGATTCCATCTGAGATTTGAGATTCACATTAGATAATATGGAAATTACTCGTGGACCAGATCTAAGCCTTTATAATTAAGATGGGAGTAGAGAATGAGATGATGCGTTTCAAATAATATCAATTTTATTGATTCTATCACTGATCTCTTTTTCCTGATCGAATAGATAATCCGGTCACATTATTATTTAACTGTTTAAATGTGTAAGTTCGATATTCTTATTACATCGTCTCTCCTCCATCGTAAAATATTGCAGCTTGGCATATAGAGCAAAGACCTTCGTTTGATATGACTAACAAATAAAATACCTTTCAGCTCCTCAGTTCGGTTCATTTAATGCATTTTACTCTACATTTGCTTAGCGACGATATTGAATTATAAATGGTTCGGACTAGAATATTACTTTGTAATTATAAACTACTGCTACCTCCCTCTACTACCTGATAATAATATGCAGGATGTATTCCTAAGTCTAAAGTAAGGGAACGCGTCGATTTACTTCACCTTTTCTAAAATTGTGCCTCTTATGTAGCATAATCTGCGCCCTCCATTGGTGTCATGGTTTAAAATAATGTAGGGAGCGAATTTATGCACTCATTATTTGTGGACTTGAAGGACTAATCATTCCATCATCGAAACAATACCATCACTAATTACAGGATTGTAATGGGCATCGTTGTTTTAAATTTTACATTCAACAAAGGCTGAATGGCGTCTTCATAACTGGGCAGAAGGGCGCCTCAAAGGAGGCTCGGAGGCGCCTTCATAAATAGAGAAGCTCCTCAAAAAGATGTTCAAGAATTCTTGTTCAATCGTATTATTAAAACAATGAGCGTATTTTCTTATTTGCTCATCCAGTTTTTCCCCATAATTACCTATTAAAATGGGGAAGCAAATCTATCAAATCGAACTTTGGAAAAAGAAAAGGTAAAATTAATCGGCTACCAGTCAGATCTCTCCATGAATCAGGCAATCTTACCACAGTGAATAAACCAGCGAATTATCTAATAGATTCAGATGTAACCTAAATAATAAACAGAATCAATGTTATCCTACGAGCATTTCCGAAAGCCTATCCGCCAATGCACCTAGATATGAAGATATCAGTTAGTAAACTTTGATTTTGAAGGATTAATATATATTGGTTGATACCAAGGTTGCAACCGAATAGTCCAATATTCGGTTAGACCAAATACTATTTGACAAATAGTTGATATTCGGTTGAGAACCGAATATCAGTATTCGTATTCGGTTGGAGTAGCCGAATATTATCAGTATTCGTATTCGGTTAGGTAACCGAATATGATCAGTATTCATCAAGCTTTCATCCAGGCGTACTGGGCACCTAGAGGCGCGTATTTGATCCCATGGATCATAATTAGGCGTATGATTTTGGGGGCTAGGCGCGTGGCACAAAACATATATAAAATTGCTATATAAAAATGAGTCTAGGCGCGTCGAAAAAATGGTGACGTCCATTTAGGCGTATAACTTTGGAAAGCTGGATGAAACCTTGGTATTCATATTCGTTAGAGTAACCAAATATTATCAGTATTCGTATTCGGTTAGAAAACAACCTCTATAATCCGACACCTCGCTATTCCGGAATCCGACAATTTAATGATTTTCCAGTAATGCAAATTCGACCTGTATAATCCGACAATTTTTTTCGTCTATCAAAAATGTCGGATTATGGAGGGGTTATTTTACCTCTTTGATCAGACAAATTATTCGTCTGTCAAATATTGTCGGATTGTGGAGGTTATTTGACCTCTATAATCCGACATTTTGCTGATTTTCCACAAATGTCGGATTATGGAGGTTATTCGATAATCCGACAATTTGCTAATCCGACATTTTTTTCGTCTCCCATTGAATGTCGGATTATGGAGGTTCCACTGTACTAACAAGTATTACAAATGATTACACTGATAACTTATTCTTAGAAATATAATCTCCACTCGTAAAATAACTAAATTACAAGTACATCATTGAATAATGGATATTCTGAAGATGGAATTACTTTAGTCTACATCAGTTATATCATTGTAGTTGGAATTTGAGCTAAAAGTAGAATAGATGTTGTGCATTAGAGAAATTTGTGAATATGAATACGCACAAGTGAAATGTTGCGTGGAACGCGTAAGTACAAAGTCCTTTAATTCACTGCATATTCATTCTATGCAGAATCCAATTTCAGAGCCAGATACTTTTTGCAGGGCCGTAAAGAGAGCAATGACATCCTACCGAGAAAGATGTAAAAATATGATTTTTAGGGCGCTTATAATGATAAGAGAGGCATTAGATACCTTTAAATCAGTGCCAGATACTCCTTTTATGGTAGATATTGTTACCTGGGTGTACCTTTATAAATTTCTTTTTCACAGGAAGGTGTCGAATTGTTTAGCTTAACCAATCGAAACCTAGCGATTTCACATTATTGGCTTTGATACTTTTGACCAATAAAGGTTAGACCTAACTCAATGCATATAACAAGTTATAATCACTCTCAATGCTTAAAATATCATTGACTTGAAAAATGATTCCAAACAGTTACTATAGCTCAACATTACGCGAATAAATTAATCAGATTTTCACAACTTTTTATCCATATTTACGCCCAAATGAGTTCTCGATGTATAATTACTATGGGATTTACAATTTATAGATTTCTAATTTTTAAATCTAAGTGAAATTCTCAATATCATTGAGAAAAGTTACAAAATTGAACTAACCAGCGAAATTTAATAATATTTTGTATGAACAGATAGTTTACGACCTAAGAGATGAATACAATCGAAGTGATTTTGATTTATTCAAACTAAAATCAATTTCACGGATAAAAGTTCAGTACAAACTGAACTTTAATCCAAAGAGTTTAACAGAATGTGGGTGTGTTACTTTTATAACTTGATGAAGCTAAATTACGTAAGATCTTCGCGATTGAATTGATCGATCAATTAGCATCTGGATCAAGTAACAAGAACATAGAATTCTATCACACGATTGAAAGCATATCAAAACAATCATAGTTCTCTAAACAGAATTTTTGATGTACGATTACGTACATGTAAAAGCAAGTCCATTAAGTTCATCACAAGTATCCAACAGATAGAGTTGACAGTGTGTACTAATGACTACACTAATTAACTTATTCTTAGAAATATGAATCTATACTTGCAGAATAACAAAATTACATCATTGAATAATGAAAATTTTGAAGATGGAATTAATTTAGTCTACAGGAGTCATATCATTCTAGTTGGAATTTGAACTAAAAGTAGAAGGTATTCTATACAGCAAGTCAGTGACATCGCCATCAGAAGTAAAGAATGGCAATACCCTTACTAGTGACTATCGCTTGCCTTTAGGCAATCTGTTTGATAAAAAAATTCTTCGATCTATGGAACATGATTTTTTACGGGTATTCATGTGTATTTTCGTGTAAGCTTTATTTGATCTATGATTATAAATATATTTTATTATAGAAATTAAGAACGTAGTCTAAAGCAATCCAGTATAATTCATAATATACAAATGTTTGGATAGTCATATCAGTGCCGTCAAAATCTCCGGCGCCCGGGCGCTAAAATTGGCAGGACTTGGTAGGTGCAGATCCAAGGGGAGGGAGCTAGGGAGACCATGATCTTCCTGAGATATTTTAACGAATTGAGAGCTCGGATGAGATTTTCTTTCTCCAATAAAGATCTCCATGTAAAAATTGGAAGTGTCATTACAAAGTTTGCTCAGATTAGAACTGGAAGAGGATGATTTTGGTTTTAGTCAGTGGTGTAGTCAGAGACGGATTTACGAAAAATAGCAGTTTCTTTAATCAATTCGTGACATATATGTCTCGAATTGATTGAAGAAACTGCTATTTTTCGTAAATCCGTTAAAATATCTCAGGAAGATCATGGTCTCCCTAGCTCCCTCCCCTTGGATCTGCACCTACCAAGTCCTGCCAATTTCAGCGCCCGGGCGCCGGAGATTTTGACGGCACTGATATTACTATCCAAACATTTGTATATTATGAATTTTACTGGATTGCTTTAGACTACGTTCTTAATTTCTATAATTATATACTTATAATCATAGATCAAGTAAAGCTTACACGAAAATACACATGAATACCCGTAAAAAATCATGTTCCATAGATCGAAGAATTTTTTACCAAACAGATTGCCTAAAGGCAAGCGATAGTCACTAGTAAGGGTATTGCCATTCTTTACTTCTGATGGCGATGTCACTGACTTGCTGTATAGAATACCTTCTACTTTTAGTTCAAATTCCAACTAGAATGATATGACTCCTGTAGACTAAATTAATTCCATCTTCAAAATTTTCATTATTCAATGATGTAATTTTGTTATTCTGCAAGTATAGATTCATATTTCTAAGAATAAGTTAATTAGTGTAGTCATTAGTACACACTGTCAACTCTATCTGTTGGATACTTGTGATGAACTTAATGGACTTGCTTTTACATGTACGTAATCGTACATCAAAAATTCTGTTTAGAGAACTATGATTGTTTTGATATGCTTTCAATCGTGTGATAGAATTCTATGTTCTTGTTACTTGATCCAGATGCTAATTGATCGATCAATTCAATCGCGAAGATCTTACGTAATTTAGCTTCATCAAGTTATAAAAGTAACACACCCACATTCTGTTAAACTCTTTGGATTAAAGTTCAGTTTGTACTGAACTTTTATCCGTGAAATTGATTTTAGTTTGAATAAATCAAAATCACTTCGATTGTATTCATCTCTTAGGTCGTAAACTATCTGTTCATACAAAATATTATTAAATTTCGCTGGTTAGTTCAATTTTGTAACTTTTCTCAATGATATTGAGAATTTCACTTAGATTTAAAAATTAGAAATCTATAAATTGTAAATCCCATAGTAATTATACATCGAGAACTCATTTGGGCGTATATATGGATAAAGTCAAAGTTGTGAAAATCTGATTAATTCATTTGCGTAATGTTGAGCCATAGTAACTGTTTGGAATCATTTTTCAATTCAGTCAATGATATTTTATGCATTGAGAGTGATTATAACTTGTTATATGCATTGAGTTAGGTCTAACCCTTATTGGTCAAAAGTATCAAAGCCAGCTTTAATGTGAAATCGCTAGATTTTGATTGGTTAAGCTAAACAATTCGACACCTTCCTGTGAAAAAGAAATTTATAAAGGTACACCCAGGTAACAATATCTACCATAAAAGGAGTATCTGGCACTGATTTAAAGGTATCTAATGCCTCTCTTATCATTATAAGCGCACTAAAAATCATATTTTTACATCTTTCTCGGTAGGATGTCATTGCTCTCTTTACGGCCCTGTAAAAAGTATCTGGCTCTGAAATTGGATTCTGCATAGAATGAATATGCAATGAATTAAAGGACTTTGTACTTACGCGTTCCACGCAACATTTCACTTGTGCGTATTCATATTCACAAATTTCTCTAATGCACAACATCTATTCTACTTTTAGCTCAAATTCCAACTACAATGATATAACTGATGTAGACTAAAGTAATTCTTCAGAATATCCATTATTCAATGATGTACTTGTAATTTAGTTATTTTACAGGTGGAGATTATATTTCTAAGAATAAGTTATCAGTGTAATCATTAGTACTACTCGTTAGTACTGTTATCTCTGATATCATGCGGGCATATGTGGAAAGTTTTACTTCAGATCGAATTAGTAATCACAAGGTGTTTCATTGATTATATCGCCAAACTATATTAATATTACTCGGAAGGTATTGAACTAACTATCACTCCATTTTGGGATTTTGTTTAGTACTTAATGTCATTTGTATAATGGTGAAAATGACGAGTTAAATGGCAAAAAATGAACTAAAGATGGTGGAATTCTACCATAGGATCCAGTCCTATGTAGGAACCCAGCGCGAATGGCAGATCTGAACGCACTAGATTTTTTTCCTTTTGGGTTACTGTAAGGACAATGTTCAACCAAAACAATCCTCAAACCTTAGATGAATTGAAAACAGAGATTGAGAGCTTTATCTCCGCAATAACACATCTTACTTGCAGAAAAATCATACATAACTTTATCATACGCTTAAATCACGTTATAGCGAAAGAAGTATCCCATATTGAGCATGAATTGAAATAAACTAATGATTGATCCAAATTGGTTATTCCATTATTTTTCATTAATGGCAGAGGTTTTTCTTTTAAATGTGACTAAAAAAATCATATTATCCAATCGCATGTGAAGTGAGAATAATTTAGTTTCGTGCATGATTTATGAAATACTCTGTAAAAGTTCACTAGCTTATGCCACTAGTGTCCACTCCAGACACCCTCTCTGTGTTTCTTCTGATATATTTACCCAAATAACTGACAACTCATTCACTTGCGCACAATCTTGAAGACATTTCTTCGGATTTTTGCTTGTTGGTTATACACCTTAAAAGAAAATCATGCTTACAATTGAGCATAACGATGATATATGTATCAACTAATATATATTAATCCTTCAAAATCAAAGTTTACTAACTGATATCTTCGTATTTAGGTGCTATATTATAATATAATGCAACAAATTTCTTAATACAAATATTACAGCTTTGTATAGGGCACCCTTTAGGCTCGGGCCCCGGGCGACCATCCGCCCCCCTTAATCCACCACCGGGTGTAGTGCTCAAAATTAAAGTGGAGAAGCGCCTGTAAAATACTTGTATTTCAAAATGTTGGTTGGACAAGAACATCATACTTACCAACCCCTCTTTAAAATTTCCCTGGATTTTAAGAGTGAAATCCCTGGATTTCAATGGTAAATCTCTGGATGTTATCATATTTTTAATTTTAATGACTAAATTGGCATGAATCAATAGACTTAAATTTCGAAATTCGTGATCCATGGAAATCCTTAGAAATCCAGGGAATTCCCTGGATTTTAAATAAAGGCCGAATATATGTAATCAAAGATTTCCAAATGGACAAGTAAGCGATCTAGGGAAAGGTACATCGTATATAATGTCATCTAACGCGTTAAATAATCACTTGATCAAAATTCTAGAACAATTTTCTAAACTCGTGATCTATGAAATTTACCTGGATTCCTGAAGACTTGCTAAATAATGAGGAAACATAAAATTATTCGATAAATTCTGTAAACTATGTTACAATAATGGAAATTATTTTTAGCTAGTTAATCGCTCAAAACCCCTGGATTTTTCATTAAAACCCTGAAAAATATAGACACTCAAGAAATTTGAGAGAATTTATAATCATTAAAAAGATGGCATATCTCCCGTCAAGGAAAATGTTAAACGTGTTATCTCTTCGAAAATTAGTGGAGGAACGCAACCTCCTCTAGAAAAATTAGTATGGGAGTGCTGCTCCCACTGTACTACACCCTTGGTTTTAGTTCATTTCTTTCTAATTATGTGTCTGAATTTCTACCTCAAAATGAATGAATAATGAGATCATTTAGATAAATTGCTCCTCAATAGATAGCGGAAATTACTGTAGATTGATATTTCAGGGTCTAAATTTCAAAAGCTTTTAGGGGGGTAAGCATACCCGTTAGAATCGCTGTAGAAAATTTTGATATAGTCAAAACGTTTTGAGTTATGTTGACACAAAGGATTTTTAGGTAGGTATTATTGGGAAATTTTGATTCCAAAATTCGTGGATCATTTGGTATTTAGGTTACCACAGCCGACCAGGGGATCTTAGGAGGCTTTTTGGAGATGAATGGCCAATATTATCCCTCAATTTCGTTCAATAGTGGAGTTTACAGGAAATTTTAATTCCTGATCCCTTCGCAATAATTAATTCTCAGTACAGGTCTTCTATATGGAAATTTTTCCTTCTCAATGTAGGTTCAGCTATTGTAATTTTCTTTTGATAAGATGATTATGATCCAAGTTGCTACAAAAATATTTTTTGCTCTTATCCAATTTTTTAAGAATTCCAAAAGTCCTCGACCGAATTATTATAAAACTAGTATGCACATTACAATCAAATAAATTCTTGGTTAAAACACTCAATATATTCCCCCTTCAACTTTCTGCAGCATTCCCATCTTTCCGGCAGCTTACCTAGTATACCCGTGGCATAGAAATCGGGAGGGGTCCCTTTTACCCACTGATTTATCTCACGCTCCAAGTCCTTAAATGCACTAAATCTCTTCTCGCGAAGCGGTTTCTACTGGTTGTTTGGGGAGTTCATCTCCCCAAACAACCACTAGTCGCTCGGGGCTAGGTCTGGACTATAGGGTGGGTGGGGAACACATTCAAACCCCAAGCGATGAATGGCCTCCTTCGTTTGCTTGCTGACATGGGGTCTCGCATTATCATGTTGGAGTAACACTCCACGGCTAAGTTTCTCACGCTCTTTCTCTTGATTGCCTCTCTCAAAACTTCCTTTCTTGGATATAATAATAACTGTTTATAGTGGTCTTCTGGTCTTCAGGGAGCCAGTCAATGGAAAGTATCCCCTGCATATCCCAGAATACTGTAGCCAGGCCCTATGAGAGGAGGGGCCAGCAGGGCCATTTGGCCCGGGCCTCCAGCCCTAAGAGGGCCTCTTCACTCTCCAAGGTTTCACAAAAATAGACAGGGTTCATGATAATAATTAATCATATATTCTATTTTACAATATTGGGATTGACCTTTCCCCACTTGAGCGAAATACATTTGGGCGAAACCCGTTTGAGCGAACTCATTTGAGCGAAGTCGAAGTTGAGCGACCACTTCTTTTGGCGAACCCACAAAACAGCGAATGTGGAAATGAAAACAATACTTGAAGAAATATGAAAAATTGACTTTATTTATTATTTCTAGAAGTACGTTAACCTACTTTGGCTAGGAATGTTGAATTGAAAATGAAAGTGGGGTCTTTTCTATTGATATACCTTTGACCCCAAGTCTAAGTGCTAAATACGTCTGAATATCCTTCAAAACTTAATTCTGGATGATTTTTCGAAGTTGTATAACGTGATGCTATATGTAAGAAAATGTAGCGTTTGATTGATGAATTAACTTGTTTCCTCAATGTATAATGTGAATAGTATTGGATTTGCAGAGTTAACAAACTTCTATTGTTGATCTTGATCACATCCATAATTCCACTCCATATTGGCTTTCGCTGTTTTGTGGTTTCGCTAAAAGAAGTGGTCGCTCATCCACGACTTCGCTCAAATGAGTTCGCTCAAACGGGTTTCGCTCAAATGCATTTCGCTCAAGTGGGGACGAATCTTTGGATTATGTTGTGTTCTTGTTAACTCATAACAGCAATTGTATTTTCAACATTTAGTGAAAACACAGTACAATTTGATTATATTGAACGGATCAATTAGAGTTCATTTGTATTCGCATAATTACACTTATATTATCGCATAATATTTATCACTTCTTCTCTTGTTTTCATTTATCGGAATCGTAGTCTAAATTCTAGCAGTGGCCCGGGGCTCTCTGAATCTCTCAGAGGCCCTGACTGTAGCCATCCGCATACCGGCGGACGGCGCACTCTTCGGTTTGATAGGGACTGGCTCATGCTTCCGTTTCCACTGACTGCTTTGAAATTTAGGCCTCCGGTTCGTAATAATGAAACCTCGTTTTATCCCCTGTCACATAGCGATCGAGGAAGTTTTTCTCATCCCTCCAGGCTGCAAGGAGTTCGCGACTAGATTTCACCCTTTCTCGTTTGTTTTCTTCAGATAGAAGTTTTGGCATCCATCGCAACAACTCGACTCATCTCCAAATCTTCTCGAATAATTCTATTCATCGTTGTTTTTCGAATGCCCACCCTCTCTTCTAACTCCCTGATAGTAACACGCCTATCTTCATCCATTATCCTCTCAATTAGCTCGACGTTACCTTTGAGCATGGAGCTTTTCGGACGTCCCTGTGCGGACAGAGTTTTCGAAGGTATCCCGCCCATCCTCAAACCTTTCAACTCATATGTATACAGTGCTTCTGCTCGGGCACTCATCCCCATACACGATCTGCATCTCTTCTAGGATCTCTCTGCGCGAATATCTTATATATTAAAATGCTAGGATTTGTTTGTTTGTTTGTTCGAATTGATTGAAGAATTGGCAAGTCGTAGAGATACGAAAATTGGCATGTAGGTTTCAAATGATGAATCTACGATTAAGTTCTAAGATCTAAGCGAAATTTTCACACCTCTGCAAAAAAAATGGAAAACAATTTTTCACACCTTTTCTATACAATACTATGTACGGCTTCACTCTCACAATAGAAATCATTATACGACAATATTGTAGGCTGTAATTGTAATTAATACTTCAAAGCAATAAGTTTTATGAATGTCTCAATAATATATTATAGTGTATAGCAGTTAAAAAGGTTATTTCTATATGTTCACACCTTTATATAAATATTTTCACACGATTTGACGAATTTTGAAAATTATGCTAGAAACTAGCTTCCAACAGTTGACATGGGGTTTTTAGGGGTGTAGATTTCGAATATCATATTTTCAGATCGATATGATAAATTATTTGTCCACTTTTGTTTACAATAGATACATAAAGTAAACAAATTACAAAAATAGGCTAGAGACTTACTTCCAACGGTTGACATGGGGTTTTCAGGGGTGTAGATTTCGAATATCATATTTTCGGTCCATATGAAAAATTATCTGTTGACCTTTGTTTACAATAGATACATAAAGTAAACAAATTACAAAAATAGGCTAGAGACTTACTTCCAACGGTTGACATGGGGTTTTCAGGGGTGTAGATTTCGAATATCATATTTTCGGTCCATATGAAAAATTATCTGTTGACCTTTGTTTACAATATATATATATATATGAAGGAAAAAAATTCCAAAAATAGTTTAGATTGAGTAACTCCAGGCGCCCGCAGGGCGACTCTGCGGACACGAAGTGTCCGCAAGCCGCGCAGCGCAAGCAAGCGAAGCGCGCTTGTAATAATTATATAATAATTATATTATAATTATATAACAATTATATAATAATTGTATAATTATTATATAATTATTATAAAATTATTATATAATAATTATATAATTATTTTATAATTATTATATAATGATTATATAATTATTATATAATGATTATATAATTATTATATAATTATTTTATAATTATTATACAATTATTATATAATTATTATATAGTAGTTATAAAATAATCATCTTGCATATTAAAACTCTAGGATTTTTTGTTTGTTTGTTTGTTTGTCCGAATTGATTGAAGAATTGGCAAGTCGTAGAGATACGAAAATTGGCATGTAGGTGTCAAATGATGAATCTAGGATTAAGTTCGAAGATCTAAGCGAAATGTTCACACCTCGCCGAGATAGGTGACGAAATGTGCTGACCAATCAAATTCGATTATTTTATAATGCAAATACATTGGAATAAAATAGTAGTGACTTATGCATACAATCAGTAGTGTTTTGGGGGGGGGGCGCGGGGGGGCGCTGCCCCCCACTTTTTTACATTGTATCATTATCACTATGTTGACTAAAACCTAAATATACTCGCAAACGCTTGTGATGAATTGGCGCGAAGCACAAAGTGGTAATCAGGTTACAGGAAGGAAATTCAAATCCCGTATGAGATTTGATAAGAATTGATGTACAATGATATTTGACCACCTTAAGTTTAAAAATTTTTCTGGGGGGTTAACCCCCAGACCCCCCATTACCTGCGCTCGCTTTTGGCCCCCCCTCTGAGTCTAAACCCTGTATCCGCCCCTGCCATCAGGGGATTAAAGTTTCACGAAAAAACATATAACTTTTTTACGGGAAGGAAGCGCCCCCCCACTTCTATTTTTGGCAAAACACCGCTGCATACAATCAAAGAACTATTTGTGATTGAAATTCATCGGTTTACGTGACTACCAATCAATTATCAGACTTTTATAATGCCATTCACACGATTCTATTTCATATAAATGATTGAATACAGCTATTTTAAGTCTATAATTTGATTGTTAACAACAATTAAAGTGTGTTATATGCTACGATCAATCAATTCGATCATAAAATAACTTTTAACGACATGGACTGGAATTGATTATTTAAGTATAATAATCTTTAGCAATGTGAACTTTGTGTATTCAAATTGAGCTTGCATTCAGGATTAGTTGACTTAATACGAAGTAAATTGTATTTATCACGAAACAAAATTTCTGCTAAAGTTCTGATTTCATAAATGTAACCGTAGTCAAATGACAATCCAGCGTACTTAGTATAAAACACGAAAGCGATGTATTGTTTCTTTAATATCCCCAAGCGCCCACTGGGTAAATCTGCGGACACGCAGTGTCTGCAAGCCGCGCAGCGCAAGCAAGCGAAGCGCGCTTGTTTTAATAAAAACCAAATGTTACTGTGCATACTTTCTCTAGAATGTTCCATTAGAAAACTTGAGTTGGGTCAAATAAAGATAGAAATTCAATTATGCACTTAGAACAGTTCTACAATCTGAAGCGTAATTGAATAAGCTTCAAATTAATTAATATAGTATAAGCCTACTCGACTGTTATGATGAAAGTGATCATTCAAAACGGTCTAAGACTTTTGGGACAACCCTTGTACCTATGTTTCCTTATTGCTTAGTTTGCTTCTCCCACACATTTCATTATCCTCAAAGTTGCAACCGAATAGAATAGACCAAATACCTTTGGCAAATAATTGATATTAGTTTTGGAACCGAATATTAAGATTCGTAGTATTTGATAGGAGTAACCGAATTTTATCAGTATTCGTATCCGTTTTGGGAACTATTTATGAATACTGATTTTCAGTTCAATCGGTTTTAACCTTGAAGTTTATTATCTGATACTTTGATTTAGATAGTTTAATACACACTTTATGATATACAGAAATACTATGATACAATCTAGCACTTAAACAATAACACAACATTACTATCCTAAGCTCTACATATACTGTGTAACTAAGCTAGTTACGTAGTCATCTCACAAGAGCTGATCCATCCTAAATGACATTGCTCCTGCTTCACTATCAACCACTTCAACTATCTCATTAACATCTGTGTCTTTCCAGTAGAACACTGTCGTTCCTACTTTTTGTGAGATTTTGCAATCCTGATCAGTTCCTACTAGTTCCCACTGGTACGGTTGAAGGTCTGGCTTTGTTCCTAAGCTGAAGAATGTCGAGAAGAACACTAGTAATGAATCTATCGGGTCTTTACTTGTCAAGTGAGGTGTTATGTCATCTGAGTGCTTGCAAGGGATCTCATCTTCACTATTGACATTATCTTCCAAATGCGGGCTTGACAACTTGATTTCACAGTCTTCGAATCGTAAAAACGAAAAAACAACCGTCCCAGTACTTTTGTATTCGATAAAAACAACATCACTTTCTGGCAATTCTTCTACAACCAGCAATCTCTTGAGGGATGTGGTTGGGATGATAAAACGATCTTTTGTAAAACTACCAAGAACAGTCATGTTATAGAGTTGATCATTGAAATCATAGGAAGGCCCTTTACCTTTGGAACCTTTGGAGCACGCTGATACTTTGGGATCATGAGAGGACGCTAATTCTTTAGAATCACGGGAAAATAGTGCTTTTGTCGATTTACTTACTTGGATATGACTCGTGTATTCAGGGCCCAGGTACTTGAGCAGAGCTTCATTGAAAATCCCTATATACTTTACTTTCAGATCGATGTTAATGGTGTCTTTCGTCTTGGGTTTATCCTCGTGTTCAATGTCTTTAGTAGTCTTGTAGGTTTCTTTGGTAGCCATGAAGGAGTGAGTAAGTAATGGTACAGGATGTTCTGCTCTATTTATACGATTGAGTGTGTAACTTGACTCTTAATGACAGTAGTCATGCTATACTACATCTTAAATTCGAAGGATTTTATAGATGTGTTACATGGAGTTTATCTCTACATTCAGAATTACATGGTAAATAACATCTATAAAGCGATTGTACAGTTGTGTCATAAAACAGGTGCACAAAGGCAACAATTCCTTTTGTGGTAAATTGGATCCGACAGTTTGTGCAGATTTGATATATACAAGTAGTATACATTGAATCATATTCTAATTCAGCACGAATACTTTCATTTCAAATTGTGACATATTTTGAATAGCAGACGTAGGACTATCCTTATGGCTTTATCAAAGTTTTGATACTAAGTATATATATATAAAGTCCGAGTACTTGTATAGCCGTGTTTCGCCCTGCGGATGCCTGTGAATGCAAACAAGTTTAGAATCTCAGTACAGGTGCTAAATATTAATACATTGCCCAATCCATTTCAAAATTTCACTTTATAAATACGTTGTAAACAAAAGAATTATCAATATAAGATCGAAAATACGATAAATGGAATCTACACCACTAAAAACTTCATATCAACCATTGGAAGTTAGTCTCTAGCATATTTTTCAAAATATTAAGGTGTGAAAATATGTATATAAATGTGCAAAATATATGCATAATATTTTCTATTGCTATGCAGCACACTAAAATTGAGATGTCTATAAAAGTTATTGGTTTCGAGTATAAATAAAAAGTACAGTTCTATTGTAGTGCCTTACAATGATTTCTATTGTGAGATTGAAGTCATATATATTGAATAGAAAAGGTGTGAAATTTATTTTCTATTCTTTGCAGAGGTGTGGAAATCACGCTAAGGATCTTCGAACTTAATCTTAGATCCATCATTTGGCACCTGCATGCCAATTTTTCGTATTTCTACGACTTGCCGATAATAAACAAACAAACAAACAAAAAAACCTAATATTCTTATACGTATATGTAAGATTGTTAGCTATGACTGACCTGTCGATGGGCTGGCCGGACTAGAGAAGACGATACAGTTGGGACTCCTGTCTAGTACCACTACCTTATTTGTCATTTGATTCACGTCTTGAGGTTTAGATATCGATACTTGTCTCATAGTATATTCGTACTAGGAGGGCAGAGAACATATACACTCTGTTTATCTATAAGACCGCTATGAACAAATACTGATTTTTGTCTGATTT
This sequence comes from Aphrocallistes beatrix, assembly GCA_963281255.1. Classification (NCBI taxonomy): domain Eukaryota; kingdom Metazoa; phylum Porifera; class Hexactinellida; order Sceptrulophora; family Aphrocallistidae; genus Aphrocallistes; species Aphrocallistes beatrix. The sequence continues at coordinate 821,975 of OY725496.1, forward strand.
CAAAACCTTCCTTGCACATGTATTTATATTGAATATATATTGAATGAAGTTCGCGTCATTGTCACCTTTTTTATAATTAGATATTTCAGTTTTTCGACTATAACTCAACAATTTTAGGCGATAAAAGGCTGAAATTTTAAAAGAATGTATATCTTGATATATCTCACATATAATACAACTATTATAGAAAAATAATGACTCAACACTCTGTTATGACGTCATTATTACGCATCAAAATTTAAAAAATAGACGAATTTGGTGATTTTTCGTGCGATATCGATTGTAACAGTTGGACAGATGTATTTAGAGATGTCATCTCCCTTATAATTAATCAATGTTACCCCAGGCGCCCAAAGGGCGCCTCCGGCGGACATAGCGTCCGCCAGCCGCGTAGCGGAAGCAAGCGAAGCGCGCTTGTATATATATATTTGTAACGAATTGATTAAAGAAACTGGCATACATTCTCTAGGCCTGCTACAATGCATGCTATGCTTTGATGAACGAGTACTGCTCAATTCACCTCTGATTTACCTAAAACCTCAGCTACGCTCATCATACTCTGTTCTTCAAGGCTTAACGCTCCATCTAGTATAATATATTGTTATTTACTTGCATGGAATTATCAGAAGATTATAACATGTACTGTTATAATGAATTCGTTCCTATTTTAGTTGAATCAGTGATAATCCATGATAGTACGATTCCCGATTCAGTGTTGCAATCAGGGTTAGGTTTGGGTACCGGTTCGGGCAGATTCAGGTTCAAACAGCAAAATATAGCAATCTATAGAATATAATTGAGTTGGGTCAAATACGAATTCAAATTCAGATTTAAAGAAGGGAAAATGTAAAATATGAAAAAATATGAAGAAAATTTTTAAAAAATTGAATGAGTTATTGAAACTTAAGAGAATAGGGACCATGTTTGCTCTTCTCATTCTAGATTCTTCACAATCTTCGGGGTATCCAAATCTCTATCTCCCGCATTGGTAGATAGGGGCATGCTTAATTTCCGGGAAGGGACCGTCCCGGAAAATCTAGATACCTAATTTACGGGACGGGACGAGTCAAGATGCCTAATCTCCGGGACGGGACAGAAAAGGTACCCAATTTCCGGGACGGGACGGGTTTAGATACCTAATTTCCGGGAAGGGATTCCGTCCCGTCCCGGAAATTAAGTATCTAGATTTTACGGGACGGTCCCGTCCCATCCCGGAAATTAGGCATGCCCGGTAGATAGCATGTCAACAACACTCCTGTTTTACTCAGCTCATCATTACAGTGGATAATTCTGGGTTTGTTTTGATTATTTTGTTTTTGTTTAGTGATAGTTTTGAGAACACTTCTTATATCACTTACAGGGCCATTTTCATCCCATTAAAAAAGTATATGGTGTCAAAGCGTGATTTGATTTTTTTCCAAGCAATATTACAAGGATTCAAAGTTAGCACGCAAAATGTTCAAATCCCGTGATTTGTAAAACTTATGTGCTGTAATGATAAGAACTAAACATTTAGAGTTCTTTAGTGAACAAAATAATTACATTTTAATCTCAAAACATTTGTCCAATCATATGATGACTACAAAAGCAATGAACCACTAACTATACTAGGGGATTAAGTACCAATACTGTAAGTTTCAAACTAATCCTAGCTACAATGAACAATGATAAATCTATAAACAAAATAGGTTGTTGTTAATTATCGTAGAAGAAGAGGCGTTCTTACTGTCCTTTAGGTTGAAGAGCAGTACTCATTCATTACTGCAAAACAGGAACAGAAATGGGTCTAGAGAAGACAATACAAATAGTTATTTCATTCGAAATATTTAAAACTTAGTTATTGATACATGAATGTTAGAAATATTTCTTACCAAAGTTGGCACAAAGTTCATTCTTTCTCTCCTAAGACGTTTGGTAGCATGAAATATGTCGATTTGTCCTTTGTCCTTCATCTCTTGTATGCATCGATAAACTGTGTAAATAATTCCAGTCTTTCCGATGCCATCTTGACAATGTATTATTATTGTGTTATTAGGGTTTACTTGCCTATACTCAATGATTAATTGAAGGAGAATAATGATTGATTGGAAATCTGTGCTTTCACCCTTTTCATTCCAAGCTGTAGAAATCACTTGTATAAAAGTCCGTTCCGACTGTTCCGAATTATTCTTAAGTAGGATTTCTCGTTTTATTAATGCTATTGACTTTTCAGAATTGGTTACAGAGACTTCAAATGGAGGTACGTTCGAAGAGACTCCGTTATTAGGCCAATAAGCTTTTCGATCAGACATGTTTCCAAGTATTTCAGACTTTCCTTCCGAAGTAGCTAGGATGACAACTAACACTGCTTCAGTTTGGTACACCATTTGGAAGAAATCCACAAGAGTATTTGCATCGGGATGTATAGTAGTTATGAATTGAATACCTTCATGGTAACTGGCATTTATATAATCACACGGAAAGAAAATCGATGTGATTACAACTCGATTATAATCAAATGGCATTATCTCTCCACTAGGGTTTTTGTCAGGGTTATTATCTGCAGTATCAGTCGATAAATAGAAGGACTTCTTGCATTGGTAGTTAAGTTCAGAGAATTGTTGATAAAACACAGATACAAACCCCTCTTGATCGCTTTCTAAATAGCTGTTATAGGTATTCGTAAAATCTTCAACTGGAATGGATGTTTTTCCAAGCAAGAGCTCCAAGACAGCAAGATATATGAATTTGTACTGACGAAAGGTTTGAACCATATGTGGGCGATGCTCTCTTATCTCATGTACAACCTGATAAATTGAGATTGGCTGCATTTGGTTTATGGCTGATCGAAGGTTGAATAACGTTATAAATGTCCCAGTTCGACCTACACCAGTTGAACAATGGACAAGAATGGGAGCTTTACTAAGTATCATGGTCTCTTGAACTGATCCAACAAAGGCCAACAATTCATCATATAAAGTTGGGACATCATGATCTGGCCATGCTGTAAAATGAAAGTGCTTTATCTGTAACTGTTCCTCTTTGCATTCAGCTTCGAACATCCGCGTTATGTAACCATTATAAATATCAGTTCGTAAATTTGTAAATTTGTAAGGTCCATACTCAACATGTTCGCCTTTATTTGTGGGGAAATAAGCTTCACACTTCCTATTCTCACCTTCTGTTAAGTTGGTCACCATCACAATATTGAGGATATTCTGCTCGAAAATCATTTGCCAGAAGTCTTCTAAAGTGTTTTCTTTCGGGCCTTGTGAAGCAATGAAACACTGTGGAACATACAGACCAGGGATATGGCTAGTATTAATGTAGTCAGATTGTTCGTCCTCCCCTTTCTCTTTCAAGGCAACTCGTGACTTATCATAAGGGTATATTAACTTGTATTTATTCTTAGGCTTGTTACTTTGTATTTGTGCTTTATCACAAGTATATCGGAACGAATCACCTCCAAGGCTATCATACTCTTCTTCGAGCGTCTTTTCTTTCTCCCAAAGCTGATCAACATGTATTTTAAACCTGTCCAGTAGTATTGACCTTTGTCGTTGATCGCTGTAGTCTGTGATATGAGACTGATCTTCTTCTCCTTGCATCTTTGAGTCTGGTTCAGGAAATTGTGGCTTTGTCATCATTGATTCTATATTATGATGGTCATACATAAGATCATCCTGTTGAGTGCTGCATGTTATATGCTTATATTCTTTACCATTCAGCATATATACCGGATTTGAAACTGAGTCACTTTCCTCCAAATTTTTGATCGCATAATTATTTTTTCTTTTCATTTTGAAGATAATGATTAAAAACAGTGTGATTGCTATCGCGACGAGCACGAACATTAGGAACATCAAAGCTGGGATGATTGTCTCTAGGGGGATACCAACTCGTGACATTGATTGTGTGATTTCAATAGATATGTTAGAGGTCTCCAGAGTGTAAGCGTAAGATAATGTGACATATACTGTGTATGTTCGTCCAGGAATGAGCTCTTTAAGGTCAAAAGTTGTATCTGTTGTTGTATTTTTATAGTATTCACCATTTTCTGTGTAAGAAATGGTAAATGTCTGATTAGCTTCGTCAGGAAGAAATGTTTCTAATTCCCAAAACAAAGTGATGGGTCTAATATTGATATCGCTATGATTGAGTGTGATTATGCTCTGTCTTGTAAAACCTAAGCAAATAATATTAGTATATTAACGTCATGGAAATAAGTGTAATCGATCACTGATTAAAGTAATTTAACTCTACCTGTGACTGTGAGCATGAATCCAGCAGTTGAATAGGTAACATCAGCACTAGTCTTTCTTCTCAGTGAGTAGAGACCTTGATTTTCTATCTTCAATACATCTATGATATACTCTGTCTCTGAAATGATATACTTGTAGTTCGAAACTGTATCTCTTTCCATCATCCACTCGCACATACTTGTGTCACATGTTAGTTTTATATTCTCTGATAAAATTGGAATTTCAATCGTTTGTGAATATGGAAAGTTTGCATTATTCACATCACTGAAAAGAATTTCCAATGTTCCATCATACGTAAGCTTGCTAAATGCTGTATCTACAGGTACGTATATATGATATAAAATCAGAATGTTAGAAGTAAACTTTTCTGTATGTATGAAATATGTAAGTACACACTCGAATATCAATACCTTTCAAATTCAAATGAATATTGCCAACAACAGTGATAGGACTCTGTCTATAAAAGCAACTGAATATGTAGACTCCTGATCCGAGCTGTGTAAACACATCACTGGCATCTACTGGGTTTAAATATTCAATGGGAGTATTCGCATCACCGTTTTTAACTTCATCAGTAGTCCAACGAATGGAAGTTAAGCCAATATTCGGATCTTGATAGAGAAGAGCTAATACTCCGCCAATAATGTACGTTATCTCATCATCTCCGTCTAAATCTTCTTCTGATACTATAATACACTTGTTTTTATAGAAAACACAATTTAATTAGGATTTATTCATCATTCAACGATAATACTTACAAATCATTGTTGTGTTATTTGGCACAATTATTCCCACAGAGAATATAATTGGTTGTTGGAGATGGTCTGGAACATGACAAGTATAAATACCAGCCTTGAAGATATGGATGATTTCAACCCCGAACAAGGAATCGAAGTATCCGTTTTCAATCTGTAGAGCCGAAGTCACATTCTCCTGATAATACCACTGTGTACTACTATCATCAGCGCCTTGATAGGATGTGAAGCAAGCTAGCTGCGTATTATTCTTACCGAATGTATTGTTCCGCATAGGAGAGTAACCAAAACTGTTTTTAACTGCTATATTCGAACCTATAAAATATCATTATGTCACTTCTTCAAGCATCACTACCAGAATTGATAATAGACCTAATAAGACTAAATAAATTATTAAGGTGATATGAAGTATATACCTGAGGTTAATATGTTTAAGATGAAAACTTCAGCTATCCTTTTATCCCATGTTAGATTTGTGTTGAATAAGTATTTTCCTCCAGAAGCCAAAGTGTGAAATGGAATTGTAATGTTTCTCGACGCAACTAACCGAGAATCCGGATATTCCCAAATCCCAGATTCGAAATTAGTAGACAGCAGTACTTGAGTAGAGAAAAGCGGTATTGTAAGTGTGATTATATCTGGACTCAAAGAATCATATTTGATAGCTTGGAATCCGTCATAACTAAGCATTAATGAGGGCTCTAGTAGAGTGATAAAGTATGAGTATAGAAATAATAAACATTTGTTACTTTTTGACTCGTTCTTACCATAAACTGAAAGTCTGATATCGAGCGAATCATTGAAGACTTTATTGAGACATGATAAAATCACTGCATCACTAGCATTGAGATTGTTTAGTTTGATGGGATTAGTATAATTTACGCCTGAATATCTCCACATGACAGAATCCAGTGGAATGGTTGGATTGTTCAAATCACAGAGAAGTAGAATATTAGAAGGATTGATGCTCTTAATGTAATTGTATGAAATTCCAGACATTTCAGTTGTTACAACTAAAACAGATTTAATTTTAGGAAAAATGTTAGAATATATCATTGAATCCGATAAATATACTCACTGATGGTATTCGTAGGACTGAAAATAGCTACATCATAGCTTGCTAGTTTAACTTCACACCTGTAGTACCCTTGCATTGATTTGAGAACGTTCAATACACTTACTCCTGTAATAGCATTCCAACTACTTGCAGAAGTGATATTTAGTGCTTCAGCTATCTGAGTTGGTCTATATATCCATTGTATTTGGTGAGAACTGTTACTAGTGAGACACGTTAGAGTTGTATTTTTGTAGAATATCTCATTATTGGGTACTGAACGGTAGTTTCCATTCGATGTGAGTTCTGAAATGCTTAAAACTAAAATTAAGCCAAAACAATTAACAAATTCAATGTAAAATTATTCTAGAATAGTAAACTCATTCCTACAATTTCGTTGGTAGACATTGGTGGATAAAATGATCTGTATTGCAAAGACTTCAACTTTTTCCCAGTTTGTCACATAAAATATATACAATCCACTATGATTAGCAGTGAATACTGGAAATGTAATGTGATCTGAGGTAACTTCAGTATTGTCAGGTCTCCTCCACTTCCCTATTAGGTTAGTTTGTAGTGTGACATTCTGACTCAGCACTCTAATACGAGCTGTGTTAGTGCTAGGAGGAAGGAGTAGGTGTGTTGTAGTACTGTCAGCTGTTAATATGATAACAGGATGCCCTGTATGCAAGAAGAATACAATATATTAATTGCCAATTAATTTCTCTACAAATCAACTCAAGCTTACCTTGAACATAGAGATCCACTGTTAAGAACTTTTCAGACTGAGTAAAGTAGTGACAGTTTATCTTTGATTGTGGACTATCAAAGTGACCCCCAAAATTCAGAATGTTCAAAAGATTGCTGAGAGATGAATCATCATCACCATTATCAGAAGAGATATATACATCTCTCAAATCCCTGGTTTCATTCTTAGGATCACACAGTACCCAAGTATCACTACTGTCAACTCCTGCTGTGTAGATGTAGGACATTCCGGATTGCAACGCTAATGGGATACAAATAGGAAATTAGTTTAAGCAAATTGTTTGAATAATCAACAAACAACACTCACTTATTGTCTTAACTGGGTCAACTACACCAGCGATATAAGTCTCACTAACTCCATTATTGCTAATATCACAACTATAGAATCCCTGTGAGGAGATGCTAGTTGAGAGAATACTTATTCCTTCTGATGAGATGTTAGTAATGCTGTTACTTGATACAACTGTTCTCGTAGAGAAAGAATCTGCTCGGAAGTACCAACTCACTGCAGTGTTTGGGTCAGTTAAACAAACTAATTTTGTGTTCGAATAGAAGATCGCATTGTTTTCTATTTCTCTATAATCTCCTGAATATGTTTGCACTGCAAATGGCGTACCTATTTGGATTACATAGAAAATCTCTCATTATCGGACAAAATCAGATCCAATTGAACTCGGATAAGACAAAATATAAAGAACAAAACAAAATCTTTTGCTAACCTGTGGTATTAACCCATATCTGAATTGCTTCACTATTATTTACATAGAAAATGTATAATCCTGCATTGATTAAAGTGAAAGAATGAAATGTTATTGAGTTAGAGCCAACTTCTGTACTGTCAGGTTTCTTCCATTTTCCTGTGCATCAGTATGTAGAGTGACATTGAGGCTGAAAACTCTCACACTAGCTGAGTTGGTTTGTGGATATAGTATAGTATCGTTGGTAATCCTTTCGCTTGTTGTTATAATAACGGTAGTTGGATCTATAATAAATACCATATTATAAACGCTTTATTTTCTTTTATAAGTTATGTATTTGGTACGCAAAATGTTTAGCTTGAATATTATGCTAATTTGTTTCAAACAGATAGTATAAAGAAAGTAGGAAATTCGTATTTATTTACACTATAGCATCATAATTAAACGAGTAAGAACTTTCTAACTCATTTTACATTATTTACTCCGGATATTGTTCAAGCGCAGAATTGTAGCAATCTACGCCAATTTAATACGAGGGTCACTCGATAAGTTTTGAGCCTGGAGTAGTTGCTTCCATTTGATTGTGTTGAAAATTCCTAGGATTATTCATCTACCTATTATTACTTGTATCTTTGGCTTTGAGTTAGATTGGACAAGTTTCTAAAATATTATGCTACATATAATGGAGTATCCTTGTGGACTCCGACACATTTACAAGCAATTTCCTATGGAATTTTATTTATTCTCTTTATGGAAAAATGATAGTTGGGAACAAACTTTTGATAATTCAATATTATCAATGATGCGATATATTCATAATCCGGGGGATTCTATGATTATCATATTTAAATTTCGTTTGCAAAACATAAATAAATGTTCAAAGATATCCCAATTCAACACTTGTGGTTGTGTTTTCATATATGCTAATACAAAATATCTTTGACAATTTCTTCATCACAATATTTTAGAAACTTGTCCGATTGAAATCAAATTCAAAGTCAAAGATAACAATAGGTAGGTGAATAATCCTAGAAATTTTCAACAAAATCAAACGGAAGCAATTACTCCAGGCTCAAAACATATTGAGTGACCCTCGTAGCTTAAATGGTTCTGTATTTACATACCTCTTTCCTCCGTCAACAATATTTTTTATCCAATAAAGATCATGATGAACAAATGATATCTCATATTCACTTAAAATAAACTTTGATTTATTAAATATTTCTTCATTGAATTTAAATATTATCAATTAAAATGAAAAGAGACAAGATTTTAGTTGAGAGCCTAGTTTCAGTTGAGAGCCTACATAAAAGTATCCAGGTTAAATAAGTTAGCTCGCATATATTTTAAGCGCAGTGTGCCTATAAAGAAGGTTCTGGCTTCATAATTAAAAGATTGAATGTATATTATCCTAGTTAAATGCCCTAATTTTACGTGATAATAAATGAGTGCTATTATTTATGGTGATGTGTACATTGATTCAGCATTTACAAACAGATAAATCTTACATATTGAAAGGTTAGGATTTTTGGCTAATTGATTGTAGAATTGGCAAGTAGGTGTCAACTGATGAGTCAAAGATTAAGTTCAAATATCTAATCGAAATTTCACACCTCTAAAAAAATGGAAAATGGTTTTTCACACTTTTTCTATACAATATAGATGGCTTCACTATCACGATAGAAGTCATTATAAGACACTACAATAGACTGTCATTGTCAGGGGCGTCGGAAGCGGGGGGGATGGGGGTGATTCATCCCCCCCATAATTTAAACGAGGGGGGATTATCCCCCCCACGCGTAATCGCGATTTGATAGTAACAAATTTCAAATTTCTTAGCTTGAATAGGAAACCTCATACACCAGTCTGCAATTTGAAAACTGGTTTGAAGCCTGATACTTTAAATCATAGAATATGTTGATGATTGAAACCTTGTTATGTGTGTATACATAACTGATAACTTATAAAATTGTTTTCCATTTGTTTCATATCTGCTGTGATGAAAAAGTACACTATTACTGAGACATTAGTAATGATTCAACTTAATATAAATTAACTCAGATTACGATTTTATCATTGATTTGTTGTTTCTGTGCTTAATTAATTTCGACGATTTCTAAAAACTACAATAAAGAAACATGACCTGTCCATCTGGTAGTAATAATCGTAAGAGACATCAACAAATATCGCTTGTAGAGATGTGCAAAATACCGAAGGCCAGTCAATCTCAAGGTGGATTCACTAATAATACGGATCAAGAGGCCCATCTTGGTTTCGAAGAATCAATAGAACCATATGTCGAATCTGTGGAGTTAGATGAGCATGAAATCGTGATTGGTGAAGCTGACTTAGGGAATTCATTAAGTCTCACAGAACGCTATGTCCCTCTAGACTGCAATCGTTTACCCTTCAGAACCTTTGGGAAAAATCATCTGATCAATTTAAAGCCCCAAAAACATTGGTTCGAAACTTTTGATTTCTTGCACTATGTACAGGAAAGCGACATCGTTATATGTTACCCATGTTCCAAAACACTACAAGAACGAAAATTCCCTAATAATCTAAAAATTGAACCTTCATTTACTGATAGCAATATTGGATTTTGCAATTGGAAAAAAGCGATAGAAAAGTTTCATGACCACAAGAAATCACGGCAACACAAGGTTGCAGTAGAAGTACAGCTGTATGTCACGAAGCAAGGTACTATCTCTACTCAGTTGGATGCAGCCATGCTGAATTCGCAAGAACAGTGGCGGAGCTTCTTAGTTGGAGTAATAACTAGTCTGAAATTTCTGGGTGAGTGTGCGTTGCCAGTTCGAGGCCATGATACAGACTCCGGTTTACTAATTAAGCTGATGAAACTGCGCTCAACTGATAGCACTAGTTTTTCCAAATGTCTTTCTTCTACCCGTTTGGAATACATGTCACCTGATATTCAAAATGAGATTATCCAGCTATTAGCTCATGATGTTCAACGACGAATTTCTGAAGAATTAAGAAATTTCAAGTACTTTATGATTTGTGCTGATGGAACAACAGATATTACAGGACAGGAACAGTTGTCAGTGATTCTTAGAAGCGTGGCTCCAGATTTCACTGTAAACGAATACTTTCTGGGTTTAGTCACAATGGTTTCAACTACTGGAGAGAAGATTGCAGATACCATTAAAGATGTACTTCTAAGGCTTAATATTGATATTTCATACTGTCGCGGTCAAATATATGATGGAGCAGCGAATATGATAGGAATTCATAAAGGCGTGAGAGCAGAAATCCAGAAAATTGTTCCAGAAGCTGTTTTTGTGTATTGCAAAAACCACGGTCTAAATTTAGATCTGCAACATACTATCGAAAGCAGTCGTTGGAGTTGTGATTTGATGCAATTTTTGAATTCTCAATCGAATTTTATACGTGACAGCCGTAAAAGATTTGATTTGGTGAAGAAATTGCACAGTGAGCTTCATCCAGATGACGAACTAAACTCTGCTGTTCGACGACCAGCATGTCCAACTCGTTGGGTACTTCGTGGTAAACTTTTATCAGCAACCCGAAACGAATATGATGTCCTGCTTCAAGTGATGCATGACTTAGCTGAGACTGCAGATGCCAAAACTGCAGCTACTGCTCGTGGTTTCGAGCTTAGGCTTTATCAGTTTGAGACTCTACTTTCAATTAACTTGCTTCTTCCAATATTCAAACGAGTAGAAATGCTATCTAAGGCACTACAATCCAAAGAAGCCACAATCTTTGGAGCTATAGAAGCAGCTAATTATGTCATTGATGAGCTGTCTGATATGAGAATGAACGACACTGATTTCAACGAGATTTACAAAAATTGCTTGAAAATCTCTGAAGAATTAGATATTCATCCTCCAAAAGAAAACCGTATCCGCAAAAAGAATCCAATAATAGAATACGACATTAATCTAACAAGTTATACTCCAGCCTTACAGTTATCCCCCTATGAACATTGGAGAGCAAAGTTTATAGAGTTCTTAGATGTGTTGGTTGAAAAATTGAAACATACCTTCGATAAAACTAACTTGGGTATGATAGGTAATATTGAACAGCTTTTCCTGTCAGTGATAAATACAGAAGGTAATAAAGATAGCTTGATATCATCTGTGTACACCTTTTACAAGAATGACTTATCTTCAGTCGAAGATTTGCAATTCGAACTTCAGATGTTAAAGCGATTAGTAAAGTCAGAAAAGTCACCGGTGACGTCGATTACATGCTTTATTTCAATGTACAAGTCATTGACTAAAGAGGTGAGAGATATGCTACCTAATATTACACGGCTAGTGACAATTCTATTGGTAGTTGGAGTCTCTGGAGCGAGTGCCGAACGAAGCTTTAGTGTACTTCGTCGGCTTAAAACATGGCTCAGATCGACAATGACACAAGCAAGAATGACCCAACTCTCCATTCTCGCAATCGAGAGGGAAAAATCTGGGGAAACAGAGTGTCTGAAAATAGCAAGAGCGTTCATAAGTAATGAACGCCGCGAAAGGAAGTTTGGCAAATTCCCTAGCTCTTAAATACAAAATTCTGAATGAATAATTAAAGTTAATGAATCTCATAATGTTATTATTCTTTAATCCCCCCCATGACATACGAGCTTCCGACGCCCCTGGACTAGAGTTATGAAATTGGAAACATTTCCAATATGGCTGAGTGATAAAAATCACAGTTGCAGTGCATAGAAAGCGGTGCGGCAGGCAAGCCCATTGTCAACACTTTATCACTAAACTCAGTCAGTTCTATGGCGCAGAGGTGAGGTCTGAGCCACTTTTCAGAACCGATGGCACGAAACCCGAACCAGAATCTGTTAATGAGCTTCCAGGAGCGGAGCTATGAATGACAGCAACAGTGTGAAGAAGAAAATAATTTTTAGTTTCCAATGACACTGGCCAATAGAAAAGTGGCCTCTTAGCTTTTGACTAGTTCAATTGTTCTAAAAATAGAAACTCAACCCTGCATTGAGATTAACCGAATTAACCGGTGCATGGAATCTGGGACTAGACCCGGGGCAGAAATCCAGGGACAGGGGCCGAGATTTTTGAATCCGGATGCAGTCTCCCTAGCCCCGCCACTGAACCGGACAATATTCTATAACATACACACATATCAGCTCATATAGATATTATGCATTGTTGCTCACTAAACAACTATTGATAGCGAAATATAAGCACTCTAAGTCTGTATTTCCTGTAGAAGGCTGATTCAATTTGAGCCCAACCTGAACCCGACCGGAACGGGAAAACCTGAACCCGATTACAACCCTGCTATGCCGATAAGGTGGTTGTCGCACCTCTTTTGATTAACATAGAGACCATGGTCTTTCCACCTTTAATGAGTTTAAGACAACCAAGCGTTGTTGATTGTCTATAGCAACGGATCGGGGTGAAGGGAGAAATAGGGTTTAGGGTTCAACTAATTTTCAGAGGGTAGAACTTCAGACAGAGAGTGATAATCTAGGAACCCTGGCGGATTAACAGGAGTGCATCTAGAATTTTTAGAGGTATGTAGGATCTCATAAATAATGGCAGACGAATACTGAACAAAATCGCTGCAGGCCTCTCAACATGTAATTCAACGAAATCGTGCGGTGGCATCAGCGGTGTAACCATCTCAATTTTTAAGGTGCATTCTATTCCGCAAGAGGGCTGCGGCACCCAATGCTAGTTTGTGAAATTTTAGTTGGCACAACCTTTGAGGTTGCGGCCTAGGCCGCATGTGCCTTACCCTGGCAGCGCCACTGGGTGGCATGTGCCAATTCGTGAGTATCTCATCTTCTAAAATAGTATTACGAACATTGGTTCTAAATTGTGTTATAATAGTGAGTAATGGTATGTTGGGTAAAATTCTGAGGCACCAATATAACACGAACTATGAATGTACAACTTGAGTGAAATTCTGAGACATTCACTCAGAAGCCTTAGCAAGCTCTGATCTAATATTGTGCAACTTGTAGTCCCTAATACAGAATGATATTTAACAAAACATGATGATGTACATCCATGGTTCCTTTCATATAAGTGCTTCAGAATTTCACGCAACAGGTCACATATAACAGCAAATATCCTGAGAGTTGAGAGGCATTTTGCTGATTATATTAATTAAAAATAACTTTCAGGTGAGTGTAGACAAATATAATCTAATTTACGAAAAGTTCAATTCTAGTATATCTCACAAAAACAAAAATTCACTAGTGTCACTAGTACAAGAAATTATAAAAGTAATCAATGCATAATGTGGCTGTAAGGATTGGATTGAACTTGAGAAAGTTATGGTGTCTGCACCCTCTCCCTGCCCTTTACCAAATGTGCAGATAGTTCTATTCCTATACCAGCCTTGTTTCCCATTAGTTTTAGTGAAATAGATAACAAATGGTCCATATCACGAATTACCATAAGCTCATGGTAAATACGTAATAAATTATATTTTCCTCATAGGGTGACAAAAATAGCTGAATGTATATTTTACTCTCAAAATGGTCATATTTGAGGGTCAAAGACTTTTCTAGGAGAGCCTCCGCTCACATAAATCACTATTTCGGCTGAAAACAGACTATATTCTATCCGGATTTTGCTGTCTTCTACTCTATGTTCAACCTGAAATTCGGATCTGAAAAAAACCTGGGCCGAACCAACAAGAAAACGATTCCAACTCTGATAGCAAATGGCTAACAAAAAAGGTTGGATTCAAAATTTATGCATTCTCGAGACAGAATGTTTCAAATCTGTTCCTTTCTCCTGCACTGCCCCAAGACAAGGAAATTGATTATCTTATCTGTCCCGTTTGGAGAATAGGAATGTCAATTTTATCACGAAATTTAGCTAAACAAGAAACAGAATCAAGTTTGGCAGATGTTGAATTAGAGCATGAATAAAATGATTCATGAGAAACAAGTCAAAAATAGAGAGAATAGCTAGCTACCATTCTAACACATGCATTAAGGTTTAGGAAGGATATTAGTAATGCCCTAGATATCACACTGAGAAAATAAAGTAAATAAATGAAACTCAAACAAATATTGGGAACTAATTAACAAAGAATTTAAAAATAAGTCAGTAAATTTGGAAGCATTTGTAATTCAACTGGTTAATAACGACAATATGTTGTTGATTATCAATTGCGACACCTTGAGGTTGAAATAGAAATCCTTCTCCTAGTGTCTCTACATATTCTCCTGAAGGATTGAATACTTTCAAACAACCAGCATCATAGTCACCAACTATAAAGTTACCCTTATTGTCAATTGTAAAGAAGAAAGCGTGAGATATCTGACTCTGTAGTCCTGTGAAATGGATAGAACGGAGATAATTGTGTTCTGTATTGAATGTGTGAATTGTACTATTAAGCTGAACGAGAACAAATATCTGATTTTTGAATAGTTTGATATCTTGTGGATATTTGAGTTTGTCTTTTCCGAAATTGTTTACAAATGTCAGATCTAGTTTCAACACTTCGATTCTGTTATGTCCACAATTACAAATATACACAAATTCATTATGTACGCACAGACCTCTTGGATTCTTAAGCTGAATAGCATTCTCACCTTCTAAGCTAGTACTCTTCACAAACTCTCCAGTTTTAGCAAACTTGGAAATTACTGAACTTGATAGACTTGAGAGAAATATGAATTCTCCAGATAGACAGATGCGAGAAGGTCTCTTCAACTTTTCTTTTCCAAAATTTCCAACAAAATCTCCTTCAGAAGAATAGACACTTACTAAGTCCTTAAACCAATCAACAACAAACACTTCGTTACTTGTATCGTCAATGGCTATACTTTTCGGAGTCATTACTTCTCCTTCACCGTATCCACTCATCCCATTCACGAGAAGAGGTTCTCTTCTTTTACTATATTCCACAGCTTCTATTTCTCTCAAATGCATTCTCATTACACAATCCGAAAACTCTTCACTAATTACGACAAACTTTAGAGTTGAAACTTGTTCTAACTCCGATTTTTTTTCAGTCAACTCTGTAATGTCATCATCACACGTTTTAATTACGTTTTCTTTGCTTTTTGAGGTCAAATTCATTTTCAACATTTCACTAGCAGCGTTCCTCATTCCTTCCACCTCTTTTATCGCTTCAGACAGTTCCTTATGCTGCTGGTAGAGTTCTCTCATCTTCTTCACTCTCTTAAGAAGAGACACTCTTCGTGTTTCGAGGAGAGAATGCAAGTGAGAGAACTTCTCTTCTATTTCCTGTGCCAAAGCATCGAACCGATCCAATCCTTCCAAACCTCCTCCAATACCTTCACGCGTAGCCATTCACTCAATAGAACTCAATAATAATTATAATGTGTACATATCTAGCTGAGATGTAATTAAATACGAATTAATATTCTTAATAGTGTCTAGAGAGAAATCTAATTACATTGGTTATTTGGATAATTATATTATATAGTAGAAAGTAGACTGCATTATCATTTAGAGAATCAGTTTTGACTAAAATAAAATGCACATCCATCTAAACTGGAATAAATTAACCTGTGAGATATAGACATTCCTGTAGCAGAGGTGTAGTGAGGATACGATATATGCGACTTGGCCTCAACCCAATAGTTTTGGCTGAATGTGCCTTGATTCGTTCAAAATCATTGACGGATAGTTTCACAGCTATGAGTATGAGGTAAAACCAAGAAAAAGATGCATACAGTCAGGTTCGCTTATTATGAACCCGCTTAATATGAACATTCGTTTATTGTGAACAAACTCTCTGGTCTCAATTCAACAGGTTCCATAGGATTTGTATTAGGGCAAGTTCGCTTAATATGAAGTATCTCTATTATGAACAGACTTTTTGGTCCCCAAGGTGTTCATAATAAGCGACCCTGACTGTATACCGATTTGTAACCATTCTTGAAGTCAGTAGAGCAACAGTACTTACAGGTCATTTCATTAGTACTGGGGCGTTATCAGTATTCAGAAGTTAGTGGAATTATCCTATTTTCGATTTGTCCATTGTATAGCTCAGGGGATCAGCTTTCGATTTGCATACATAATTACTGTGATAGGACAATTATTATGGTTCCTACATCCGATTTAAGTACATCAGTTTAGGATACTGCCTTCGAACGTGAATTTTGAGTTCCCTAAGGCTGTAATTCATTTCTGAGCAAATTTAGGTTAAAACTGATCCTTCCATTAAATTCTACATATTAAAAAACACATAAATATTTATTTATTTGTAGAATTATGGTTTTAGACTGGGGAATAAATTGTTTATGAAATGGTATACTACCACTTTTGTCCCATTTTTAGGGGGAGAAAATTGGGAAAAATCCACGTAAAGTTGCATAATTACTTTTTATCACAGGTTATTGTATTGAACACCTCCCGTTTACTTCATCACACAAATGTTCTCAATTATTTGACCTTTTAATGATCTTATTCCACGAATTCTAAAAAATATCACCAAATTCATTTTTAAGCCATTTTCAATTGGGAGATTCCAATTTTTCAAGTCACCTAAACCTCGAACATACCAATCACCATAATTGTTCAAGCACAACAATCCTATATGCAAATCGAAAATAGTATTGTATTTTCACTAACTTAATCATTGTGTGAAACTTCCCATCCAGGCTTAGTATCACTGTAATAATATTTTGTCTAAACTAACGGAGTTATGGAGCGCTGATTCAAAACTACAGCCACGCGTCTTAGAGTAACAGCCTTTTTGTTTCTATAAATTTTTAGAACATTCAACAAGTCACAAAAAGGATCCTTTCTTAGAAGAAACACTGGTTTGGGAAATAGGAATGGCGCTAACGTACAAAATTTGAAGAAGTTGAGATACAATTCTTACCACAAGTAAAAAGGTAAAATAGCTAACTGCAATTTTAAGATATAACATAAGGTTTGGGAAGGAAATCATACTAAGAGAATAAAATAAAATAAATTCTGACAAATATTTGGAACTAAAAAGAAAACAATGTTATAAATAAGTTAGTAAATTTGGAAGCATTTGTAATTAGAATTGTTGATAACGACAATACGCTGTTGATTATCCATAGCGACACCTCTAGGTAGAATTAGAAATCTTTTACCTAGTGTCTCTACACATTCTCCTAAAGGATTGAATACTTTCAAACAACTAGCTTCATAGTCACTAACTATAAAGTAACCCTTATTGTCAATTGTGAAGAAGAATGCGTGAGATATCTGACTCTGTAGTCCTGTGAAATGGATAGAACGGAGATATTTGTGTTCTGTATTGAATGTGTGAATTGTACTATTAAGCAGAACGAGAACAAATATCTGATTTTTGAATAGTTTGATATCTTCTGGATATTCTAGTTTTCCAAAATTCTTTACAAATGTCAGATCTAGTTTCAACACTTCGATTCTGTTATGTCCAAAATTACAAATATACACAAATTCATTATGTACGCACATACCAGTTGGACTCTTAAGCTGAATAGCATTCTCACCTTCTAAGCTAGTACTCTTCACAAACCTTCCAGTTTTAGCAAACTTGGAAATTACTGAATTTGATCGACTTGAGACAAATAGGAATTCTCCAAATAGACAGATGCGAGAAGGGCTATTCAACTTTTTCTCCCCAAATTTTCCAATAAAGTCTCCTTCAGAAGTATAGACACAGACTAAGTCCTTATAGTAATCAAGAATAAACACTTCGTTACTCAAATCATCAACAGATATACCTTGTGGATTAAAAACTTCTCCTTCACCGTATCCTCTCTTCCCCTTCATGACAAGAGGTTCTCTTCTCTTACAATACTCCACTGCTTCTATTTCTCTCAAATGCATTCTCTTTACACAATCAGAAAACTCTTCATTATTTAGGACAAACTTTAGAGAAGAAACCTGATCTAAATTCGCTTTTTTTTCAATCAACTTTTTAATGTCATCATCATATGTTTTAACTACGATTTCCTTACTTTTAGAGATCAAATTCATTTTCAACACTTCGTTGGTTGCTCTTGTGATCTCTTCCAGTTGTTGTATCGCTTCTGACAGTTCCTTATGCTGCTGGTAGAGTTCTCTCATCTTCTTCACTCTCTTAAGAAGAGACACTCTTCGTGTTTCGAGGAGAGAATGGAAGTGAGAGAACTTCTCTTCTATTTCCTGTGCCAAAGCATCGAAAAGATGCAATCCCTCCAAACCCCCTCCAATACCTTCACGCGTAGCCATTCACTCAATAGAACTCAATAATAATTATAATGTGTATATCTAGTTGAGATGTAATTAAATACGAATTATCATTCTTAATAGTGTCTAGAGAGATATCTAATTACAGGGAAAATTCCAAACAACAAAACTATCCATGGTTATGTTAAATAAAATATCACCAATTTACGCAACAGCAGGGGTGTTGGCTAGACATTCTCAAGAGGAGGAGACAGATTTTTAAAATAGAGCGTACTTTAGGGAGATCTGGGCTATTTGCCCAAATCCCCTAAAGGATGTTTCATATGTCCACATATGGATCTACATACTACTGCAGGGTTCGGCAAACTCCGGCTTAGCTTGTATCCCAAAATTTTGAAAAATTTGATTTGTATATGACCAAGATTCCCTAGTAACTCAAATTCCAAACGGAAACAATCATTAATATAGAAGCCAATATTTGGAAAATACTAATCCCAAACCTGGGATAGGGCAGGTCCGGCTCCAAGAATGAAAAACTTGGTGACTATGGTGCTCACTCAAATTTTTGGCCTATGCTGTGTCTCTCCCTGGACACGTACTACCACATCATAGGCGTCAGGTTTTGGGAAATAGAATAAAACCTCAAAAGGCCAAGAGCGAGCGGAGCGAGCGACGGTAAGAGGGCTCTGGGGGGTTTACACTCCAGAAAATTTTTAACTCTTGGACCCTCAAATATCGATATACAGCTATTGTTGTTACCTAAGGAAAACAAAATCTCGGACTATAGTGAAATAAAAATGTAATTGGGACATATATCTAGAGTCTAGACTCAATTAACATAATTTTGGAGTTTAGTTGTAACCTATTAGTTTTTGTAAAGTCCTGCCATACCACAGCTTCCTCCACTGCTCCACTGTCCGGCACCACAGGCTCCAAACCTGGAGTGGCTGCCACCCCCAGGTACCCACACTTGGTGCCTATGTACCACATACCACTATATATACTTTTGTATTCAAAAGGAACATCATATCATCTTTCCGAAGTCGTATCGTCCTGACACGCCATAACAGGGTAGGGAGAACTGTCACTATTCACAATTACACAAATTGGATATATTAAAGTTAAACACTTAATTAGAAAACAGGTTAACGATCGATACGAATGATCCGACAAATAGCAGAACCGAAGGAGTGAGCATTCATCTTTATTCAAAGAGGCAACACAAATACTTCAGTACCTCCTTGGGAGATTTACTATTCGAGGTAATATGGTATTTAATAATGGCTGAAATATACCTTGATTAGATTCAAAATAATAGATGCAAAGTTTCACAGCTATGAGTATGAGATAAAACTTGGGAGTGGAGCGGTAGAAACGAGCAACTGTTAGGCTGATCAGGGAGGCTTACCCAAAGAAAAAGACACATATACCGATTTGTAACCATTCTTGAGTCAGTAGAGCCACAATACAAACTCATTTTTTCATAAATTGGTCATGATATTAAAAAAAACTATCTTTGAACTGGCAACTTTCTCATGCTCTACCCTCAATCCAAAGAATGGCAGATGTTTTGTCGTTGAAAACTCTTCGAATCATTTTCATTTTCCTATTCATTCTAACAAAAAATAAATGATAATCACCCACCTCCTCACGAAATAAAAATACCACTCTCAGGTGCCATTTGATATTATTTCAAACTCAAATGCCCACTTTCTCTTATACAAAATACTCTCCAAAATGCTCACTCTCTGATCAATTCTATTCAGCAATAGAACAATTCATGTTTCCCAAGTTTTCCATTCTAAAATATCAGTGACGAAACATTCATTTACCCAATCTGACTATTGTAGAGATATATTCAAAATATATTAATCATATCTATGCTCATATTCAAGAAACAAGATTATTACTTATATCGAAGCGGGAATTGACACAGATTGGTCTGTATTAATAGCTTCACCCTCTTACCCTATAAATATTCAATTCCCAATTTGTTGTTTAACTTTCAATCCACATTAATTTATTTCTCAAACCTCTCCATTCTCCAAGAAATGTGTAGGCTCAGATTACATTACCGAAGCAATGTAATTGAGAGTGAAATGCTAGAGTGAGGTTAGAACCTTCAGCTCAGAACCAGGAACTCACTCCCTCTCAGGACGACGGACAGTCGCAGTCCAGAGTGAAAGCTTGTGGCAAGGGACAGGAAGTGATTTGTAGAATGACTCGTCTGGCCCGGCGAGAACAAAACACTGGACTAGGACTGACTTGTATACGGCCCTAGTTCTCTAAATTAATAAATTTGAGTCAATTACAAGAAAAGAATGTGAAATAGGGTGACTTGGTAGCTTTATGAGAATGTGTGTGAACAGATTTGAAACATAATTAGAAAAAATAATTGTGCTTGTACAAGAAAGTATTAATTTAGCATAAACTTGGGCATGTCATTGGGTGGGCAACCTCCCCCTTACTTTTCAAAGGTGTAGATAGTTTCTACGTTCTTCTATCCAATTTCTGTTTATCTCGTTAATTTTGGTGAAACAAATAGTTCATATCACGAACAACCATTAAGATTAATCGTGTAATATAATATTTACAAGCACGCTTCGCTTGCTTGCGCTGCGCGGCTTGCGGACACTGCGTGTCCGCAGAGTCGCCCTGCGGGCGCCTGGAGTTACCTAATTTAACATATTTTGGGAATTATATTTCTTAATATAAATATTGTAAACAAAGGTCAACGAATAATTTCTCATATGGATCTGAAAATATAATATTCGAAATCTACACCCCTAAAAACCCCATGTCAACCGTTGGAAGCTAGTTTCCAGCCTATTTTTGTAATTTGTTTACTTTATGTATCTATTGTAAACAAAAGTAAACAATAATTTATCATATCGATCTGAAAATATGATATTCGAAATCTACACCCCTAAAAACCGCATGTCAACCGTTGGAAGCTAGTCTCTAGCATTATTTTCAAAATTCATCAAAAGGTGTGAAAATATGTATATACTAGTAAAGGTGTGAAAATATGCAGATCTTTTTTATAGCCATACACTATAATACATTTAAGATATCAAACATAAGTTGTGGCTTTGAAGTAGTATTAATAAGAATGACGATCTAAATATTGTAGTGTCGTACTTGTACAATGATTTCTATTGTAATAGTGTAGTCATTTATTTTGTATAGAAAAGGTGCGAAAAATTGTTTTCCATTTTTTTTGCAGAGGTGTGAAAATTTCGCTTAGATCTTAGAACTTAATCGTAGATCCATCATTTGACACCTACATGCCAATTTTCGTATCTCTACGACTTACCAATTCTTCAATCAATTCGGACAAACAAACAAAAAAACAAAAAAAAACATCCTGGAGTTTTAATATATAAGATTATCTATACAATAGGCACTAGCGTCGAGAGGAGAGGGAAGGAGATAGGCGAGGGAATTACCAAGGGGTCCGGGTCTAAAGGGGACCCGAAAAAAATTCGGTCTATGATAGAATGCTTCATTGGCTTTTATGGCTGTGTTATTAAGTAGACAAGGAGAAAGTAAACTTAGCGCTAGTTCAAGCAATACCTTGGTTATTCAATCAATATGGGAAACTTATGGAAAACGCAGTCCTGGATTAGTATCAGCGAATCAGTAATAATATTCTGTAAAAACTAAGGAGTTACGGAGCTAAAGTCTAAAACTACAGCCACGCGTAATAGAGTGACAGCATTTATGTTTCTTTATATTTTTAGAACATTGAACAAGTCACAACTTGTCATTACAGAAACTAAACTGACTTTACAGACCCCTTCCTAGAGAGAGCACTGGTTTGGGAATAGGAATGCCATTAGCGTACGAAATTTGAGGAAGAAGTTGAGATAATTTGTTTTATAAAACAGTTAAAAGGTAAAATAGTTAACTGGAATTCTAAGATACAACATAAGGTTTGGGGATGAAATCAATAAATATATTCTAACAAATATCCCGAACTAAAAAGAAAATAATGGTATAAATAAGTTAGTAAACTTGTAAGCATTTGAAGTTCAGATTGTTAATAACGACAATACGTTGTTGATTATCCATAGCGACACCTTGAGGAAAAAATAGAAATCCTTCTCCTAGTGTCTCTATACATTCTCCTGAAGGATTGAATACTTTCAAACAACCAGCATTTCTGTCACTAACTATAAAGTTACCTTTATTGTCAATTGTGAAGAAGAAAGCGTTAGATATCTGACTCTGTAGTCCTGTGAAATGGATAGAACGGAGATAATTGTGTTCTGTATTGAATGTGTGAATTGTACTATTAAGCTGAACGAGAACAAATATCTGATTTTTGAATACTTTGATATCTTCTGGATATTCTAGTTTGTCTTCTCCGAAATTCTTAACAAATGTCAGATCTAGTTTCAACACTTCGATTCTGTTATGTCCAGAATTACAAATATACACAAATTCATTATGTACGCACAGACCTCTTGGACTCTTAAGCTGAATAGCATTCTCACCTTCTAAGCTAGTACTCTTCACAAACTCTCCAGCTTTAGTAAACTTGGAAATTACTGAATTTGATAGACTCGAGACAAATATGAATTCTCCAGATAGACATATACGAGAAGGGTTATTCAACTCCTTCTCTCCAAATTTTCTCACAAAATCTCCTTCAGAAGTATAGACACATACTAAGTGCCTATAGTAATCAACAACAAACACTTTGTTATTCAAATCGTCAATAGATATAGCATGAGGAGTAATAACTTCTCCTTCACCAAATCCTCTCTTCCCCTTCATGACAAGAGGTTCTCTTCTTTTACAATACTCCACTGCTTCTATTTCTCTCAAATACATTCTCTTTACACAATCAGAAAACTCTTCACTATTTCCGAAAAACATTAGAGTAGAAACCTGATCTAAATCTGTTTTTTTTTCAGTTAACGTTTTAATGCCATCATTACACGTTTTAATTACGATTTCTTTGCTCCGTGCTGCCAAATTCATTTTCAACATTTCATTTGTTGCTTTTCTGATTCCTTCCAGCTGTTCTATCGTCTCGGACAGTTCCTGATGTTGCTGGTAGAGTTCTCTCATCTTCTTCACTCTCTCAAGAAGAGACACTCTTCGTGTTTCGAGGAGAGAATGGAAGTGAGAGAACTTCTCTTCTATTTCCTGTGTCAAAGCATCGAACCGATCCAATCCCTCCAAACCTCCTCCAATACCTTCACGCGTAGCCATTCACTCAATAGAACTCAATAATAATTATAATGTGCACATATCTAGCTGAGATGTACATAATTATATACGAATATTAGTATTAATAGTGTCTAAAGAGATATCCAATTACAGTATTTGGTGAATATTATATTATAGTAAAGTAGACTGTAGTAATAATTATGTACAGTGGAGTCTACCGGGATACCGACAGTTCGAGACGCGACATTTCGATACGCGACAGTTCGATACGAAACAGTTCGATACTACATTAAACCAAATGTAAGTGTAGTGTAATAGTTACAAACAACAAATTCATAAATAGTCCCCGAGAAACGTCATCCCTATAGAACAGACAAAAGCCATGTCCAATATGTCCGTTATTTATATAGGTATGAGGTAGGGAGGAGGAGATGCTAGCTTAATTAAGGGATAAGCGTGAAAAAGTGTGAAAGCTGCTGACTGGGATTACCGACACCTGATTCCAAGTACTCCCTCTAACATACCAGAAATTTCTATATGGAAACTTGTCACTCTTCGCTAAAGTCAAAAACAGAAATTTACTGATTTCTCAGAATTAACGGAAATAAAATATTGATAATTGATTTTCTAAGATTTCAGTTTTTCAAAGGGAGGATCACAAAAAAACAGTTCACAAAAATCACAAAAACATCAAAAAAAACAGTAAAACTAACGCCTAAGAGGAACTCGTCCATCGGGACAGCGGGAAATTATCTGGCAGCCGGTATGATAAAGTGTACACGTTCGAAAAGTCTAGTCACTCTCACCCATTCTTCTTCTACCAGAAAGCCACTCTTCTGTAGCACCTCGTACTCATCATCCTGATCGCCTTCCGCCAAATCCGGTTCTGAATCAGAGTCTGCGGTGTAGTCTTGCTAGGTTGGAAGTACAGTTCTCAATCCTGTCTCACTTCACTGCCTTCACGACGCATCGCGGAGAGTCTTGGATTGTTCCAGTGTGTAGATACATCTCTGTCAGGAGTGCAGACAGAGACATCACACACAGGAGAGAAGTGGTGCGAGGACAGCTGTTGAGAGACTTGGACTTAATGCGTTATGACACTGAACCTCTCCACGTCTGCACTATCCATACTGTAGAACTCTGACATACAATACCAGAGCATTAAGCGTATCTGCCTCTAATATATAGAGTTAGAGCTCCTGCTCCTGGAATGAAGAGCTCGTTCTCCTATGCGCTCCTTTAAAATACAATTCTAAATTTATTCTAAAATAGTAGACACCACTGAAATTCTATGCACATTCACATACCTTTCGAAGGGCATGCCCTTTTAGAAAAAAGTTTTGAATATTAATACGTAGTATTTTACCTTTTTAGGCCACTTTCTAAGTTTTACTTTACCCAAATTTTTAACTCCAGTAGGAAACGTTGAGAAAATTTGTTAGAAATTAGACGAAAAAACTATATTAAAGGAGTGCGCACTTCAAAATAGGAGGAGGTCCTCCAATGGCGTCCAATACCATACGGTATACGCGTAGGTCCTCGTGGTCCCGCTTGTCCTTCTACAAGAGCACGATAAACAACTACCATGTTCGTAGATTTCTCGCTAATGTGTCTCCATTATCAACCGGTGGAATACTCGCAGGAAGAACATCACCAACAGACTTTCCCATCCTCCAAACAGGGCCGGCGACAGGGGGGGTAGCTTGGGGTAAAACCGGGGGGGCCGTGGTAAATAGGGGGCCCGGGGTAAATAGGGACCCCAGGTCGGCATGTAATAGTTTCTTTAGGATTTAAGATGTCCATTGTAATTGTGTCTTGTATGTATACAAGCGCGCTTGCTTGCGATGCGCGGCTGGCGGACACTTCGTGTCCGCCGGAGGCTCCCTTCGGTCGCCTGGAGTCACATTGGTTAATTATAAGGGAGATAACATCTCCAAATATGTCTGTTCTACTGTGCTAATCGATATCACTCGAAAAATCACCAAATTTGTCAATTTAAAAATTTTTGATGCGTAATGATGACGTCATAACAAAGTGATGAGTCATCATTTTTTGATGAAAGTCGCATCATATGTGAGGTATGTTAGTATACAGATTCTATTAAAATTTCAGCCTTCTATCTCCTATAATGGCTGAGTTATGCCCGAATAACTGTGTTGCTTAACTTTTAAAAATGTGACAATGACGTCATAATTCCATGATGAGTCGACATTTTGCTCTGAACTCAGAACTTACTGGAGCCATAGCCAAAAGACTCCCACATGCCAAAAATCAGCCTTCTGCGCCCGGCAGTTTCTTCAATCAATTCGTTACATATATATATATATATATATATATATACAATCATCGAGTTTTAATAGTAAGGATAATAAGCTTGTATCACAATATGAATTCCTTTGTTTCAGTTTTCACTAATAGAATAATGGAGGGGCCCGGCCAGAAATCTTACTAGGGGGCCCGTAAATTCTGTCGCCGGCCCTGCCTCCAAACACTCTAAAAGGAATGTACTAGTGCTATGCTCAGTACAGTGAAGAGAAATAAACGTGGAAATTCTAGTCAAGACCCTTGACTATCATGGTTGTACGGTATAACATGGAATCTGAACACGGATTTTTTCTATCACCAGAAGTGCCAGCACAGAAATTAATATGACGCGTTACGGATCCTTTCTTAGAGAGAACACTGGTTTGGAGAATAGGAATGTCCGCGTCCGTTAGCGAAGTAAATTTGAGATAGGAGCAGAGATAATTCTTTTGTAAAAAACAAGTAAAAAAAGTAAAATAGATAACTAGAATTCTAAGATATAAAATAAGGTTTAAGGAGGATATCACACTAAGAAAATAAAATAAAATAGAACTGTAAAATATTGGGAACTAATTAACAAATAAAGTTGCAAATAAGTCAGTAAATTTGGAAGCATTTGTAATTCAGCTCGTTAACAATGATAATACGCTGTTGATTATCCATAGCGACACCTTGAGGTCGAAGCAGAAATGCTCCTCCGAGTGTCTCTACATATTCTCCTGAAGGATTGAATACTTTCAAACAACCAGCTTTATAGTCATTAACTATAAAGTTACCTTTATTGTCAATTGTGAAGAAGAAAGCGTGAGATATCTGACTCTGTAGTCCTGTGAAATAGATAGAACGGAGAAAATTGTGTTCTGTATTGAATGTGTGAATTGTACTATTATGCTGAACGAGAACAAATATCTGATTTTTGAATAGTTTGATATCTTGTGGATATTTGAGTTTGTCTTCCCCGAAATTCTTAATAAATGTCAGATCTAGTTTCAATACTTCGATTCTGTTATGACCTCTATTACAAATATACACAAATTCATTATGTATGCACAGACCTCTTGGACTCTTAAGCTGAATAGCATTCTCACCTTCTAAGCTAGAACTCTTCACAAACTCTCCAGTTTTAGCAAACTTGGAAATTTTTGAACTTGATGGACTTGAGACAAATATGGATTCTCCAGATAGACAGATACGAGAAGGGTTATTCAACCTTTTCTCCCAAATTTTCTAATAAAATCTCCTTCAGAAGTATAGACACATACTAAGGCCTGATAGTAATCAACAACAAACACTTCGTTACTCGTATTGTCAATAGATATACCATGAGGAGTAATAACTTCTCCCTCACCAAAACCTCTCTTCCCCTTCATGACAAGAGGTTGTCTTCTTTTACAATATTCCACTCCTTCTATTTCTCTCAAATGCATTCTCTTTACATCATCAGAAAACTCTTCAATATTTATGACAAACTTTAGAGCAGAAACTTGATCTAAATCCGCCTTTTTACTACTCAATTCTTTAATGTCGTCATCCCATATTTTCATTGCGTTTTCTTTGCTTCTTGTGGCTAAATTCATTTTCAACATTTCATTGGTTGCTATTCTGATTCCTTCCAGCTGTTTTATCGTCTCTGACAGTTCCTGATGTTGCTGGTAGAGTTCTCTCATCTTCTTCACTCTCTCAAGAAGAGACACTCTTCGTGTTTCGAGGAGAGAATGGAAGTGAGAGAACTTCTCTTCTATTTCCTGCGTCAAAGCATCGAACCGATCCAATATCTCCAAACCTCCACCAATACCTTCACGCGTAGCCATTCACTCAATAATATTTATAATGTGTATCTAGCTGAGATGTAATTAAATATGAATTAATATTCATAATTGTGTCTAGAGAGATATCCAATTATAGTATTTGGTTGTACAATTATATTATAGTACAGTGGCATAGCGGAAATAGTTCGACTTTCCATTAAAGGAAATAATTTACATAAAAACCACCATTAATCCCAATGATAAAAAGCCGAACTATTTCCTTTTTTGAAAAGTCCAACCATTTCCGCATTATCTAGTACAGTATATTTCATTTGCCTATATAGAATTATTATAGACTAAGATATATAGCATCCTCAAATAAGCAGAAAAATTAACCTTAGAGAATAGACATTCCTGCAGGCAGAGGCGTAGTGAGGGTGCGGCACACCCGGCCAAGTTCTCAACTAACAAATGTTGTGTTGCAAGCTGAAATTCAGTTGGTTACGACTCTAATTTGGTAATTAATTTAGGTATTACCAAACTACAGTTCTATCTGAGCATGCTCAATGTCCTAGCAATCCCGAATTTACAGGCCTGGACATTTAGAAATAACTGAGTCGAATAGTAGCCTAGATTGCGTATGTGATCTCAGAGAGCTGGTGTCCGGCTCTCATATAATGGTGCATATAGCGCATATAGTTTTTGTGGCCTTGTGTGGTTCGGAAGCTATCAAGGCTGAGCGGAGTGCTGCAGCGCGCCATGTGGAGGTAATCATAATGCCAAGCACAGAAAGCTGATTTTTGGTATGTGGGAATCTTTTGGATATGGCTCCACTAAGTTCTGAGCTAATTCAAAATGTCGACTCATCATGGAATTATGACGTCACTGTCACCTTTTTTATAGGTAGAAATTTCAGTTTTTTGACCATAATGCATTATGGGTGATAAAAGGCTGAAATTTGAATAAAATATGTATATATCAATCCTTACTATTAAAACTCGATTATTGTATACAAGCGGCTTCGCTTACTTGCGCTGCGCGGCTGGCGGACACTTTGTGTCCGCCGGAGGCTCCCTTCGGTCGCCTGGGGTCACATTGGTTAATTATAAGGGAGATAACATCTCTAAATAAGTTCATCTTAGTGTTAAAATCGATTTCACTCGAAAAATCACCAAATTTGTCAATTTTAAAAATTTTTGATGCGTAATGATGACGTCATAACAAAGTGATGAGTCATCATTTTTTGATGAAAGTCGCATCATATGTGAGATATGTTAGTATACCGATTCTATTAAAATTTCAGCCTTCTATCTCCTATAATGACTGAGTTATGCCCGAATAACTGTGTTGCTTAACTTTTAAAAATGTGACAATGACGTCATAATTCCATGATGAGTCGACATTTTGCTCTGAACTCAGAACTTACTGGAGCCATAGCCAAAAGACTCCCACATGCCAAAAATCAGCCTTCTGCGCCCGGCAGTTTCTTCAATCAATTCGTTACAGATATATATATATATATATACAATCATCGAGTTTTAATAGTAAGGATATATTAAAACTCCAGGAGGGAATTTTTTTTTTTTTTTTCTGTTTGTCCGAATTGATTGAAGAATTGGCAAGTCGTAGAGATACGAAATTTGGCATGTAGGTGTCAAATGATGAATCTAGGATTAAGTTCGAAGATCTAAGCGAAATGTTCACACCTCGCCGAGATAGGTGACAAAATGTGCTGACCAATCAAATTCGATTATTTTATAATGCAAATACATTGGAATAAAATAGTAGTGACCTATGCATACAATCAAAAGAACTAATTGTGATTGAAATTCATTGGTTTATGTGAACCAATCAATTATCAGCCTTTTATAATGCCATTCACACGATTCTATTTCATATAAATGATTGAATACTGCTATTTTAAGTCTATAATTTGATTGTTAACATCAATTAAAGTGTGTTATATGCTACGATCAATCAATTCGATCATAAAAAACTTTTAACGACATGGACTGGAATTGATTATTTAAGTATAATAAAGGTGACTTATGAGATTTGGAAACACACTTCCATCCCGTCTGTGGGGGTTTTTTTATCTTAGCATTAGTGATATTATGAATGGCATTATTCACGTGTTGAATCGAAAGGGTGGATGAGGGAATTACCTTCTCATTTTTAATAATTTCAAATAATTCGACTTCATTAATGATATTTTCCAATGACATGGTATCGGTTAGTGAGTGGCAGGATAGTTAAATTTTGTTTGTTTCCTTATAAAAAGCCTTGTAATATAAATTTTCATTAATAATTATTGAACGTTCGATTGTAGAAATTTCATTATGATATTGTATCTTAAGAAAAAAGATGACCGTTGAATTTGGTCAATAAATAACCCACCGACAGGGAGTTCGACGAGATGCAATTTAGAATTAATACAATTAAGAGTAGAAATAGTAAACTTAGCTTCTGTTTCTTTGAATTCCGCAAGACTTTTCTGATATGCTTCTTATATCCTCCTTTACTCCTTGCCATATAGAGATAGTCTTTGACAACTAACAGTAGCGTCCGTCAGATAACTAGGACAGTTAGGAAAGATGCTAGGGACTGCACCCTTCTTGAGACCCACTTTCTTCCTTTCCGTCTCAATCATCCTCAATCCATCTGAGAATTGAATGATCATTTCGATGTCTTCTTCATGGAAATGGTGTATGCAGACCTTGAAATAAATAAAAAAAACTACAATAGACTATTGTGATTAAAGTGTATTATCCAACATACCCTCAATCGTTTGTTCATCTCGTAGTCTTCTCTCCGCCGAGGTATAGCTCGGAACCATTTTTCACGAGTTACATTGTCAGCAGGAAAAGAGAAAACAGGTTGGATTCATCTTATCACAATAGTTTGACTTACAACCAGCATACATGCCAACCTGAGTCATGATAAAATCGGGACGCAGCGTTGAAAAAAAAGCGGGACATAATGGGGAAATTTCATTTAAAAGCGGGACACTCGATAAAATGAGGCCAAGAGGAGGGTGAAAAAAGCGGAACGTACCGCCAAAAACGGGACAATTGGCAAGTATGAACCAGGTACCAGACGAGCCATGTTGAAAAGTATGCTGTGAATCGAGTAATAGTGAGAATAGGGTAGAATAGAACAGACGTGATGTGAAGATGAATGTTGAATAGACAAGCGATGTGCAGATAGGCGATTTGAGTGAGTGACAATATTTTGAGAACATTTTGAAATATCGTAAAAATATCGTTTTTAATTATTATGGGTGACCAAAATGTGGTTAGTCATTTTATTCAGTGACGTTTATTAGACAGAAGTTGACACATATTGGTAAATTCACAGGCTTATTTCTAAGTAATTACATCAGTGCATATATTTCCTGAACCCGAGGTTAAAAAAATCAAGATGTTGTCATTGTAAGGTGATGTATTCTGATATTTTTCACGCATAGATAGATGATGCAAATATCCAGGAAAATGAATTATTTCAGTTTCGGAAATTATTCCAAAATATCTTCTAAGTAAGTAGGGAGTATATTAATTTATCATATTTAATCATAAAATCATAAAACTTGATAAATTAATTGTCTAGAAAGTTCGATGGTAATGGCCATCCATGGTCCAGATTTTGAATAGAGTGCCATTGCCTTAGTATATAGAATGCTATGGATATATATAGCCTTACTATTAAAACTCGATTATTGTGTATATATATATATATATATATATCTGTAACGAATTGATTGAAGAAACTGCCGGGCGTAGAAGGCTGATTTTTGGCATGTGGGAGTCTTTTGGCTATGGCTCCAGTAAGTTCTGAGTTCAGAGCAAAATGTCGACTCATCATGGAATTATGACGTCATTGTCACATTTTTAAAAGTTAAGCAACACAGTTATTCGAGCATAACTCAGCCATTATAGGAGATAGAAGGCTGAAATTTTAATAGAATCTGTATACTAACATACCTCACATATGATGCAACTATCATCAAAAAATGATGATTCATCACTTTGTTATGACGTCATCATTACTCATCAAAAATTTTTAAATTGACAAATTTGGTGATTTTTTGAGTGATTTCGATTTTAAAACTATGATGGACATATTTAGAGATGATATCTCCCTTATAATTAACCAATGCCACCCCCAGGCGATTGAAGGGAGCCTCCGGCGGACACAAAGTGTCCGCCAGCCACGCAGCGCAAGCAAGCGAAGCGCGCTTGTATGTTAATAACTCATAAAATATTCATGTTATTACTTTCAAAGCGCAAAAATCGGATCCTGCATGGTGAAACACCCTACATTAGTCGTTGAGAGCTCGCTTATATCCTTAAACAAAGCTTTGCAGTGGTAGAGATAAAATATGAATATATACTTATAAACCCGGAAGTGATGAAATTTTGAAAAAAATGCTGGCGGTGCACATCTACACCATAAAGAGATCTTAAATGCGAAATTTGGTAAATATCGGACTGTTAGATCTCGCAATAGCGGCGTAAAGACAGACATCGATAAATAAATACTTAATACATACATACATACATACATACATACATACATACATACATAGGGGCATCTCCATATTGGAACTGCACTAAAAATTCAAACCTTGAGATATATTCATTGCCGTATGCTAAGTCAAAAATGTCCTTGAGTGATGACACACACAAAACATGTCATCTCAGCAATTTGAAAGCATGCTTCTAGCCCGTATTTTATTTCTATAAAAATTCAAAATTATTGCTGTGTCATCATGATGACGAGAGCATGATTAATTAAGATATTTTGTTGAGACATCTATATTGAACACTTCATTGAATAATTTTTTATTTCAAACTACGTATTAAAATTTGAGCTCTAATAGGCATTTATCATTAAAATTAGGCGATGATGACGCGACAAAGTTTTTAACCGCAAATTGCTCAGAGGTCCTATGTCCGATGGATCTAGGAATTAAATATGTTTTAGAGAGCCTCATACTCCACCAGTGCTACCAATCTCAAGTTTCTAGGTAGTTTTTGTGCAATAAGTAAAAGAATGAATTCACCAAATGCTACGTAATGATGATGATTTAGCATACATTGAAAATCGTATGAGTAAGTGCACATCTACTACATATATGTCCGTAGCTTCACAAAATAATTCAGGGCGATAACTTTTAAACTCTGGTCTGTGCAGCAGCTAAAGCCGGTCGGCTGGAAACCAGCACTCATTATAGTACTGCGATACTATATTATTATATTGGATCATAGATCCAATTTAATAATATGGGAAGCACACTAAAAATAGTTAATTAACATTCTAACATAAAATTAAAGGTTGGTGAGGATATCACACAAAGAAAATACAATATAATAAAATAGAAAATATGAGGAACTAATTAAGGAAGAATGTCATAAAATAGTTAGTAAATTTGGAAGCATTTGTAATTCAGCTCATTAATAACGACAATACGCTGTTGATTATCCATAGCGACACCTTGAGGTAGAAATAGAAATCCTTCTCCTAGTGTCTCTATACATTCTCCTGAAGGATTGAATACTTTCAAACAACCAGCATTTCTGTCACTAACTATAAAGTTACCCTTATTGTCAATTGTGAAGAAGTAAGCGTGAGATATCTGACTCTGTAGTCCTGTGAAATGGATAGAACGGAGATAATTGTGTTCTGTATTGTAAGTGTGAATTGTACTATTAAGCTCAACGAGAACAAATATCTGATCTTTGAATAGTTTGATATCTTCTGGATATTTTAGTTTGTCTTCTCCGAAGTTCTTAATAAAGGTCAGATCTAGTTTCAACATTTCGATTCTGTTATGTCCATTATTACAAATATACACAAATTCATTATGTACGCACAGACCTCTTGGACTCTTAAGCTGAATAGCATTCTCACCTTCTAAGCTAGTACTCTTCACAAAACCTCCAGTTTTAGTAAATTTGTAAATTACTGAAGTTGACAGACTTGAGACAAATATGAATTCTCCAGTCAGACAAATACCACAAGGTCCATTCAACAGTTCTGCTCCAAATTCTGCTATACAATCTCCTTCAGAAGAATAGACACATACTAAGTCAATATGGTAATCAACAACGAACACTTCGTTACTCGTATCGTCAATAGCTATACCTTGTGGACTAATAACTTCTCCTTCACCAAATCCTCGCTTCTCCTTCATGGCAAGAGGTTCTCTTCTCTTATAATACTCCACTGATTCTATTTCTCTCAAATGCATTCTCTTTACACAATTAGAAAACTCTTCAGCATTTACGACAAACTTTAGAGAAGAAATTTCATCTAAATTCGATTTATTTTGCTTAATTTCTGCCATTTTATCATCCCATAGTTTAATATTATCATCTCTATTTCTTGTAATCAAGTTGGACTTCACCTTTCGTATCGATTCTTTAATCTCTTCCACCTCTTTTATCGCTTGTGACAGTTCTTGATGCTGTTGGTAGAGTTCTCTCATCTTCTTCACTCTCTCAAGAAGAGACACTCTTCGTGTTTCGAGGAGAGAATGGAAGTGAGAGAACTTCTCTTCTATTTCCTGTGTCAAAACATCGAACCGATCCAATCCTTCCAAACCTCCTCCAATACCTTCACGCGTAGCCATTCACTAACTGATAATAAGAATCCTTACTACTAAACTCGATTAATGTGTATGTGTACATATACTATAATGATGACAATAAGAGTTCATGATTTAGCCAAAATTCCCCATCTCTGGTATTATCACGATATTGAATATCTATTGTATATTATTTCACGAAGTTAGAATTTCCCTCTCCCTCTAACTGCCTCAAAACTAGTTACAGAAGGACAGACTTTATTTCAGGGACAGGGCAGGACTATCCGGATGGAGATATCTAATTTCAATGAATTTTACTTGTCGTATCTCGGAAATTAGACATTTTGATTCGTTTCTTCGGTGACTGGATGTCACTTTTTTCCCAAATATTTCCTAATTTTCCTGGCAATGACTAGGATTTCAAGTAAATAGCTAACGTGCAGGAGAAATCTTGGTAACATCCAGTTTTTGGTAAATTTCCTCTTGTCGCAAAAATTGGGTATTCCGGTTACAACACTAAACTTATGCTCTATATGCACATATGCCAACAGTTCCGCATTTTTCACTCTTCTTATAAACTACTTTATCGAATGTCTCGTTTGTACGTGAAATGTCCGCATAGTTTTCCATACGTCTTGACATGCCTCGGTAAATTCAACACTTCGTCTTGATTTTAGCATGGCTTGAGTTGACATGAACTATGCATGAGTGACAAAAATATGTAGAAACAAGATGAACTAAGAGTAGAGTCGAGATTTCCGCGGTTACAAATTTCGGGCCGCGTGCAACTCTGGTCATATCTATGCTCATATTCAAGAATAAAGATTATTATTAAATATCGCAGTAGCTATTGACACAGACTGGCCAGTGTCTATAGCCTCACCTCACAAAAAGGATCCTTTCATAGAAGAAACACTGGTTTGGAGAATAGGAATGGCGCTAACGTACAAAATTTGAAGTTGAGATAAAATTCATTGTAAAACAAGTAAAAAGGTAAAATAGCTAACTGAAATTCTAAGATATAACATAAGATTTGGGGAGGAAATCATACTAAGAAAATAAAATAAAATAAATTCTGACAAATATTTGGAACTAAAAAGAAAATCATCTTATATATTAAAATGCTAGGATTTTTTGTTTGTTTGTTTGTTTGTTTGTCCGAATTGATTGAAGAATTGGCAAGTCGTAGAAATACGAAAATTGGCATGTAGGTATCAAATGATGAATCTAGGATTAAGTTCTAAGATCTAAGCGAAATTTCCACACCTCTGCAAAAAAAATGGAAAACAATTTTTCACACCTTTTCTATACAAAATATATGACTACACTATCACAATAGAAATCATTGTACAAGTACGACACTACAATAAATAGATCGTCATTGTTATTAATACTTCAAAGCCACAACTTATGTTTGATATCTTAAATGTATTATAGTGTATGGCAATAGAAAATATTATGTGCATATTTTCACACCTTTATATACATATTTTCGCACCATTTGATGAATTTTGAAAATAATGCTAGAGACTAGCTTCCAAAGGGTGACATGGGGTTTTCAGGGGTGTAGATTTCGAATATCATATTTTCAGATCTATATGATAAATTATTTGTTTACTTTTGTTTGCAATAGATACATAAAGTAAACAAATTACAAAAATAGGCTAGAGACTAGCTTCCAACGGTTGACATGGGGTCTTCAGGGGTGTAGATTTCGAATATCATATTTTCGAGTAAATTTGACGATCTATTTGTTTACTTTTGTTAAAATAGATACATAAAGTAAACAAATTACAAAACTGGGTTAGAGACTAGCTTCCAACGGTTGACATGGGATTTTTAGTGCTCTAGATTTCGAATATTATATTTTCGGATCCATATGAGAAATTATTCGTTGACCTTTGTGTACGATATTTATATAAAGGAAAAATTCCCAAAATATGTTAGATTGAGTAACTCCAGGCGCCCACGGGGCAACTCTGCGGACACGCAGTGTCCGCAAACCGCGCAGCGCAAGCAAGCGAAGCGTGCTTGTAAGTTAGTAAATTTGGAAGCATTTGTAATTCAGAATGTTAATAACGACAATACGTTTTGATTATCCATAGCGAGACCTCGAGGTAGAAATAGAAATCCTTCTCCTAGTGTCTCTACACATTCTCCTGAAGGATTGAATACCTTTAAACAACTAGCTTCATGGTCACTAACTATAAAGTTACCCTTATTATCAATTGTGAAGAAGTAAGCGTGAGATATCTGACTCTGTAGTCCTGTGAAATGGATAGAACGGAGATAATTGTGTTCTGAAATGTGTGAATTGTACTATTAAGCTGAACGAGAACAAATATCTGATTTTGGAATAGTTTGATATCTTCTGGGTATTTTAGTTTGTCTTCTCCAAAATTCTTATCGATTGTCAGATCTAGTTTCAAAACTTCGATTCTGATATGTCCATAATTACAAATGTACACAAATTCATTATGTACGCAGAAACCTCTTAGATTCTTAAGTTGAATAGCATTCTCACCTTCTAAGCTAGTACTCTTCACAAACTCTCCAGTTTTAGCAAACTTGGAAATTACTGAATTTGATAGACTTGAGATAAATATGGAGTCTCCAGATAGACAGATACGAGAAGGATTATTCAACTTTACCCCCCCAAATTTTCCAATAAAATTTCCTTCAGAAGTATAGATACATACTAAGTCCTTATAGTGATCAATAACAAATACTTCGTTATTCGTATCGTCAATAGATATGCCTTGTGGATTAATAACTTCTCCTTCACCGTATCCTAACTTCACCTTCATGACAAGAGGTTCTCTTCTCTTACTATACTTCACTACTTCTATTTCTCTCAAATGAATTCTCCTTAAACAATCAGAATAGTCTTCAATATTTACAACAAATTTTAGATTAGAGACTTGATCTAAATCCGCTTTTTTTCCAATCAACTCTTCAATCTCATCATCCAAAGTTTTAATTACATTTTCTTTGCTCCTTGTAGCCAAATTCATTTTCAACATTTCATTGGTTGCTTTTCTGATTCCTTCCAGCTGTTCTATCGCTTCTGACAGTTCCTGATGCTGCTGGTAGAGTTCTCTCATCTTCTTCACTCTCTCAAGAAGAGACACCTTCGTGTTTCGAGGAGAGAATGGAAGTGAGAGAACTTCTCTTCTATTTCCTATCGAACCGATCCAATCCCTCCAAACCTCCTCCAATACCTTCACGCGTAGCCATTCACTCAATAGAACTCAATAATTATTATAATATGTAAATATCTAGCTGAGATGTAATTAAATATGAACATTATTCTTAATAATGTCTAGAGAGATATCTAATTACAGCATTTGGTGGACAATTATATTAGAATAGACTGCATTTGTCATTATGTGCAGTGGAGTATCCCAAAATGGACAATCCAAAAAGGGTCAACTTGCCACAACAGATAAACCTCATTGAACGATAGAAAATTAATAATTCTAAAGTGATTTCTCACAAAGCTTCTTACATTTAAACCTAGCGGGTCGTCCCACTGTGCATAGGTCTTATGTGACTCGCCTCAGGCGATTAGACCCGCATTAGGAGTATTAAAACCCGCATTCTCGCTAAAATATGAATTTCTCGCAAATAAGTGAATCTGATAGTCACAAGCTGATAGAATTAATTATAATCAGTTCGAATCACTATCTACTTTATGATTATGGAATGTCATTGTAAACAAGAACCATTCAATTGCGTACTTTAGAAATACCTTCAGAATTCAAGAAATAGTATTCTAGAGGATATAATTTTGAAAAATTTGCTTGGGACATGGCCAGGATTCCCTAGTAACTCACATCGCAAACGCAAACAATCATTAATATAGAAGCCAATATTTGGAAAATACTAATCCCAAAACTGGGATAAGGCATGTCAGGCTCCAGAATCAAAAACTTGGTGATTATGGTCCCCCGCATTGGGCTCACTCAAACTTGGGACCTATGCTGTCTCTTCCTGGGCACGTACTACCACATACCACTATATAGATTTATGTATTCAAAAGGGATATCATCTCATCTTTCCGAAGTCGTATCGTCCTGACACGCCATAACGGGGTAGAGAAAACCACAAATTGGATATATTAAAGTCAAACACTTAATTGAAAAACCGGTTAATTGGGAACTTCCTATCATTTGTGACTTCCTTTTAGAAGGAGATACTCCTTAAAAAAGGGATTCTAGACTTTACTGGCCTGGAGATTTGAAAATAATTGAGTTTATATACACTCGAATAGTAACCGGTGCGATTAGTCATTTTTTTTGCTTTATTTTTCACCTGAAGAGAAATTATTATTTCAGATTTGAAGTAAATATCCATACAATGATCCGATAAATAGTAGAGGGAAGAATTGAGCATTCATCTTATTCAAAGAGGTAACACAAAGACTTCAGTACTTCCTTGGGGGATTTACTATTCGAGGTAATATGGTATGTAATAATGGCTGAAATATGCCTTGATTAGTTCAAAATCATATACGCTATGAGTATGAGGTAGAACTTGGGGGGTGGACCGGTCGAAAAAGCAACTGTTAGGCTGGTCAGGGAGACTTGTCCCAAGAAAAAGAGACATATACCGATTTCTATACATTCTGAGAGTCAGTAGAGCAACAATACAAACTCATTTTTTTCATAAATTGGTATTGATATTGAAAAAAACTATCGTTTGAAATGGCAACCCTCACATTCTCTTCAGTCAATCCGACTATTGTAGAGATATATTCAAAATATATTAGTCATATATATGCCCATTTTCAAGAATCAATATTATTATTCAAATATTGAAGTGGCTATTGACACAGACAGGTCAGTGTCAATAGCTTCACCCTATCACCCTACAAATATTAAATTTCCAATTTGTTGCTTAGCTTTCAATCCACATTAATTTATGTTCAAACCTCTCCATTCTCCAAGAAATGCATGGGTGGAGCTGGAGCTGCAGACAATCCTTGCTGACTCAGTTCATGGTAGACTCATCCACTGAACTCACTCCTGACACTAATGCCACTGCTCAGCTCAGAACCCGGAACTCACTCCCTCTCAGGAAGACGGACAGTCGCAGTCCAGAGTGAATGGACGTCAGTTCTGAGAAGAGAAGCTTGTGGCAAGGGACAGGAAGTGATTTGTAGTATGTGCTCGTCTGGCCCGGCGAGAGGAACACACTGGTCCAAGACTGACATGTATAGTTTTATGGCTGTGTTAAGTAGACAAGGAGAAAGTAAACTTAGCGCTAGTTCGAGCAATAGCTTGGTTATTCAATCAATGTGGGAAACTTATATAGCACAATAAAATAAAAAATATAAAAGTCCAACCATAGCCTACTTTAATAATGCCTCACAGTAAAATAACCAAGGATGCGGTAATAGCCGAATGGATTAATACACGATTAACCTCAAATTGTTAACCATGCAGAATAGGCATTAAGAATGTATTACCAGCATATATAAACATGACTTCAAAGTATATATATCCGTTGTCAAAATTTCGATTAGTCATCATATCATTGCGCAACAGGTCATTTTAAGCCCTATTTTGGCAATTTTCTAAGCTGTTTTAAGCCTACTTCTAAATGTTATTAAGGTAGAATTTTTTTGTAGAACTAAGATTAGTACGAGTTGATTTGAAAAATTAAGAATTTTTTAATGGAATGTTGTTACATTCCTACGTTGCTATGGTAAAGCATTTTGATCAGTTTGAGCCGTATCCTGCAAACTGTGAGAACTAGATCTTCAAATCTGATCGTATTTGATAGGCAATTGGCTACTTCATATTAGGTAATAATACAGTTTAAACTTCTAAATTCACAGACTATAGAGTTATGCAACAATTTAGTGTTTTGGTCACATTCTTAAAATCAAACCATAACTCAAAACTCGTTGAATTTAGATGTTCAAGTTGTATTATCACCTAATAGGAAATAGTCCATTGCCTATCAAACACGATCAAATTTGAAGACCTAGTTACTACAGTTTGCATGAAATGGCCCAAACTGACCAAAATGCTTTACTATAGCAACGCGGGAATGTAACAACATTCCATTTAAAAATTCTAAATTTTTCAAATCAACTCGTACTAATCTTGGTTCTACACAAAAATCACACCTTAATACCATTTAGAAATAGGGTTATAACAGCTTAGAAAATCGCTAAAATTGTCCTTAGAATGACCTGTTGCGCAATGATATGATGACTAATCGAAATTTTGACAACGGATATATGTACTTTGATACCATGTTTATATATGCTGGTAATACATTCTTAATGCCTATTCTGCATGGTTAACGATTTTAGGCTAATCGTGTATTAATCCATTCGGCTACTAATTCATCCCTAGTCCATGATTTTCAGTCTACTGTGAGGCATTATTAGAGTAGGCTATGGCCCAACAAATATTAGGAACTAAATAACAAAAAATATTATAAATTAGTTAGTAAATTTGGAAGCATTTGGAATTATAACTGTTAATAACGACAATACGTTGTTGATTATCAATAGCGATACCTTGAGGTAGAATTAGAAATCCTTCTCCTAGTGTCTCTACACATTCTCCTGAAGGATTGAATACTTTCATACAACCAGCTTTAAAGTCACTAACAATAAAGTTATCCTTATTGTCAATTGTGAAGAAGAAAGTGTGAGATATCTGACTCTGTAGTCCTGTGAAATGGATAGAACGGAGATAATTGTGTTCTGTATTGAATGTGTGAATTGTACTATTAAGTTGAACGAGAACAAATATCTGATCTTTGAATAGTTTGATATCTTCTGGATATTCTAGTTTGTCTTCTCCGAAATTCTTAACAAATGTCAGATCTAGTTTCAACACTTCGATTCTGTTATGTCCAAAATTACAAATATACACAAATTCATTATGTATGCACAGACCTCTTGGACTCTTAAGCTGAATAGCATTCTGACCTTCTAAGCTTGTAATCTTCACAAACCTTCCAGTTTCAGAAAACTTGGAAATTACTGAACTTGATGGACTTGATACAAATAGGAATTTTCCAGATAGACAGATACCATAAGGTTGATTCAATTGTTCTTCTCCAAATTTTCTAATAAAGTCTCCTTCAGAAGTATAGATATATACTAAGTCCTTATAGCAATCAACAATAAACACTTCATTACTTGTATCGTCAATAGATATACCTTTCGGATTAATAACTTCTCCATCACCAAGTCCTCTCTTCACCTCCATGACAAGAGGTTCTCTTCTCTTGCTATACTCCACTGCTTCTATTTCTCTCAAATGCATCTTCTTTACACAATCAGAAAACTCTTCACTATTTACGACAAACTTTAAAGTAGAAACTTGATCTAAATTCGCTTTTTTTTCAGTCAATTCTTCGATGTCATCATCACACGCTTTAATTACGGTTTCTTTGCTTCTTGCGGTCACATTCATTTTCAACACTTCATTGGTTGCTCTTTTGATCTCTTCCAACTGTTTTATTCCTTCTCTCAGTTCCTGATGTTGCTGGTAGAGTTCTCTCATCTTCTTCACTCTCTCAAGAAGAGACACTCTTCTTGTTTCGAGGAGAGAATGGAAGTGAGAGAACTTCTCTTCTATTTCCTGTGTCAAAGCATCGAACCGATTCAATCCCTCCAAACCTCCTCCAATAACTTCACGCGTAGCCATTCACTCAATAGAACTCAATAATAATTATAATGTGTGCATATCTAGCTGAGATGTAATTAAATACGAATTATTATTCCTAATAGTGTATATTAGAGATATTCAATTACAGTATTTGATGGACAATTATTTTATTGTGTAGAATAGAGTAGATTGCATTTGTCTTAATGTGCACTTTCCTAAAATGGACACTCCGAATAGGGGACAACTTGCCGCAACGATAAACCTCATTGAACGATAGAAATTAACTAATAGTTAAGCCATCTCGAGAAGCATAATCCTATATTTCTATACAACGAACAAAGGTCATGTCTCCAATGCGTCCATTACTCTGTGACTCCACTATCATAACTTTGATTAAAATAAGTGTGTGAGGCAATTTACAACGACCGATCGGTGTCAATAGCCACTCCGTTTTAATAAACTGGACAGCTATCTAAGTGGGAAAATTTAACCGTTATCTAAGATGAATGCATTGCTGTGTTGCGTAGATTCGTGAGATCATAAATCCATGAGATTCTTGTGCTGCACAACAATGGATTTTTGAAGTGCAGGAATCTGAGATTATCGTAGAACTGTGAGACTTAGTTTCTCTTACTTAAATATCCTTGTGGTTCAACCTGTTTCATCTTAACTTGATAACCATCGCCACCAAATTGTGCCACGCGACACAGTTGTTTGCGATGATTATCAACCATGGACGAACCAAACTCGGATTCTAACTCTGATACCAAATGGTCAATACATTTTAAAGCCATTCATTATACACGCCAACATGAGCCATAATAAAAGTGGGATGTGGCGTTGAATTTCGTGGGATGCAATAGAAAAGTATTATACATGTACTCCAAAAATGCAGAACATAATGAAGAAATTTTCCAAAAATGGGTTGATCTATTAACAGTGCCATTACACCTTCACATATGACTATCATTACACTGGAGTAGCATATGAAACCTAGTGCAGCGATAAATTTCCCATCTCCACCTCGTACCGAGAGGGCAATGACGAGGATGAAGGAGAGTAGGAGGAGGAACAGGAAATAGCCAGCTGTGAGGACACGAGTGATGCCTTTGATTGTGGTTATGTATTCCATTTTATCAGCATAAAATGTCATAATTGCTAAGAGAGAGTGTGAAGGAATTGAAATTAAATTAAAAATAATATTGCGTTCTAGTACAAGAAACTTTAAAGCAGTGGCGGGCAACCTTAATCCTTTAGTGAGCAGGAATTGGTGCCAGAACTGACATTATAAACCTATATGGAAGCAATGTAATGACTAAATTATACATATAAAGCTAAATATGTCTGTCTTACTTTTATAATCGATATCACTTGAAAAAACACCAAATTAATCAATTTTTAAAATTCTTGATGAGTAATGATGACGTCATAACATAGTGATGAGTCATCATTTTTTGATGATAGTCGCATCATATGTGAGGTATGTTAGTATACAGATTCTATTTAAAATTTCAGCCTTCTATCTCCTATAATGGCTGAGTTATGCTCGAATAACTGTGTTGCTTAACTTTTAAAAATGTGACAATGACGTCATAATTCCATGATGAGTCGACATTTTGCTCTGAGCTCAGAACCTAGTGGAGCCATAGCCAAAAGACTCCCACATGCCAAAAAAAATCAATGCCAAATTCGCTGCTAACTTCACACTCATGATATGATACCTTTTTTAATGTCACTTTTCATTTAAATTCACCAAAATTTAGTAGTAAACGTTGAGAAAAATGGTGAGATAATATATCAGGAGAAATTTAAAAACTTTATCAAAAGAAGCGCTCTCCTTTAATGGTCTGTCAACCTCAATACTGTACGGTATACACGTAGGCCCTCGCGGTCCTGCTTGTCCACCTACAAGAGTACAGCAAACAATTCCCTCCCACATAGATGGATCGCTGATGCGTCACATTCATCAACCGGGTGTATACCCGCAGGAAGAAC
The DNA here is from genome assembly GCA_963281255.1 of Aphrocallistes beatrix. Lineage (NCBI taxonomy): Eukaryota > Metazoa > Porifera > Hexactinellida > Sceptrulophora > Aphrocallistidae > Aphrocallistes > Aphrocallistes beatrix. The sequence goes on from OY725496.1 coordinate 866,077, forward strand.
ATCATCAACAGACTTTTCCATCCTCGAAAAACTGTAAAAGGAATGTACTAGTGCTACGCTAGTGATCAGTGCAGTGAAGATAAATAAACGTAGAAGTTCTAGTCACAACCCTTGACAATCATGTCGTACGGTATAACATGGAATCTGAACACCGAGTTTTCTCTCACCAGAAGTGTCATCAAAGAAATTCAAATGACACTATGGATCCTTTCTTGGAAGGAACACTGGTTTGGAGAATAGGAATACCCGCAAACTACATTAGAAATATAGAAGCATGGAGAAATATTCATTAATGTCGGTCGATAGACATAGTGCAGCTCAAGGAAGTGACTCAAAGGAACATGGAAAGTGAATCGAGAAATACTCATTTTATAGCAATAACTCATTAAATATTCATATTATTACTTTCAAAGTGATTCTTAAGGTGAAATACCCTACATTAGTCGTTGAGATCTTACTTATATCTTTAAACAAAACTTTGGGGCGGTGGTATTAAAAAATGAATATGTACTTATGAAAACCGGAAGTGATAAGATTTTGCAAAAAAATAACGGTGCACACCAACACAATAAGGGGATCCTACATGCGAAATTTGGTAAATTGGACTGTTATATTTTGCAGTAGCACGCGTAGTATTGACATACATTCATGCATATACATATATATACATACGGACGGACGAGAAACACTGTCCATGCCAATAGGGCATATCGCTATAGGAGCTGCACAAAAAAGGAACTAGAATTCAAAGTATAAATTAAGGTTAGGCGAGATTTTTTAAAATAGAACAATATAGCGATAAAAAATTGGGAACTAAATAACAAAAAATGTTAGGAATAAATCAGTAAATTTGAAAGCATTTATAATTCAACTGGATAACAACGACAACACGTTGTTGATTATCCATAGCGACACCCCTAGGTAGAGAGAGAAATCCTTCTCCTAGTGTCTCTATATATTCTCCTAAATGATTAAATACTTTCAAACAACCAGCTTTATAGTCACTAACTATAAAGTTACCTATATTGCATATTATGAAGAAGAAAGCGTTAGATATCTGACTCTGTAGTGCTGTGAAATGGATAGAACGGAGATAATTGTGTTCTGTATTGAATGTGTGAATTGTACTATTAAGCTCAACGAGAACAAATATCTGATTTTTGAATAGTTTGATATCGCGAGGATATTCAAGGTTGTCAACCCCAAAATTCTTAACAAATGTCAGATCAAGTTTCAATACTTCGATTCTGTTGTGTCCACAATTACAAATATACACAAATTCATTATGTACACACAGACCTCTTGGACTCTTAAGCTGAATAGCATTCTCAGCAGCTTCTAAGCTAGTACTCTTCACAAACTCTCCAGTTTTAGCAAATTTGCAAATTGCTGAACTTGATACACTTGAGACAAATAGGAATTCTCCAGATAGGCAAATACCATAAGGTCCATCCAAATGTTCTTCCCCAAATTTTCGTATAAAATCTCCTTCAAAAGAATAGAGATATACAAAGTGCTTATAGTAATCAACAACAAACACTTCATTACTCAAATCGTCAATTGATAAACCTTGTGGAGTAATAACTTCTCCTTCACAAAATCCTCTCTTGCCCTTCATGACAAGAGGTCTTTTTCTCTTACTGTAGTCCAATGATTCGATTTCTCTCAAATGCATTCTCTTTACACAATCAGAAAACTCTTCAATATTTACGACAAACTTTAGAGGCGAAACTTGTTCTAAATCTGCTTTTTTTTCAGTCAGCTTTGTAATGTCATCATTACACGTTTTAATTACGATCCCCTTGCTTTCTGAGGTTAAATCTATTATTGACATTTCATTGGTTGCTCTTCTGATCTCTTCCAACTGTTCAATCGCTTCTGACAGTTCCTGATGCTGCTGGTAGAGTTCTCTCATCTTCTTCACTCTCTCAAGAAGAGACACTCTTCGTGTTTCGAGGAGAGAATGGAAGTGAGAGAACTTCACTTCTATTTCCTGTGTTAAAGCATCGAACCGATCCAATCCCTCCAAACCTCCTCCAATGCCTTCACGCGTAGCCATTCACTCAATAGAACTCAATAATTATTATAATGTGTACATAATTAGCTAAGATGTATTCAAATACGATTAATTATATTTAATAGTGTCTAAAGAAATATTCAATTAAAGTATTTGGTGAACATATTTATTATAGTAGAGTCTGTTCAAAGGTAACCAATTACCAGACTACAGTTCTTTTTTTTGAAATAACAGAGTATGCTATAATGGTTGAAATATGTCTTGATTAAGGCCAAATATTGACTAGAGTTATGAAATTGGAAACATTTCCAATATGGCTGAGTGATAAAAATCACAGTTGCAGTGCATAGAAAGCGGTGCGGCAGGCAAGCCCATAGTCAACACTTTATCACTAAACTCAGTCAGTTCTATGGCGCAGAGGTGAGATCTGGGCCACTTTTCAGAACCGATGGCACGAAACCCGAACCAGAATCTGTTAATGAGCTTCCAGGAGCGGAGCTATGAATGACAGCAACAGTGTGAAGAAGAAAATAATTTTTAGTTTCCAATGACACTGGCCAATAGAAAAGTGGCCTCTTAGCTTTTGACTAGTTCAATTGTTCTAAAAATAGAAACTCAACCCTGCATTGAGATTAACCGAATTAACCGGTGCATGGAATCTGGGACTAGACCCGGGGCAGAAATCCAGGGACAGGGGCCGAGATTTTTGAATCCGGATGCAGTCTCCCTAGCCCCGCCACTGAACCGGACAATATTCTATAACATACACACATATCAGCTCATATAGATATTATGCATTGTTGCTCACTAAACAACTATTGATAGCGAAATATAAGCACTCTAAGTCTGTATTTCCTGTAGAAGGCTGATTCAATTTGAGCCCAACCTGAACCCGACCGGAACGGGAAAACCTGAACCCGATTACAACCCTGCTATGCCGATAAGGTGGTTGTCGCACCTCTTTTGATTAACATAGAGACCATGGTCTTTCCACCTTTAATGAGTTTAAGACAACCAAGCGTTGTTGATTGTCTATAGCAACGGATCGGGGTGAAGGGAGAAATAGGGTTTAGGGTTCAACTAATTTTCAGAGGGTAGAACTTCAGACAGAGAGTGATAATCTAGGAACCCTGGCGGATTAACAGGAGTGCATCTAGAATTTTTAGAGGTATGTAGGATCTCATAAATAATGGCAGACGAATACTGAACAAAATCGCTGCAGGCCTCTCAACATGTAATTCAACGAAATCGTGCGGTGGCATCAGCGGTGTAACCATCTCAATTTTTAAGGTGCATTCTATTCCGCAAGAGGGCTGCGGCACCCAATGCTAGTTTGTGAAATTTTAGTTGGCACAACCTTTGAGGTTGCGGCCTAGGCCGCATGTGCCTTACCCTGGCAGCGCCACTGGGTGGCATGTGCCAATTCGTGAGTATCTCATCTTCTAAAATAGTATTACGAACATTGGTTCTAAATTGTGTTATAATAGTGAGTAATGGTATGTTGGGTAAAATTCTGAGGCACCAATATAACACGAACTATGAATGTACAACTTGAGTGAAATTCTGAGACATTCACTCAGAAGCCTTAGCAAGCTCTGATCTAATATTGTGCAACTTGTAGTCCCTAATACAGAATGATATTTAACAAAACATGATGATGTACATCCATGGTTCCTTTCATATAAGTGCTTCAGAATTTCACGCAACAGGTCACATATAACAACAAATATCCTGAGAGTTGAGAGGCATTTTGCTGATTATATTAATTAAAAATAACTTTCAGGTGAGTGTAGACAAATATAATCTAATTTACGAAAAGTTCAATTCTAGTATATCTCACAAAAACAAAAATTCACTAGTGTCACTAGTACAAGAAATTATAAAAGTAATCAATGCATAATGTGGCTGTAAGGATTGGATTGAACTTGAGAAAGTTATGGTGTCTGCACCCTCTCCCTGCCCTTTACCAAATGTGCAGATAGTTCTATTCCTATACCAGCCTTGTTTCCCATTAGTTTTAGTGAAATAGATAACAAATGGTCCATATCACGAATTACCATAAGCTCATGGTAAATACGTAATAAATTATATTTTCCTCATAGGGTGACAAAAATAGCTGAATGTATATTTTACTCTCAAAATGGTCATATTTGAGGGTCAAAGACTTTTCTAGGAGAGCCTCCGCTCACATAAATCACTATTTCGGCTGAAAACAGACTATATTCTATCCGGATTTTGCTGTCTTCTACTCTATGTTCAACCTGAAATTCGGATCTGAAAAAAACCTGGGCCGAACCAACAAGAAAACGATTCCAACTCTGATAGCAAATGGCTAACAAAAAAGGTTGGATTCAAAATTTATGCATTCTCGAGACAGAATGTTTCAAATCTGTTCCTTTCTCCTGCACTGCCCCAAGACAAGGAAATTGATTATCTTATCTGTCCCGTTTGGAGAATAGGAATGTCAATTTTATCACGAAATTTAGCTAAACAAGAAACAGAATCAAGTTTGGCAGATGTTGAATTAGAGCATGAATAAAATGATTCATGAGAAACAAGTCAAAAATAGAGAGAATAGCTAGCTACCATTCTAACACATGCATTAAGGTTTAGGAAGGATATTACACTAAGAAAATAAAATAAATAAATGAAACTCAAACAAATATTGGGAACTAATTAACAAAGAATTTAAAAATAAGTCAGTAAATTTGGAAGCATTTGTAATTCAACTGGTTAATAACGACAATATGTTGTTGATTATCAATTGCGACACCTTGAGGTTGAAATAGAAATCCTTCTCCTAGTGTCTCTACATATTCTCCTGAAGGATTGAATACTTTCAAACAACCAGCATCATAGTCACCAACTATAAAGTTACCCTTATTGTCAATTGTAAAGAAGAAAGCGTGAGATATCTGACTCTGTAGTCCTGTGAAATGGATAGAACGGAGATAATTGTGTTCTGTATTGAATGTGTGAATTGTACTATTAAGCTGAACGAGAACAAATATCTGATTTTTGAATAGTTTGATATCTTGTGGATATTTGAGTTTGTCTTTTCCGAAATTGTTTACAAATGTCAGATCTAGTTTCAACACTTCGATTCTGTTGTGTCCTCCATTACAAATAAACACAAATTCATTATGTACGCACAGACCTCTTGGATTCTTAAGCTGAATAGCATTCTCACCTTCTAAGCTAGTACTCTTCACAAACTCTCCAGTTTTAGCAAACTTGGAAATTACTGAACTTGATAGACTTGAGAGAAATATGAATTCTCCGGATAGACAGATGCGAGAAGGTCTCTTCAACTTTTATTTTCCAAAATTTCCAACAAAATCTCCTTCAGAAGAATAGACACTTACTAAGTCATTAAACCAATCAACAACAAACACTTCGTTACTTGTATCGTCAATGGCTATACTTTTCGGAGTCATTGCTTCTCCTTCACCGTATCCACTCATCCCATTCACGAGAAGAGGTTCTCTTCTTTTACTATATTCCACAGCTTCTATTTCTCTCAAATGCATTCTCATTACACAATCCGAAAACTCTTCACTAATTACGACAAACTTTAGAGGTGAAACTTGTTCTAACTCCGATTTTTTTTCAGTCAACTCTGTAATGTCATCATCACACGTTTTAATTACGTTTTCTTTGCTTTTTGAGGTCAAATTCATTTTCAACATTTCACTAGCAGCGTTCCTCATTCCTTCCACCTCTTTTATCGCTTCAGACAGTTCCTTATGCTGCTGGTAGAGTTCTCTCATCTTCTTTACTCTCTCAAGAAAAGACACTCTTCGTGTTTCGAGGAGAGAATGGAAGTGAGAGAACTTCTCTTCTATTTCCTGTGTCAAAGCATCGAACCGATCCAATCCTTCCAAACCTCCTCCAATACCTTCACGCGTAGCCATTCACTCAAATAGAACTCAATAATAATTATAATGTGTGCATATCTAGCTGAGATGTAATTAAATACGAATTAATATTCTTAATAGTGTCTAGAGAGAAATCTAATTACATTGGTTATTTGGATAATTATATTATATAGTAGAAAGTAGATGCATTATCATTTAGAGAATCAGTTTTGACTAAAATAAAATGCACATCCATCTAAACTGGAATAAATTAACCTGTGAGATATAGACATTCCTGTAGCAGAGGTGTAGTGAGGATACGATATATGCGACTTGGCCTCAACCCAATAGTTTTGGCTGAATGTGCCTTGATTCGTTCAAAATCATTGACGGATAGTTTCACAGCTATGAGTATGAGGTAAAACCAAGAAAAAGATGCATACAGTCAGGTTCGCTTAATATGAACCCGCTTAATATGAACATTCGTTTATTGTGAACAAACTCTCTGGTCTCAATTCAACAGGTTCCATAGGATTTGTATTAGGGCAAGTTCGCTTAATATGAAGTATCTCTATTATGAACAGACTTTTTGGTCCCCAAGGTGTTCATAATAAGCGACCCTGACTGTATACCGATTTGTAACCATTCTTGAAGTCAGTAGAGCAACAGTACTTACAGGTCATTTCATTAGTACTGGGGCGTTATCAGTATTCAGAAGTTAGTGGAATTATCCTTTCGATTTGTCCATTGTATAGCTCAGGGGATCAGCTTTCGATTTGCATACATAATTACTGTGATAGGACAATTATTATGGTTCCTACATCCGATTTAAGTACATCAGTTTAGGATACTGCCTTTGAACGTGAATTTTGAGTTCCCTAAGGCTGTAATTCATTTCTGAGCAAATTTGGGTTAAACTGATTAACACCTAAACCTCGAACATACCAATCGAACGTACCAATCACCATAATTGTTCAAGCACAACAATCCTATATGCAAATCGAAAATAGTATAGTATTTTCACTAACTTAATCACTGTGTGAAACTTCCCATCCAGGCTTATATCTTATATATTAAAATGCTAGGATTTTTTTTAAAAAATGTGTTTGTCCGAATTGATTGAAGAATTGGGAAGTCATAGAGGTGTGAAAATTGGCATGTAGGTGTCAAATGATATGACTACGATTAAGTTCTAAGATCTAAGCGAAATTTTAACATCTCTGCAAAAAAAATGGAAAACAATTTTTCGCACCTTTTCTATACAAAATAAATGACTACACTATCACAATAGAAACCATTGTACAACACTACAATAGATCGTCATTGTTATTACTACTTCAAAGCCACAACTTAAGTTTGATATCTTAAATGTATTATAATGTATGGCAATAAAAAAGATTATGTGCATATTTTCACACCTTTATATACATATTTTCACACCATTTGATGAATTTTGAAAATAATGCTAGAGACTAGCTTCCAACGGTTGACATGGGGTTTTCAGGGGTGTAGATTTCGAATATCATATTTTCAGATCTATATGATAAATTATTTGTTTCCTTTTGTTTACAATAGATACATAAAGTAAACAAATCTCAAAAATATGCTAGAAACTTGCTTTCAACGGTTGACATGGGGTTTTCAGGGGTGTGGATTTCGAATATCATATTCTCAGATTTATGTGATAAATTATTTGTTCACTTTTGTTTACATTAGATACATAAAGTAAACAAATCTCAAAAATATGCCAGAAACTTGCTTTAAACGGTTGACATGGGGTTTTCAGGGGTGTAGATTTCGAATATCATATTTTCGAGTATATTTGATGATCAATGTTTACTTTTGTTTACAATAGATACATAAAGTAAACAAATTACAAAATATGTTAGATTGAGTGACTCCAGGCGCCCGCAGGGCGACTCTGCGGACACGCAGTGTCCGCAAGCCGCGCAGCGCAAGCAAGTGAAGCGTGCTTGTCACTGTAATAATATTTTGTCTAAACTAAAGTTATGGAGCGCTGATTCAAAACTACAGCCACGCGTCTTAGAGTAACAGCCTTTTTGTTTCTATAAATTTTTAGAACATTCAACAAGTCACAAAAAGGATCCTTTCTTAGAAGAAACACTGGTTTGGGGAATAGGAATGGCGCAATCGTACAAAATTTGAAGAAGTTGAGATAAAATTCTTTAGAACACAAGTTAAAAGGTAAAATAGCTAACTGCAATTTTAAGATATAACATAAGGTTTGGGAAGGAAATCATACTAAGAGAATAAAATAAAAGAAATTCTGACAAATATTTGGAACTAAAAAGAAAATAATGTTATAAATAAGTTAGTAAATTTGGAAGCATTTGTAATTAGAATTGTTGATAACGACAATACGCTGTTGATTATCCATAGCGACACCTCTAGGTAGAATTAGAAATCTTTTACCTAATGTCTCTACACATTCTCCTGAAGGATTGAATACTTTCAAACAACTAGCTTCATAGTCACTAACTATAAAGTAACCCTTATTGTCAATTGTGAAGAAGAATGCGTGAGATATCTGACTCTGTAGTCCTGTGAAATGGATAGAACGGAGATATTTGTGTTCTGTATTGAATGTGTGAATTGTACTATTAAGCAGAACGAGAACAAATATCTGATTTTTGAATAGTTTGATATCTTCTGGATATTTTAGTTTTCCAAAATTCTTTACAAATGTCAGATCTAGTTTCAACACTTCGATTCTGTTATGTCCAAAATTACAAATATACACAAATTCATTATGTACGCACATACCAGTTGGACTCTTAAGCTGAATAGCATTCTCACCTTCTAAGCTAGTACTCTTCACAAACCTTCCAGTTTTAGCAAACTTGGAAATTACTGAATTTGATCGACTTGAGACAAATAGGAATTCTCCAAATAGACAGATGCGAGAAGGGCTATTCAACTTTTTCTCCCCAAATTTTCCAATAAAGTCTCCTTCAGAAGTATAGACACAGACTAAGTCCTTATAGTAATCAAGAATAAACACTTCGTTACTCAAATCATCAACAGATATACCTTGTGGATTAAAAACTTCTCCTTCACCGTATCCTCTCTTCCCCTTCATGACAAGAGGTTCTCTTCTCTTACAATACTCCACTGCCTCTATTTCTCTCAAATGCATTCTCTTTACACAATCAGAAAACTCTTCATTATTTAGGACAAACTTTAGAGAAGAAACCTGATCTAAATTCGCTTTTTTTTCAATCAACTTTTTAATGTCATCATCATATGTTTTAACCACGATTTCCTTACTTTTAGAGATCAAATTCATTTTCAACACTTCGTTGGTTGCTCTTGTGATCTCTTCCAGTTGTTGTATCGCTTCTGACAGTTCCTTATGCTGCTGGTAGAGTTCTCTCATCTTCTTCACTCTCTTAAGAAGAGACACTCTTCGTGTTTCGAGGAGAGAATGGAAGTGAGAGAACTTCTCTTCTATTTCCTGTGCCAAAGCATCGAAAAGATGCAATCCCTCCAAACCCCCTCCAATACCTTCACGCGTAGCCATTCACTCAATAGAACTCAATAATAATTATAATGTGTATATCTAGTTGAGATGTAATTAAATACGAATTATCATTCTTAATAGTGTCTAGAGAGATATCTAATTACAGGTAAAATTCCAAACAACAAAACTATCCATGGTTATGTTAAATAAAATATCACTAATTTACGCAACAGCAGGGGTGTTGGCTAGACATTCTCAAGAGGAGGAGACAGATTTTTAAAATATAGCGTACTTTAGGGAGATCTGGGCTATTTGCCCAAATCCCCTAAAGGATGTTTCATATGTCCACATATGGATCTACATACTACTGCAGGGTTCGGCAAACTCCGGCTTAGCTTGTATCCCAAAATTTTGAAAAATTTGATTTGTATATGACCAGGATTCCCTAGTAACTCAAATTCCAAACGGAAACAATCATTAATATAGAAGCCAATATTTGGAAAATACTAATCCCAAACCTGGGATAGGGCAGGTCCGGCTCCAAGAATGAAAAACTTGGCGACTATGGCGACTATGGCGACTATGGTGACTATGGTGCTCACTCAAATTTTTGGCCTATGCTGTGTCTCTCCCTGGATACGTACTGCCACATCATAGGCGTCAGGTTTTAGGAAATAGAATAAAACCTCAAAAGGCCAAGAGCGAGCGGAGCGAGCGACGGTAAGAGGGCTCTGGGGGGTTTACACTCCAGAAAATTTTTAACTCTTGGACGCTCAAATATCGATATACAGCTATTGTTGTTACCTAAGGAAAACAAAATCTCGGACTATAGTGAAATAAAAATGTAATTGTGACATATATCTAGAGTCTAGACTCAATTAACATAATTTTGGAGTTTAGTTGTAACCTATTAGTTTTTGTAAAGTCCTGCCATACCACAGCTTCCTCCACTGCTCCACTGTCCGGCACCACAGGCTCCAAACCTGGAGTGGCTGCCACCCCCAGGTACCCACACTTGGTGCCTATGTACCACATACCACTATATATACTTTTGTATTCAAAAGGAACATCATATCATCTTTCCGAAGTCGTATCGTCCTGACACGCCATAACAGGGTAGGGAGAACTGTCACTATTCACAATTACACAAATTGGATATATTAAAGTTAAACACTTAATTAGAAAACAGGTTAACGAATGATACGAATGATCCGACAAATAGCAGAACCGAAGGAGTGAGCATTCATCTTTATTCAAAGAGGCAACACAAATACTTCAGTACCTACTTGGGAGATTTACTATTCGAGGTAATATGGTATTTAATAATGGCTGAAATATACCTTGATTAGATTCAAAATAATAGATGCAAAGTTTCACAGCTATGAGTATGAGATAAAACTTGGGAGTGGAGCGGTAGAAACGAGCAACTGTTAGGCTGATCAGGGAGGCTTACCCAAAGAAAAAGACACATATACCGATTTGTAACCATTCTTGAGTCAGTAGAGCCACAATACAAACTCATTTTTTCATAAATTGGTCATGATATTAAAAAAAACTATCTTTGAACTGGCAACTTTCTCATGCTCTACCCTCAATCCAAAGAATGGCAGATGTTTTGTCGTTGAAAACTCTTCGAATCATTTTCATTTTCCTATTCATTCTAACAAAAAATAAATGATAATCACTCACCTCCTCACGAAATAAAAATACCACTCTCAGGTGCCATTTGATATTATTTCAAACTCAAATGCCCACTTTCTCTTATACAAAATACTCTCCAAAATGCTCACTCTCTGATCAATTCTATTCAGCAATAGAACAGCAATTCATGTTTCCCAAGTTTTCCATTCCAAAATATCAGCGACGAAACATTCATTTACCCAATCTGACTATTGTAGAGATATATTCAAAATATATTAATCATATCTATGCTCATATTCAAGAAACAAGATTATTACTTATATCGAAGCGGGAATTGACACAGATTGGTCTGTATTAATAGCTTCACCCTCTTACCCTATAAATATTCAATTCCCAATTTGTTGTTTAACTTTCAATCCACATTAATTTATTTCTCAAACCTCTCCATTCTCCAAGAAATGTGTAGGCTCAGATTACATTACCGAAGCAATGTAATTGAGAGTGAAATGCTAGAGTGAGGTTAGAACCTTCAGCTCAGAACCAGGAACTCACTCCCTCTCAGGACGACGGACAGTCGCAGTCCAGAGTGAAAGCTTGTGGCAAGGGACAGGAAGTGATTTGTAGCATGTCTCGTCTGGCCCGGCGAGAACAAAACACTGGACTAGGACTGACTTGTATACGGCCCTAGTTCTCTAAACTAATAAATTTGAGTCAATTACAAGAAAAGAATGTGAAATAGGGTGACTTGGTAGCTTTATGTAAGCAAAATGATTAAAAATGCTAAGAGAGAGAATGTGTGTGAACAGATTTGAAACATAATTAGAAAAAATAATTGTGCTTGTACAAGAAAGTATTAATTTAGCATAAACTTGGGCATGTCATTGGGTGGGCTACCTTCCCCTTACTTTTCAAAGGTGTAGATAGTTTCTACGTTCTTCTATCCAATTTCTGTTTAACTCGTTAATTTTGGTGAAACAAATAGTTCATATCACGAACAACCATTAAGATTAATCGCGTAATATAATATTTACAAGCACGCTTCGCTTGCTTGCGCTGCGCGGCTTGCGGACACTGTGTGTCCGCAGAGTCGCCCTGCGGGCGCCTGGAGTTACCTAATCTAACATATTTTGGGAATTATATTTCTTAATATAAATATCCTTACTATTAAAACTCGATTATTGTGTATGTGTATATATATATATATATATATATATATATATATATATATATATATATATATATATATATCTGTAACGAATTGATTGAAGAAACTGCCGGGCGCAGAAGGCTGATTTTTGGCATGTGGGAGTCTTTTGGCTATGGCTCCAGTAAGTTCTGAGTTCAGAGCAAAATGTCGACTCATCATGGAATTATGACGTCAGTCACATTTTTAAAAGTTAAGCAACACAGTTATTCGGGCATAACTCAGCCATTATAGGAGATAGAAGGCTGAAATTTTAATAGAATCTGTATACTAACATACCTCACATATGATGCGACTTTCATCAAAAAATGATTACTCATCACTTTGTTATGACGTCATCATTACGCATCAAAAATTTTAAAATTGACAAATTTTGTGATTTTTCGAGTGATATCGATTAGCACAGTAGAACAGACATATTTAGAGATGTTATCTCCCTTATAATTAACCAATGTGACTCCAGGCGACCGAAGGGAGCCTCCGGCGGACACGAAGTGTCCGCCAGCCGCGCAGCGCAAGCAAGCGCGAAGCGCGCTTGTTGTAAACAAAGGTCAACGAATATTTCTCATATGGATCTGAAAATATAATATTCGAAATCTACACCCCAGAAAACCGCATGTCAACCGTTGGAAGTAAGTTTCTAGCCTATTTTTGTAATTTGTTTACTTTATGTATCTATTGAGAACAAAAGTAAACAATAATTTATTATATCGATCTGAAAATATGATATTCGAAATCTACACCCCAGAAAACCGCATGTCAACCGTTGGAAGCTAGTCTCTAGCATTATTTTCAAAATTCATCAAAAGGTGTGAAAATATGTATATAAAGGTGCGAAAATATGCAGATAATCTTTTTTATAGCCATACACTATAATACATTTAAGATATCAAACATAAGTTGTGGCTTTGAAGTATTAATAACAATGACGATCTATTTATTGTAGTGTCGTACTTGTACAATGATTTCTATTGTAATAGTGTAGTCATTTATTTTGTATAGAAAAGGTGCGAAAAATTGTTTTCCATTTTTTTTGCAGAGGTGTGAAAATTTCGCTTAGATCTTAGAACTTAATCGTAGATCCATCATTTGACACCTACATGCCAATTTTCGTATCTCTACGACTTACCAATTCTTCAATCAATTCGGACAAACAAACAAAAAAACAAAAAACAAAATCCTGGAGTTTTAATATATAAGATTATCTATACAATAGGCACTAGCGTCGAGAGGAGAGGGAAGGAGATAGGCGAGGGAATTACCAAGGGGTCCGGGTCTAAAGAGGACCCGAAAAAAATTCGGTCTATGATAGAATGCTTCATTGGCTTTTATGGCTGTGTTATTAAGTAGACAAGGAGAAAGTAAACTTAGCGCTAGTTCAAGCAATACCTTGGTTATTCAATCAATATGGGAAACTTATGGAAAACGCAGTCCTGGATTAGTATCAGCGAATCAGTAATAATATTCTGTAAAAACTAAGGAGTTACGGAGCTAAAGTCTAAAACTACAGCCACGCGTAATAGAGTGACAGCATTTATGTTTCTTTATATTTTTAGAACATTGAACAAGTCACAACTTGTCATTACAGAAACTAAACTGACTTTACAGACCCCTTCCTAGAGAGAGCACTGGTTTGGGAATAGGAATGCCATTAGCGTACGAAATTTGAGGAAGAAGTTGAGATAATTTGTTTTATAAAACAGTTAAAAGGTAAAATAGTTAACTGGAATTCTAAGATACAACATAAGGTTTGGGGATGAAATCAATAAATATATTCTAACAAATATCCCGAACTAAAAAGAAAATAATGGTATAAATAAGTTAGTAAACTTGTAAGCATTTGAAGTTCAGATTGTTAATAACGACAATACGTTGTTGATTATCCATAGCGACACCTTGAGGAAAAAATAGAAATCCTTCTCCTAGAGTCTCTATACATTCTCCTGAAGGATTGAATACTTTCAAACAACCAGCATTTCTGTCACTAACTATAAAGTTACCTTTATTGTCAATTGTGAAGAAGAAAGCGTTAGATATCTGACTCTGTAGTCCTGTGAAATGGATAGAACGGAGATAATTGTGTTCTGTATTGAATGTGTGAATTGTACTATTATGCTGAACGAGAACAAATATCTGATTTTTGAATACTTTGATATCTTCTGGATATTCTAGTTTGTCTTCTCCGAAATTCTTAACAAATGTCAGATCTAGTTTTAACACTTCGATTCTGTTATGTTCACAATTACAAATATACACAAATTCATTATGTACGCACAGACTGCTTGGATTCTTAAGCTGAATAGCATTCTCACCTTCTAAGCTAGTACTCTGCACAAACTCTCCAGTTTTAGCAAACTTGGAAACTACTGAACTTGATGGACTTGAGACAAATATGAATTCTCCAGATAGACATATTGCATAAGGTGAATCCAACTGTTCTTCCTCAATCTTTCTTATAAAATCACCTTCAGAAGAAAAGACACTTACTAAATCAATCTGAATATCAACAACAAACACCTCGTTACTTGTATCGTCAATAGATACACCTTTTGGATCAATAACTTCTTCTTCACCAACTCCTCTCTTCCCCTCCATAACAAGAGGTTCTCTTCTCTTACTATACTCCACTGCTTCTATTTCTCTCAAATGCATTCGCTTTACACAATCAGAAAACTCTTCACTATTTAGGACAAACTTTAGAGTAGAAACTTGATCTAAATCGGCTTTTTTTCTAGTCAACTCTTCAATCTCGTCATCCCACATTTTAATTGAATTTTCCTTCTTCTTTGCAGTCAAATTCATCTTCAAAACTTCGTTGGTTGCTCTTCTGATCTCTCCCACCTCTTTTATCGCTTCAGACAGTTCCTGATGCTGCTGGTAGAGTTCTCTCATCTTCTTCACTCTCTCAAGAAGAGACACTCTTCGTGTTTCGAGGAGAGAATGGAAGTGAGAGAACTTCTCTTCTATTTCCTGTGTCAAAGCATCGAAATGATCCAATCCCTCCAAACCTCCTCCAATACCTTCACGCGTAGCCATTCACTCGATAGAACTCAATAATTATTATAATGTGTATGTTGCAGTGTAAATGCGAAACTGGTGGATTCGCGAATACACTGAATATAGTTGGTGGATTCGCGAATACACTGAATAGTTGGTGGATTCGCGAATACACTGAATAGTTGGTGGATTCGCGAATACACCGGTGCAAATGCGAAACCTTTTTATCTTAAATCTTATGGTTGATTTATATTTCTCATAGGAACAACTAGATTACAACAAAACTTTTAATCAAGATCAATGAATGTAAAACCTTATTCTAAATCGTTTTCATGTAATCTTCAAGCATGATAGATTATTCTTACATTACATACATCACTCCTCATGCTATGCTATATGATTTGCTTTTTGGTATGTTTTAAGTTTAGAAACTCTTTACTTTCTCACGCCAAAAAAATGTAGTTGTATAGTAGCTTTCAAAACCTGTTGTTTACATCATCTTACTCTCAAATTTTTAGTTATGAAACAGCTGAGTATTACTAATAATAGTGTAAATACTACGTATTTCCTTTGAGTTATATAATTAACCAACCATAAGATTTAAGATAAAAAGGTTTCGCATTTGCACCGGTGTTTTCGCGAATCCACCAACTATTCAGTGTTTTCGCGAATCCACCAACTATTCAGTGTATTCGCGAATCCACCAGTTTCGCATTTACACTGCAACATGTACATATCTAGCTGAGATGTAATTAAATATGAATTATTATCTTAATAGTGTCTAAAGAGATATCCAATTACAGTATTTGTTGGGAAATTATATTATAGTAGTAGAGTAGACTGCATTCTCTTTTATAGAATCATCATTGATTACAATTAAAAACACAACCAGTAAGTGTGAAAATTAACCTTTAAATTACGACCTTTGTTTCATTCTAAAATTTAGTTGGCTACGAATTTGGTTGTAAGGTAGGACAATTTATTAATTAACAAACTACAGTTCAATCCGAGCATCTCTCTGTCCTGGCATTCTATCTTCACTGACTGGAGATTTAGAAATACGTATTTGGAAAAATGATTGAAATTGCTTTATGATCAATTGTTTACTCTATGTTATGAATTATATTTTGAAACATTGCTAATCCGACTGAATGAAATATTCACACGTTGCATGTCATCGGACTCAGGCGGGTAAAGCTAGTCTTATCACTTTATTCATAGACATTCCGAGTACATATACTAGCTCTCTATCGTAGGGAAGGATAGGAGAACATATAAGCATACATATAAGCTACGCAGAGGCAACGCGAGAGAGGTCGCAAGAATAGCAAGATTTTAAATTGTTTTACTTACGTACATATTTTGACAATTCTGGATATATTCTAAGCGGTATACAGAATTCGTTGCACCAAATAATGTTGAAATATTAAAAAAACACCTGAATCAATATTCAAATTTCAAAAGTTTACAAATATTTTCAGCAATCAATCAAAAATAAAAAATAATTTTGATATTCAGCTGAGGATCCGCGATCTCATCGCGAGGGTTTGCCACCCATGTGCAACCTCCGAGTATAAACTTGGTGCTGCCTCTCTATGGAACCGAAAAAGCGAGACATGATGAGAAAATTTCATTAAAAAAAGGACCATCGTGAGAGAGAGCCCATTAGAAGAACGAGAAAAGCGAGACGGTTGTTTTATAATAATTATAGAAGATATATTGATATCCAGCACCGATTTCACACCAAAATTGGGCGGGTCAATTTGTATCAAATCACTAACACGCGGGCCCCATAATATAGTGTTTGAAAATAGTCATGGGATAACAAATTTAGTCTCGCGACCCCAGGTTGCCCACCTCTGCTTTAAAGTATATATTTCATCAATACAACGAGGTGGCCCTCAAGTCAACTGTTGACTCACCAGGAATTATGACGTCATTATCACCTTTTTATAATTCGAAATTTCAGTTTTTCGACTATACCCAGTCATTTTAGATGATAGAGAGTGGAAATTTTAATAGGATGTGTATATTAATATACCGCACAAATGATACAAATATCATCAAAAAATGATCACTCATTTACTTTCGAGATGTTATCTCCCATATAATTAATCATTGTGATGCCAGCCGCGCAGCGAAAGCAAGCGTAGCGCGGTCGTATAGGGAAAAAAATAGGGTAAAGTTTCCACGCTCCTAAACACTTTCGGGTTTAAATTTCTTTCTAATAATGAAAAGGTTACAATGACGTCATAATTCCATGATGAGTTGATATATATATATATATATATATATATACAAGCGCGCTTCGCTTGCTTGCGCTGCGCGGGTGGCGGATACTTTGTGTCGGCCGGAGGCTCCCTTCGGTCGCCTGGGGTCACATTGATAAATTATATGGGAGATAACATCTCTAAATACGTCTTTCCTACTGCTATGATCTATATCGTACGAAAAAATCATCAAATTTATCAATTTTTAAAATTTTGATGAGTAATGATGACGTCATAACAAAGTGATGAGTCATCATTTTCGATGATAGTTGCATCATATATGAAATAGGTTAGTATACAGATTCTATTTAAAATTCAGCCTTCTATCTCCTATAATGGCTGAGTTCTGCACGAATAACTGTATTGCTTAACTTTTAAAATGAAACAATGACGTCATAATTCCATGATGATTCGACACTTTCGTCTGAGCTCAGAACTTACTGGAGCCATAGCCAAAAGACTCCCACATGCCAAAAATCAGCTTTCTGTGCCGGCAGTTTCTTCAATCAATTCGTATTGACTAAAATGAGCAGAGCCAGGTAAGCAGGGGAGGATTAAACTTTTGAGATTTATGTATTGCCGTAAGCAGAGACGTACCGAGGGTGTAGACGAACAAATATTTTTGTCCCTCACCCTAAATTCAGCTGGGTACGAACTTGCGACTATGGTGAGAATTAGTTTATTAGTTATCTAACTCAGTTCTATCTGAGCATGCTTCTCGAAAAACTTGCAATCAGAAAGGATTAACAAATATTATTCAAAAAGTGCTAACTATCTACCTTTCCAGCATTAAATAAACAAACACATTAAAATATAATGGAATTGACATAAAAATATTCTAAAGAGTTAGTGTGGTGACAAAATCCAAATTAAGAAATAAAGTATAAGAAAGAAAGAAAGGATAAATACAATTTAAACAACATTCTATCAGTGTTAAAATATCTGAAGACGATGGTTGTATCCAACTAGGATAATTCTCCCTCTTGCATCTAGAGTGATACAAGTCGGACTCTTTACGCTATTCGTTATTCTATGAATTACATTTCCTTGATGATTGATTATTATAACAGCATTCTGGCTGTGATCGGAGATGATAAAGTTACCAGCACCATCTATACATAATGAATAGGGACTCTTCAAATGCTTGGAAATAGAAGTGAGGACAGGATTCTGTATCTGAGTTAGGTCATATTTGAAGGAATAGAGGAAAGGTTTGGTGTAACTCAGCACATAAATGAACTCGCTGGTTAGTTTTATGTCAATAGGAGACTTGAATATTCCTTGTTCAAACTGACACTTGAATAGGAAATCTTTAGAGAATATTTGAACTCTATTATTACCATAGTCACATACAAATATTTCTCCATTAGACTGATTGATAGCAATGCCAAGTGGATTATTAAACTGACCTTCCCCATTCCCTGGAGTTCCTATCTGTTGGAGAAAAGTACCATTCAATTCATAAACTAACAAACAACCACTGCGCTGAGAAACGAATACTTTATTTTGATAGAAATCAACACGAAGAGGTTGTTTCATCTTACCAGCTCCATCTCTATCTCCAAACTTGTACAAATACTTTCCATCATGATCGAATACTTGAACTCTGTGGTTACCTTGATCTGCTACGAAAATATTACCAGTTAGGTAGTGTATTGATACTCCAAAAGGATCAGAGAACTGTCCTTCCTTACCACCTAATGTCCCTCCTATATTGAGTACAAGAGACAGTCTTCCCTTATACTCTACTACAGGGAGACGAGATGCTAATCTAGTCGAGTCAGTAACAGTCAATCTACCAATAGTACCAGCTAAACGCAATACAGTCCCATCAAACTCAATACTGACACGCTTACAATCGAACTCAGATTCAAACTTTTCACGTTTTTCTGTTATTTTATTGATGATCGGCTCTGTAAATTCGTTAAGATCGTTCGATTTGAAATTTTCTTTGGCAAACTTCAACCCTGCTTCAAGTTCTGTTAGAGATTGTTCATGTTTATCTCTTTCTCTCTTATAAGTGTCTAAAATCTCTTCCAACTCGATCACAAGTTCTCTCTCCCTCTCTCTCAAGCGATTGATCAGTTCACGGAAACGAGATTCTATCTCACGTTTTGCTTCAGAGATTTTATTTTCGAAACTTAATATTTCAGGTGGAGCTACTATAGCCGTGGCCATAACACAAATTCTAAACAAATATGGAAAAGAACTAAATCGTGAAGTAATTTAGAATTAATTATTTAAAGATAATTCGAACTGAAATTCAAATGTTATAGAAATAGTTGTGACTAAAAACAACATTAAATTATCTAAAATATATATAATAATAACTAGCGCGATTCGCTCACTTGCGCCGCGCGGCTGTAGGACACATTGTTTCCGCAGAGTCTCCCTGTGGGCACCTTAGGTCACATTCATTAATTATAAGGGAGATAACATATCTAAATACGTCTGTCCTACTGTTATAATCGATATCGCACGAAAAATCACCAGATTTGTAATTTTTGATGCATAAGGATGACGTCATAACAGAGTGATGATTCATCATTTTTGATGATAGTCGCATCATATGTGCAGTATATTATATAGTTTCTATGTGTGAGAGCTTATTCCGGTCGTACCAAAAGTGGCCCGATTAAACAGTGACCCTATTAAGCGGAGTCGACTGTATATGTAACGAATTGATTGAAGAAACTGCTAAGCAAAAACTGATTTTTGGTATATGGGAGTTTTTTGACAATGGCTACACTAATTTCTGAGCTCAGACCAAATGTCGACTCATCATGGAATTATGACGTCATTGGCACCAATCACCATTTTAAACTTTCTGGTTAAAATTTGTTTCAACCCGGGTACTCCTTGTCTAGTCTGTAGATTGCAATCGCACTTTTTCAATTTCCGTGTCGAAAATATTTCTCGAGGATATAATTACAGTCAGGGCCGCTTATTATGAACACCTTGGGGACCAAAAAGTATGTTCATAATAGAGAGACTTCATATTAAGCGAACTCGACTTAATACAAATCCTATGGAACCTGTTGAATTGGGACCAGAGAGTTAGTTCATAATAGACGAATGTTCATAATAAGCGAACCTGACTGTATTATGTACTCCCGCTAAATTCGGGTTTACAATTTAAACATAATTGCCTAGGTATAAAAACCAACTTTTATCATTGTTAGACAACAGAATGACACAATTGATATTGTGCAGGAAAAATATATTTCTGCGTCATCTCAATTTCTGGCCCCTCTGCTTCGAGCCCCCACTGCCTCCGGGGCCCCAGGTTCTAACCCAAGTACTCTCCTCTCTCCACGGGCCTGCATACGGTATACGCGTAGGTCTTCGCGGTTCCACTTGTCCTCTTACAAGAGCAGATAAACAATTCCCTTCCTCGTAGAAGTCTCGCTGATGTGCCTCCTTCATCAATCGGAGGTAGACCCGCAGGAAGAACTTCAGCAACAGACTTTCCCATCTTCCAAAAATTCTAGCAGGAATGTACTAGTGCTATGCTAATTAAGGTCTGGGGAGGATATCTCAATAAGAAGATAAATAAAATACTGGTCTAAACCAGTGGTTCCCAACCTCTTTTACCTCGTGCACCCCCTGACCAAATAAAGGACTACACTATCACAATAATCATAACATGAGAAATTTGAGGCAGGAGAAGAGATAAAATTATTTCACAAAACAACAAAAAAGTAAAATAGCTACCTACAATTCGAAGATATAATAAAGGTGTTGTAGGATATGACACTAAGAAAAATGAGAAAAAAACTAACAAAAATTGGGAACTAATTAACAAAAGATGTTATAAATAAGTCAGTAAATTTGGAAACAATTGTAATTCTGCTGGTTATCAATGACAATACGCTGTTGATTATCCATAGCAAGACCTAGAGGTAGAGATAGAAATCCTTTTCCTAGTGCCTCCACATATTCACCTGAAGGATTGAATACTTTCAAACAACCAGCTTCATAGTCACTAACTATAAATTTATCCTTATTGTCAATTGTAAAGAAGTAAGCGTGAGATATTTGACTCTGTAGTCCTGTGAAATGGATAGAACGGAGATAATTGTGTTCTGTATTGAATGTGTGAATTGTACTATTAAGCTGAATGAGAACAAATATCTGATTTTTGAATACTTTGATATATTGTGGATATTTTAGTTTGCCATCTCCGAAATTCTTAACAAATGTCAGATCTAGTTTCAACACTTCGATTCTGTTATGTCCTTTATTACAAATATACACAAATTCATTATGTACGCACAAACCTCTTGGATTCTTAAGCTGAATAGCATTCTCATCTTCTAAGCTAGTACTCTTCACAAACTCTCCAGTTTTAGCAAACTTGGAAATTACTGAACTTGATAGATTTGACACAAATATGAATTCTCCAGATAGACAGATACTACAAGGTCCATTTAACTGTTCTTTTCCAAATTTTCGTATAAAATGTCCTTCAAAAGAATAAACATTAACTAAATCTTTAAAGCGATCAACAATAAACACTTCGCTACTCGTATCGTCAATAGATATACCTTTCAGATCAAAAACTTCGCTTTCGCCACATCCTCTCTTCACCTTCATGACAAGAGGTTCTCTTCTTTTACTATACTCCACTGCTTCTATTTCTCTCAAATGCATCCTCTTTACACAATCAGAAAACTCTTCACTATTCATGACAAATTTTAGAGTAGAAACTTGATCTAAATCCACTTTTTTTCTAGTCAACTCTTCAATCTCATCATCCCACATTTTAATTGCGTTTTCTTTTTTTCTAGTAGCTAAATTCATCTTTAACATTTCATTAGTCGCATTTCTGATTCCTTCCAGCTGTTCTATCGCTTCTGACAGTTCCTGATGCTGCTGGTAGAGTTCTCTCATCTTCTTCACTCTCTGCAAACGCTAGTTACGACTATGGTCGTAAGGTAGGATCATTTAAGTTTTACCAAACCACAGTTCTATCTGAGCATGCTCTATGCATTAGCTAATGTAAGTTAAATTGAGAATTCTTTGAAAAATTTACTTGAGGCACGGCCAGGATTCCTTAGTAATTCGCATCCCAAACGCAAACAATCATTAATATAGAAGCCAAAATTTAGAAATCTAATCCCAAACCTGGGATAGGGCAGGTCCGTTCCCAGAATCAAAAACTTTGTGACTATAGTGAACTGCATTGGGCTCACTCAAATTTGGAATCTATGTTGTGCCCCCCTGGATACGTACTACCACATACCATTATATAGATTTATGTATTATAAAGGGATAATATCATATCATTTTCCTAATGATATGAAATACCTTTCAGAGGTGTTGCCATCCCAATTTTTAGGGGCCGCAATTCCATTCCATTCCGAGAGATGGTTGCGGGACCCAATGTTAATTTGTGAAATTTAAGTGGGCACAAGCTTTGAGTTTGGGCCTAGACCGCATGTGTCGCACCCTGGCTACGCCTCTGGGTGGCATGAGCCAATTCGTGAGTATGGTAAAATAGTATTACGAACATTGGTTCTAAATTGTGTTATAATAGTGAGTAATGGTCTGTTGCGTGAAATTCTGAGGCACTTATATAACAGGAACCATGGATGTACAACCAGAGGAAAAAAGACTGAAAAGGCAATCCGTAAAATTCTGAGACATTCACTTAGAAGCCTTACCAAGGTCTGATCTAAGATTATGCAACTTGTATTCCCTATTACAGAATGATATTTCACAAAAAATGATGTACATCCATGGTTCCTTTTGTATAAGTGCTTCCTAATAACAGCAAATATCCTGAGAGTTGAAAGGTATTTTGCTGATTATATTAATTAAAAAGAACTTTCAGGCGAGTATAGACAGATGGTAGAGGCATACACCAACAAAAATAAGTTGAAATATAATGTAATTTACGATCAGTTCAATTCTATATATCACAAAAACAAAAATTCACTAGTGTCACTAGTACAAGAAATTATAAATTTTAGCAATGCTAAATGTGGGTGTAAGGTTGGGCTTGAACTTGGGCAAGCTATGCGGGCTGGTCCCCACCTTCCCCCTTTTCAGAGGTGCAGATAGTTCTACTCCTATACCAGCCTTGTTTCTCGTTAATTTTAGTGAAATACACAACATATGGTTCATATCACGAATTATCATGGGCAAAAGGTAAATTACATAATAATTTTTTTTACCTAATGGAGTGACAAAAATAGCTGTAGAATATTTGACACTCAAAATGGTAATATTTGAGGTTCTAAGAATTTTCTGAGAGAGCTTTCGCTCACATAAACCATTATTTCAGTTCAAACCAGACTATATTATATTCGGAGCTTTCAATCCACATTAATTCATGTCTCAAACCTCTCCATTCTCCAAGAAATGCTTGGGTGGAGCTGGAGCTGCAGACAATCCTTGCTGACTCAGTTCATGGTAGACTCATCCACTGAACTCACTCCTGACACTAATGCCACTGCTCAGCTCAGAACCAGGAACTCACTCCCTCTCAGGACGACGGACAATCGCAGTCCAGAGTGAATGGACGTCAGTTCTGAGAAGAGAAGCTTGTGGCAAGGAACAGGAAGTGTTTTGTAGCATGTCTCGTCTGGCCCTGCGAGAGAAACACTGTGCAGGACTGACATGTATACGGCCCTAGTTCTCTAAATTAATTAATAAATTTGCATCAATTAAGGGAAAGAGAGAGAA
Source organism: Aphrocallistes beatrix (assembly GCA_963281255.1). Taxonomy (NCBI): domain Eukaryota; kingdom Metazoa; phylum Porifera; class Hexactinellida; order Sceptrulophora; family Aphrocallistidae; genus Aphrocallistes; species Aphrocallistes beatrix. Next base: position 890,234 of record OY725496.1, read on the forward strand.
TGGAGTTAAAATTTAATAATTGTGTTACTTAATAATTTTGGTGAAACGTTCATATTACGAATTATCATCAAAATACTCACCCTTCAATAACTTAATCGGAAATGAGTTAGCAAAATTCTAGTGTCATTTTATTAATCATTATGGGAAAATTCCCAGTCCTGGCTTAGTATCACTGTATCAGTAATAATATTTAGCCGAGACTAACAAGTTACTGAGCCCCGGTACAAAGGTACTGCCATTCAACTCAACATTCAATTCAAGTCAGAACTTGAGATGATGTGTTATGAATGCATTAGATTTATAATACGTGACAATACGTGTTTTAATGAAAAGAAAGATTGATTTTTAAAAATTTAAATATAATGCGAATGCGAGGTTTTGCATTTAGTGTCAGATTCATTTCACGAAAACGGAGCTAAAATATCGGAAAGGCACCGTACACAAATTAAGACCTGGGGATCGCACGCGCTCTCGACGGTGTTAAGAACAGGAATAAAGCACTAAATCTGAACTAAATAAGAAACAAAATAGTTCAACACAAACTGAGAGTAAATAAATTCATTTGTAAGAAACAAGTAAAAAAGGAAAATATCAATTCTAAGATATAAATTAAGGTTTAGGGAGCATACCACACAAAGAAAAGAAAAGAAAACTCGAACAAATATTGGGAACTAATTAACAAAAAATGTTATAAAAAAATCAGTAAATTTGGAAGCATCTGTAATTCAGGCGGTTAATAACGGCAATAAGCTGGTGATAATTCATAGCGACACCTTGAGGAAAATATAGAAATCCTTCTCCTAGTGTCTCTACATATTCTCCAGAAGGATTGAAAACTTTCAAACAACCAGCATTATAGTCACTAACTATAAAGTTACCCTTATTGTCAATTGTGAAGTAGAAAGCGTGAGATATCTGACTCTGTAGTCCTGTGAAATGGATAGAACGGAGATAATTGTGTTCTGTATTGAATTTGTGAATTGTACTATTAAGTTGAACGAGAACAAATATCTGATCTTTGAATAGTTTGATATCTCGTGGATATTCTAGTTTGTCTCCTCCGAAATTCTGAACAAATGTCAGATCTAGTTTCAACACTTCAATTCTGTTATATCCTTTATTACAAATATACACAAATTCATTATGTACGCACAGACCTCTAGGATTCTTAAGCTGAATAGCATTCTCATCTTCTAAGCTAGTACTCTTCACAAACTCTCCAGTTTTAGTGAACTTGGAAATTACTGAACTTGATGGACTTGAAACAAAAATGAATTCTCCAGATAGACAAATACCAGAAGATCCTTTCAAATGTTTTTCTCCAAACTTCCTTATAAAATCACCTTCTGAAGAATAAACACGTACTAAGTCCTTAGACCAATCAACAACAAACACTTCGTTACTTGCATCGTCAATAGATAAACTCTTCGGAATAATTAATTCTCCTTCTCCAAATCCTCTCTTCACTTTCATGACAAGAGGTTCTCTTCTCTTAGTATACTCCACTGCTTCTATTTCTCTCAAATGCATCCTCTTTACACAATCAGAAAACTCTTCACTATTTACGACAAACTTTAGAGTAGAAACTTGATTTAAATCCGTTTTTTTTCTAGTCAATTCTTCAATCTTATCATCCCACATTGTAATTGCGTTTTCTTTCGTTTTTGCGGCCAAATTCATTTTCAACATTTCATTGGTTGCTCTTCTGATTCCTTCCAGTTGTTCTATCGTCTCAGACAGTTCCTGATGCTGCTGGTAGAGTTCTCTCATCTTCTTCACTCTCTCAAGAAGAGACACTCTTCGTGTTTCGAGGAGAGAATGGAAATGAGAGAACTTATTTTCTATTTCCTCTGTCAAAGCATCGAACCGATCCAATCCCTCCAAACCTCCTCCAATACCTTCACGCGTAGCCATTCACTCAATAGAACTCCATAATAATTATAATGTGTACATATCTAGCTGAGATGTAATTAAATACGAATTATTATTCTTAAAATTAATAGTGCCTAAATAGATATCCAATTACTACAGTATTTGGTGATACAATTATTTTATAGTAGAATAGACTGTATTCTCCTTAAGAATCATTATTACCTAAATATATAGGACCGCTGGATAAGTATTACCTTAGAAAACAGACATTCCTGCAAGCAGAGGCGTAGTGAGGTGTATCATTTCCGGCCATGGCCTGAACTCAAAAATTTTGTGTCGCACCCTGAAATTCAGTTGGTTACGACTCTGGTCGTATGGAATGACAATTTAGTAGTTACTTTAAACTACAGTTCTAACCGAGCATGTTCTATACCTTAGCATTCTTGACTTTACTGGCTTTGAGATTTGGAAATAACTGAGTATTGTCTACACTCGAATAGTAGCCGGGGCGATTATTTATTTTTGCTTTATTTATCACTAAAAAAATTAATATCCAAAATTTAGGATAATTTTGGAAGTAAATAACTGTAAGAATGATCAGTTAAATAGTACTTAGAAGGGAAGAATTTAGCATTCATCTTTATTCAAAGAGACAACACAAGTACTTCAGTACTAGTGTTTGGAAGTATTCGCCATTCGCATATATCCAGATACCGGATATTTATTTTAGCTAGGTATCCTTTCTGATCAAAATATACAGTCTCAAATCTAATTAGTTCTTTATAACAATTTGTGACAGCATACCTTTATTATCTGTACATACCAAATGTCACTTTTGATAGGTTAGTGGATAATATAGATACTTAAGTGGAGTCTCTAAATAACTGACACATTGGGGACATTGCATTTGTCTGTTGAAGAGAGATGTCCGCTCCTCGAAGAGTGCTTAAATATTACATACGTAGATGGTTCCACGAGGTTTGATGTCCGTTTTGGAAGAGTCCACTGAAACCCACTTTGGGAATGGAGGCGGATGTTGTATAATGGCATATTTAATTTCACTCGTGCTACTCAAAATTGAAATGCGTGGGAGGTTAACTTGAGGTCAACACAGTTTATATTCTGTAGTGCTTACAACTACTATCAAAATTCGTTATTTATGAACTAACTTTCTATTAGTCCCAATTCTATCGCTTATTAACAAGAAGTCTCTCTATTATGAACAATATTTTTCCATCGAGAATGGATTGATGGAAAGGGTGTTTGTCTATCCAGCGAGCTAAATTTATGAAAAAATGTACAGCAGAACCTGCGAATGGCCCCTTGAAAACAGCCGTCCCGTCTACTTCCTCATTAGAATTAACTTCTGTATAATGACCACCAGTACATAACTGTATTTGTATGAGTCTCATGGGTGGCAGTTATAGACAGTTTCCACTGTATGTATCTTCCTAACCTATGTGTACAAGTTCAAGGAGGATATGGAAGTCAGGTTAAAGCTTGAAATGTAAAATAATAAGTTATGTCGAATAATAATTTCATATACTAAATGAAATACTAATTCATGTTTAGGATACATCAGAACTAAAATAATAACATTTAAGTAATTATTTAGGAACAACATAATAATACGGAATAGGTTAATACGTTTGAAGACAATTGTAACTCGACTCACAAACAACGACAACACGCTGTTTGTTATTTATAGCGACTCCTTGAGGCCGAAGTAGAAATCCTTCTCCTAGTGTCTCTACATATTCTCCTGAAGGATTGAATACTTTTAAACAACCAGCATTTCTGTCACTAACTATAAAGTTACCATTAATGTCAATTGTGAAGAAGAAAGCGTGAGATATCTGACTCTGTAGTCCTGTGAAATGGATAGAACGGAGATAATTGTGTTCTGTATTGAATGCGTGTATTGTACTATTAAGATGAACGAGAACAAAAACCTGATTTTTGAATAGTTTGATATCTTCTGGATATTCTAGTTCGTCTTCTCCGAAATATTTAGCAAATGTCAGATCTAGTTTTAACACTTCGATTCTGTTATGTCCATTATTACAAATATACACAAATTCATTATGTACGCACAGACCTCTTGGACTCTTAAGCTGAATAGCATTCTCAGCAGCTTCTAAGCTAGTACTCTTCACAAACTCTCCAGTTTTAGCAAACTTACAAAATTATTGAACATGATAGACTTGAGACAAATAGGAATTTACTAGATAGACAGATACTCTAAGGTCTATTCAACTGTTCTTCTCCAAATTTTATTATAAAAACTCCTTCAGAAGAATAGACACACACTAATTTCTCAACGTAATCAAGTGCAAAGACTTCATTACTCGTATTGTCAATAGATATACCTTGTGGATTAATAACTTCCACTTCACCGTATCCTATCTTCCCCTTCATAACAAGAGGCTCTCTTCTCTTACAATACTCCACTGACTCTATCTCCCTCAAATGGATTCTCTTTACAGAATCAGAAAACTCTTCACTATTGTAAAGAAACTTTAGATTATAAACTTGATCTAAATCCGCTTTTTTTCCAGTCAACTCTTCGATCTCATCGTCCCACGTTTTAATTACGTTTTCTTTCTTTTTTGCAGCTATATTCATTTTCAACATTTCATTGGTTGCTCTTTTGATCTCTTCCAATTGTTTTATTCCTTCTGACAGTTCTTGATGCTGCTGGTAGAGTTCTCTCATCTTCTTCACTCTCTTAAGAAGAGACACTCTTCGTGTTTCGAGGAGAGAATGGAAGTGAGAGAACTTTTCTTCTATTTCCTGTGCCAAAGCATCGAACCGATCCAATCCCTCCAAACCTCCTCCAATTCCTTCACGCGTAGCCATTCACTCAATAGAACTCAATAATTATTATAAAGCACTACTAAGTATTAATAATGAAAAACTGGTCTCATTAATGATATATGTGCTTAGTATAGTTTATAGGGGTATAAAGTTTAATATTACATTCACTATATCTTGAATTCAATGTACTGAGGATAAAATTCAAATAGGTTTACCAAGGCTGGATTCGGTAAACCGGCTAACCGCCATCAATCTCGGTTAAAAAGTTAAAAAAATGTAGATGAGTGAGCCGATTTGCTTTATTTTCCAAATCTTTACACTTACTTTATTCTTTATCGAAGGATATTCATGAATATTACTTATAAAAATTTGATTATACAAATAATTTCTAGTTTCTAATCAACCTTACTATTAAAACTCGATTAATGTTTGTATGTGTGTATATTAGAGTGTTTCAAAAAATTTAAAAGTTTGAACCCTTAGATGCATGCTCATCAAATAATTTACTTCGATCACCAAACGTTCACCTTAAAAAATTAAAACAATTTGGAGATTAGTGAGCTCATCGTAAATTTTCAAGGAGGATATGGAAATCAGGTGAAGTTTGAATATATAAACTTAAAAAATATATATAATAATTTCATATACTAAATGAAAAGCAAATTCATGTTTGGAACACATTAGAAATAAAACAAAGTAAGTATTTAGGGACAAAATAGGAAATACAGAATAAGTTAATAAGTTGAAGATAACTGTAACGCGACTCGCTAATAACGACAATACGCTGCTGATTATCTAGAGCAACATCCTTAGGTCGAAGTAGAAATCCTTCTCCTAGTGTCTCTACATACTCTCCTGAAGGATTGAACACTTTTAAACAACCAGCTTTAAGGTCACTAACTATAAAGTTACCCTTATTGTCAATCGTAAAGAAGTAAGCGTGAAATATCTGACTGTGTAGTCCTGTGAAATGGATAGAACGGAGATAATTGTGTTCTGTATTGAATGTTTGAATTGTATTATGTTTAACGAGCACAAATATCTGATTTTTGAATACTTGGATATCAAGTGGATATTTTAGTTTGTCTTCTCGAAATTCTTAACAAATGTCAGATCTAGTTCCAGCATTTCAATTATGTTATGTCTTTTATTACAAATATAAACAAATTCATTATGTATGCACAGACCTGTTGGATTCTAAAGCTGAATAGCATTCTCACCTTCTAAGCTAGTACTCTCCACAAACTCTCCAGTTTTAGCAAACTTGGAAATTATTGAACTGACTACACTTGAGACAAATATGAATTCTCCAGATAGACAAATGCCATATGTCGATTCAACTGTTCTTTTCCAAATTTTCTAATAAAATCTCCTTCAGAAGAATAGACACATACTAAATGCTTAACGTAATCAGTTACAAAGACTTCGTTACTCGTATCTTCAATAGATACACCATCATCGTATCCCATCTTCCTCTTCATGACAAGAAGTTCTCTTCTCTTACAATACTCCACTACTTCCATTCCTCTCAAATGCATTCTCTTTACACAATCAGAAAACAACTGGACTATGTATATGCATATGCAATGAGTCTAGAATAATTACATTACTTAAGAAATAACTCACTTTTGGAATCTTGTTGTTTGGTAGTATTCACAGGTCTCGATACCATTTTCACGAAGAGCACCATCTTTTGGGAAATTGAAAAACTTCATGAAGTGTTCTACTTCTCTGTAATTGGAAGTAGAGTCAGGCGCGACATCGTCCAAATAATAATTTATGCAATTAGTGTTGTCAAGTGAGGTATTATAAAGGTGTAAAGGAAATAATATGCAGCAAAACAATGCATCCTTACTATTAAAACTTAATTAATGTGTATACACTACCCGAACAAAAGTATTCGACCACCACGAAAACTTCCATACAAATAGTATTAAATTAGATCTTTTGTCATGTCCTTAAACAGTAGAAAATACTCTATTTTTTAGTTCGAATTCGTAATTTACACATTCTAATTGTTCATAACTGAGAGTTTCAACTCAATTACCTATTCTCATGTTGAAAATTATCAACCTATGCCACTTTGTGTCACTAAACGCCATCATATATAATGGCTGTGACTTGGGACAAGTAGCAAATGTTGAAATTTATTAACTTGGGAGTTAGTAATTAAGCTGAAGCTATCAATTATGAGTAATTACAATGTGTAGTTTACGAATTTGAAATAAAAAATAGAGTATTCCTTACAGTTTGATAACATAATCCTTCATGAAGACCCACTTTAATACTATTTGTATGGCGGTTTATGTGGTGGTCGAATACTTTTGTCCGGGGACTGTATATGTATATCTTATATATTAAAATGCTAGGATTTTTTTTTTGTGTGTTTGTCCGAATTGATTGAAGAATTAGGGAGTCGTAGAGGTGTGAAAATTTGCATGTAGGTATCAAATGATATGCCTACGATTAAGTTCTAAGATCTAAGCGAAATTTTCACATCTCTGCCAAAAAAATGGAAAACAATTTTTCGCACCTTTTCTATACAAATTAAATGAGTACACTATTACAATAAAAATCATTGTACAAGTACGACACTACAATAAATAGATCGTCATTGTTATTAATACTTCAAAGCCACAATTTATGTTTGATATCTTAAATGTATCATAGTGTATGGCTATAAAGAGATTATTTGCATATTTTCACACCTTTATATACATATTTTCACACCATTTGATGAATTTTGAAAATAATGCTAGAGACTAGCTTCCAACGGGTGACATGGGGTTTTCAGGGGTGTAGATTTCGAATCTCATATTTTCAGATCTATATGATAATTATTTGTTTACTTTTGTTTGCAATAGATACATAAAGTAAACAAATCTCAAAAATATGCTAGAAACTAGCTTCCAACGGTTGACATGGGGTTTTCAGGGGTGTAGATTTCGAATATAATATTTTCGAGTAAATTTGATGATTAATTTGTCTACTTTTGTTTACATTAGATACATAAAGTAAACAAATTACAAAAATGGGCTAAAATCTAGCTTCCAACGGTTGACATGGGGTTTGTAGTCCTGTAGATTTTGAATATTATATTTTGGGATCCATATGAGAAATTATTCGTCGACCTTTGTTTACAATATTTATTTTAAGGAAAAAAAATCCAAAATATGTTTGATTGAGTGACTCCAGGCGCCCGCAGGGCGACTCTGCGGACACGCAGTGTCCGCAAGCCGCGGAGCGCAAGCAAGCGAAGCGTGCTTGTAATATATATCTATATATCTGTAACGAATTGATTGAAGAAACTGCCGGGCGCAGAAAGCTGATTTTTGGCATGTGGGAGTATTTTGGCTATGGCTCCAATAAATTCTGAGCTCAAAGCAAAATGTCGACACATCATGGAATTATGATGTCATTGTCACCTTTTTTGTAATTAGAAATTTCAGTTTATCGACCATAACTCAGTCATTTTAGGTGATAGAAGGCTGAAATTTTAATAGAATGTGTACATTAATATATCTCACATATAATACAGCCAAAGGCGTAGTCAGCACAATTTTAGGGTGCGGCAATTCCAGTCTATTCCGTAAGAGGGTTGCGGCACCCAATGCAAATTTGTGAAATTTTAGTGGGCACAGACTTTGAGGTTGCGGCCTAGGCCCCATGTGCCGCACCCTGGCTACGCCTCTGAATACAGCTCTCATCCAAATATGATGACTCATCACTGTCATGACGTCATCATTACGCGTCAAAAATTCTAAATATTGACAAATTTGGTGATTTTTCGTGCGATATCAATTATAATCTAAGTTGACTAATTCATGAATTATCAATGAATTACTCAAAATTGAAAAAAACACTAAAATAATGAAAAAATATATTTGATATTTCGCTTAGGGACTGAGCAATGTTAGAGGTATATAACATGAGTAACCTTTTAATCACTTTTGGGCATAGAATCTGCACTAATGTTTGAGCGTTTTAATAATTCATTAATTGAATAATTCATAATTCTTCATCATCTTTCAATGAATTAGTCAACTTAGATTATAACAGTAGGACAGACGTATTTAGAGATGGTATCTCCCTTATAATTAATCAATGTGACCCCATGCGCCCAAAGGGCGCCTCCAGCGGACATAAAATGTCTGCCAGCCGCGGAGCGCAAGCAAGCGAAGTGCGCTTGTTATCTAGTAAACGCTGATGATATATTTTGAAACTTACTTGGGGTGGCATGCCACTCCTGGAGTTACGCCTATGTGGCTAAGTTATGGTCGAAAACTGAAATTTCTAATTATAAAAAGGGTGACAATGACAATTTAAGCAATCATTTAAGAATAACATATGAAATACAGAATAGGTTAATAAGATTGAAAGAAATTGTAACTCGACCTACTAATAACGACAATACGCTGCTGAGTATCCATAGCTACGCCTTCCAGTAGAGAAAGAAATCCTTCTCCTAGTCTATCTACACTTTCCCCTGAAGGATTGAATACTTTCAAACAACCAGCTTTCCTGTCACTAACTATAAAGTTACCTTTATTGTCAATTGTGAAGAAGAAAGCGTTATACTATATCTGACTCTGTGGTCCTGTGAAATGGATAGAACGGAGATAATTGTGTTCTGTGTTGAATGTGTGAATAGTACTATTAAGATGAACAAGAACAAATATCTGATTTTGGAATAGTTTGATATCTTCTGGATATTTTAGTTGGTCTGCTCCGAAATTTTCAACAAATGTCAGATCTAGTTTCAACACTTCGATCCTGTTATGCCCAAAATTACAAATATAGACAAATTCATTATGTAGGCACAGACCTCTTGGATTCTTAAGCTGAATAGCACTCGCACCTTCAAAGCTAGTACCCTTCACAAACTCTCCAGTTTTAGCAAACTTTTAAATTACGGAACTTGATAGACTTGAGACAAAAATGAATTCTTCTGATAGACAGATACCATAAGGTCTATCCAACTTTCCTTTTGCAAATTTTCTTATGAAATTTCCTTCAGAAGAATAGACATGTACTAAGTGTTTAACGTAATCTGCTACAAAGACTTCGTTACTCGTACTGTCAATAGATATACCAGAAGGATTAATAACTTCTCCTTCATCAAATCCTCTCTTCCCTTTCATGACAAGAGGTTCTCTTCTGTTCCTATACTCCACTGCTTCTATTTCTCTCAAATGCATACTCTTTACACAATCAGAAAACTCTTCAGTATTTACGACAAACTTGATAGTAAAAACTTGATCTAAATACGCTTTTTCGCCAGTCAACTCTTCAATCTCATCATCCCACATTTTAATTGCCTTTTCTTTCATTCTTGAAGCTACTTTCATTTTCAACATTTCATTGGTTGTTTTTCTGATTCCTTCCAGTTCCTTTATTCCTTCTGACAGTTCCTGATGCTGCTGGTAGAGTTCTCTCATCTTCTTCACTCTCTCAAGAAGAGACACTCTTCGTGTTTCGAGGAGAGAATGGAAGTGAGAAAACATCTCTTCTATTTCCTGTGTCAAAGCATCGAACTGATCCAATCCCTCCAAACCTCCTCCAATACCTTCACGCGTAGCCATTCACTCAATAGAATTCAATAATTATTATAACGCACAACTAAGTAAGATTTAATTAATACAAGTATTTCTCATTAATCAATTGAGAGATAGAGTAAGTTTATAAGGCTATCATGGTAAGTCTAATATTATACTCAGTATATCTCAAGAAACTGGGGACAAGTAGTAAGTTTACAAGAATTTGTATTTGTGTCAAGTCAGGTCTATCTATGTAGTAATTTGAAAAAAATGCCAGTAATCAACTGATAGTGCAGCTGATTAGTAATTGTTAATCCTGCAAAAATACGTTTGTGTAAAGATGTTAGATATGGTATTACATATGCTAAGGATTTCACTTTTCAGACAAAAAAAACTGGAAACTTTATCAATTTTTCGGAAAAACAACAGCTGGACATTTCTGGACACTTGATTCGGAATGAGGAGAGTAAAGCATTTGGGTCAGGACTCAGGATTGGTAGAGTCTGTTTGGATCAATCGTATTATGGCCAATCCTTACTGTTAACCTCGATTAATGTTTATATACATATGTAACGAATTGATAATGTAGAAACTGTCAGGCACAGAAAGCTGATTTTTGGCACGTGGGAGTCTTTTGGCTATGGCTCCACCAAGCACTGACCTCAGACGAAAATGTCTATGTCGATATACATACAAGTAAATGTTGGTCAGTCAATCCACATATATTTTAAACTCCGCGTGCCATCAATTTAGGCTTGCGTGCCATAGGTTGCCGACCGCGAACGTACACAATTCTCATTTTGTGCCCCTCCCTCGAGTGGGAAATTGGGAATTATAAATTTAAAATAAATATATATACGTATATGGAAAAAATTTTTCACATCTTTACTATTAAAACTCGATTAATGTCAATATATGTGTATGTATATATACATATACAGTGCCGGTCAAAAATAATTGCTCAAAATCAATGTATATCCTTACTATTAAAACTAGATTAATGTATATCATCTTATATATTAAAATGCTAGGATTTTTTTTTTTTTTTTGTGTGTGTTTGTCCGAATTGATTGAAGAATTGGGAAGTCGTAGAGGAGTGAAAATTTGCATATAGGTGTCAAATGATATGCCTACGATTAAGTTCTAAGATCTAAGCGAAATTTTCACATCTCTGCAAAAAAAATGGAAAACAATTTTTCGCACCTTTTCTATACAAAATAAATGACTACACTATTACAATAGAAATCATTGTACCGGTACGACACTACAATAAATAGATCGTCATTGTTATTAATACTTCAAAGCCACAACTTATGTTTGATATCTTAAATATATTATAGTGTATGGCTATAAAAAAGATTAGCTGCATATTTTCACACCTTTATATACATATTTTCACACCATTTGATGAATTTTGAAAATAATGCTAGAGACTAGCTTCCAACGGGTGACATGGGGTTTTAAGGGGTGTAGATTTCGAATATCATATTTTCAGATCTATATGATAAATTATTTGTTTACTTTTGTTTACAATAGATACATAAAGTAAACAAATCTCAAAAATATGCTAGAAACTAGCTTTCAACGGTTGACATGGGGTTTTCAGGGGTGTAGATTTCGAATATCATATTTTCGAGTAAATTTAATAATCAATTTGTTTACTTTTGTTTACAATAGATACATAAAGTAAACAAATTACAAAAATGGGCTAGAATCTAGCTTCCAACGGTTGACATGGGGTTTGTAGTGCTGTAGATTTTGAATATTATATTTTCGGATCCATATGAGAAATTATTCGTCGACCTTTGTTTACAATATTTATTTAAAGGAAAAAAAATCCAAAATATGTTTGATTGAGTGACTCCAGGCGCCCGCAGGGCGACTCTGCGGACACGCAGTGTCCGCAAGCCGCGCAGCGCTAGCAAGCGAAGCGTGCTTGTCTTATATATTAAAATGCTAGGATTGTTTTTTTGTTTGTTTGTTTGTCCGAATTGATTGAAGAATTGGCAAGTCGTAGGGATACGAAAATTGGCATGTAGGTTTCAAATGATGAATCTACGATTAAGTTCTAAGATCTAAGCGAAATTTTCACACCTCTGCAAAAAAAATGGAAAACAATTTTTCACACCTTTTCTATACAATACTATGTACGGCTACACTCTCACAATAGAAATCATTATACGACAGTATTGTAGGCTGTAATTGTAATTAATACTTCAAACAATTACTTATATGAATGTCTCAATTATATATTATAGTGTATGGCAGTTAAAAAGGTTATTTGTATATTTTCACACCTTTATATACATATTTTCACACGATTTGACGAATTTTGAAAATGATGCTAGAAACTAGCTTCCAACGGTTGACATGGGGTTTTCAGGGGTGTAGATTTCGAATATCATATTTTCAGAACGATATGATAAATTATTTGTTTACTTTGTTTACAATAGATACATAAAGTAAACAAATTACAAAAATAGGCTAGAAACTAGCTTTCAACGGTTGACATGAGGTTTTCAGGGGTGTAGATTTCGAATATCATATTTTCAGAACGATATGATAAATTATTTGTATACTTTTGTTTACAATAGATACATAAAGTAAACAAAATACAAAAATGGGTTAGAAACTAGCTTCCAACGGTTGACATGGGGTTTTCAGGGGTGTAGATTTCGAATATCATATTTTCGGATCCATATGAATAATTATTCGTTGACCTTTGTTTACAATATATATATAAAGAAAAATTCCAGAAATAGTTTAGATTGAGTAACTCCAGGCGCCCACAGGGCGACTCTGCGGACACGTAGTGTCCGCAAGCCGCGCAGCGCAAGCAAGCGAAGCGCGCTTGTAAATATTAAAACGCTAGGATTATTTTTTTTGTGTGTGTGTGTGTTTGTCCGAATTGATTGAAAAATTGGCCAGTCGTCGAGGGGTGAAAATTGGCATGTAGGCGTGAAATAATATGACTACGATTAAGTTCTAAGATCTAAGCGAAATTTTCACACCTTTTCTATACTAAATAAATGACTACACTATCACAATATAAATCATTGTACGACACTACAATAGATCGTCATTGTTATTAATTATTTCAAAGTCACAACTTATGTTTGATATCTTAAATGTATTATTAGTATGGCAATAAAAAATATTATGTGCATATTTTCACACCTTTATATACATATTTTCACACAATTTGATGAATTTCGAAAATAATGCTAGAGACTAGCTTCCAAAGGGTGACATGGGGTTTTTAGGGGAGTAGATTTCGAATATCATATTTTCGGATCCATTTGAGAAATTATTCGTTGACCTTTGTTTGCAATATTTCTATGAAGGAAAGGAAAAAATTTCCAAAATATGTTAGATTGAGTAATTCCAGGCGCCCGCAAGGCGACTCTGCGGATTGTAGGGTATTTCACCATGTAGGACCGATTTTCGTGCTTTAAAAGTAATAATATGAATATTTTAAGAGTTATTAACATATTGATAGTATATACATATTTTCACACCTTTTAAAGAAATTCTTATTTAATGCTAAAAGCGAGCACTCAACGACTATTATAGGGCATTTTAAATGTGGAATCCGAAAAAATAATAAAGTGAATATTTTACTGAGTTATTAGCATATGTATACATATATACATATTTTCACACCTTTTGAAAAATTCTTATTTTGAGCTAAAAGCGAGCTCTCAACATTATAGAGTATTTCCAGATTTTCACACTAAAATGAGTATTTTCCGATGTATTTCGATATTTACATTTCATGTTCCTTCGAGTCGCTTCCTGGAGCTGCACTATCGGTCTGTCGATCGACATTTTTTATTATTAGAATTTTCAGTTTTTCGACTATAACTTAGCCTTTTTAGGTGATAGAAGCCTGAGATTTTAATAGAATGTGTATATTAATATACCTCACATATGATGCGACTGTCATCAAAAATGATGAATCATCACTCTGTTATGACGTCATCATTACGCATCAAAAATTTTCAAAATTTACAAGTCTGGTGATTTTTCGTGCGATATCGTTTATAGCAGTAGGATAGACATATTTAGAGATGTTATCTCCTTTATAATTAATCAATGTGACACCAGGCGCCCTAAGGGCGTCTCCGGCGGACACTTTGTGTCTGCCAGCCGCGCAGCGCAAGCAAGCGAAGCGCGCTTGTACTAAATGAAATAATAATTAACAAGCGCGCTTCGCTTGCTTGCGCTGCGCGGCTTGCGGACACTGTGTGTCCACAGAGTCGTCCTGCGGGCGACTAGAGAGACTCAATCTAACCTATTCTGGGATTTTCTTAACTTCATATTAATATTTTAAACAAAGGTTAACAAAAAATTTCTCACATCGATCCAAAATTATCTAGCCTATTTTTAAAAATTTTTATACTTTATGTATCTATCGTGAACAAAAGTAAACAAATAATTTATCATATCGATCTGAAAATATGATATTCGAAATCTACATCCCTAAAAACCCATGTCAACCGTTGGAAGCTAGTTTCTAGCCTATTTTTGTAATTTGTTTACTTTATGTATTTATTGTAAACAAAAGTAAACAAATAATTTATCATATCGATCTGAAAATATGATATTCGAAATCTACACCCCTAAAAACCCCATGTCAACCGTTGGAAGCTAGTTTCTAGCTTTATTTTCAAAATTCGTCAAATCGTGTGAAAATATGTATATAAAGGTGTGAAAATATACAAATAACCTTTTTAACTGCCATACACGGTCATATATAATTGAGACATTTACTATATAAGTTATTGCTTTGAAGTATTAATTACAATTACAGCCTACAATATTGTCGTATAATTTTTCTATTGTGAGATTGAAGCCGTACATAGTATTGTATAGAAAAGGTGTGAAAATTTGTTTTCCATTTTTTTGCAGAGGTGTGAAAATTTTTGACACCTACATGCCAATTTTCGTATTTCTACCACTTGCCAATTCTTCAATCAATTCGGACAAACAAACAAACAAACAAATAAATAAAAAAATCCTAGCATTTTAATTTATAAGATGTTTGGGGTTACATCAGAAACAAAATAAGATATTTAAGCAAGTATGTATTTAGGAATAGCATAGGAAATAGGGAATAAGTCAATAAGTTTGAAAACAATTGTAGCTCGACTCGTTAACAACGACATTACGCTGTTGATTGTCCATAGCGATACCATGAGGTCTGAGTAGAAATCCTTCTCCTAGTGTCTCTACCCATTCTCTTGAAGGGTTGAATACCTTCTTAAGATAAAAATATGTTTACCAAGGCTGGATTTGGTGACCTGGCTAAACGCCATCAATCAGCTTGTTACTTTAAAAATTTGATATTACAAATAATTTTTGTTTTTGAACTTATAGTGCATTTACAGACCACTGAAAATTACAATTATTCTAAAACAGGTTGAAGATTAGTCCAAAAAATTATATTTCACTCAATTAATATTGATATCGATTAATATTGATATCGATCGTTCACTTTGTCTCTGTGGCGTTTGTTTCTGAGTGGATCGAAGAGGACTTCGAGAGCATCATCGTGCTTGTCTACTTCGATGAACTCATCAGCTCGCTTTATAGCTGACTCTGGTTTCCCTTGAAACGGAGTTTTGGACATCACAAATCCAAATATATCGACAGTATATTTTGAATCCGAAAATATATCGAATTTTGATCAGAAAACCGATGTAGAACCTTGATCAGAAATATGGACTTTTAGTAGTTAGTATTGAAATTCCACATTTCTGATAAAAATATACAGTGTCAAGTCTAATTAGTTTTTATAACAACTTGTGATATCATACCTTTACTATCTATACTTCGCAAATGTCACTTATTATAGGATGTTGGATTATATAGATATTTACAGTGGAGTCTCCGAATAACGGACACATTGGGGACATGGCTTTTATCCATTGTAGAGAATTGTACCGCTTCTCGGGGAGTGCTTAACTATTACATAAGTAGATGGTTCCATGAGGTTTGGTATCCGTTTTGGGAGACTTCACTATAACCGAATTTGGGAATGGATGTAGACTTTGCAGTGGCATAGTTAATTTCACTAGTACTAATCAAAATTGAAATTTGTGGGAGATCAACTTGAAGTCAACCCAGTTTATATTCTGTGGTAGCTTACAACCACTAATGAAAATTCGTTATTTATGAACTAACAAACTATTTAGCCCCAATTTTATCGCTTATATATTAAGTTCGCTTATTAATATGAAGTCTCTCCATTATGAATAATGATTTTCTCAGGTTGTTCATAAAAAGGCCAATCCACACTAAATTCGATGCCTTCGTTTGTCACTACGATAAGTTTTCTGGTTTGAATATTACAATCATCGACCACCAGAACGTAATATTGGTAGAGAACCGTATTCCATCACTTTTCAATGGATTGTCTTGGTAGAAAGGGTGATTGTCTATCCAGTAAACTAAATTTATGTAAATAATGAACAGTAGAACCCGCTAGAATGGCCCCATTAAATACAGTCCCCGCGTCCACTTACTCATTACAATCAACCTCTGGATAACGACGACCAGTACATAACTGTATTTTGTGTCAGTCTCTTAGGTGTAGTTATAGACAAATTTCACTGTACATCTCTCGAACCCATGCGTACAAGTTCAAGGAGGATATGGAAGTCAGGTTATAGTTTAAACATAAAATAAAGAAACACATCTCAAATAATAATTTCATACACTAAATGAAATACAAATTCATGTTTGGGAACATCAGAAATTTTTAAAAAAACATTCAAGCAAGTATTTAGGAATAATACAGGAAATACGGATTAAGTTAGTAAATTTGGAAGCATTTGTAGTTCAGCTGGTTAATAACGGCAATACGCTGTTGATTATCAATAGCGACACCTTGAGGTAGAAATAGGAATCCTTCTCCTAGTGTCTTTATACATTCTCCTGAAGGATTGAATACTTTCAAACAACCAGCATTTATGTCACTAACTATAAAGTTACCCTTATTGTCAATAGTAAAGAAGTAAGTGTGAGATATCTGACTCTGTAGTCCTGTGAAATGGATAGAACGGAGATAATTGTGTTCTGTATTGAATGTGTGAATTGTGCTATTATGCTGAACGAGAACAAATATCTGATTTTTGAATAGCTTAACATCTTCTGGATAATCCAGTTTGTCTTCTCCAAAATTCTTAACAAATGTCAGATCTAGTTTAACCACTTCAATTCTGTCAAGTCCAAAATTACAAATATACACAAATTCATTATGTACGCACAGACCTCTTGGAGTATTAAGTTGAACTGCATTCTCACCTTCTAAGCTAGTACACTTCACAAACTCTCCAGTTTTAGCAAACTTGGAAATTACTGAACTTGAAAGACTTGACACAAAAATGAATTCATCTGATAGACAAATACCATAAGGTCCTTTCAACTGTTCTCCAAATTTTCTTATAAAATCTCCTTCAGAAGAATAGACACATACTAATTGCTTAATCTGATCGGTTACTAAGACTTCGTTATTCGTATCGTCAATAGATATACCACAAGGATTAATAACTTCTCCTTCACCGTATCCCACCTTCACCTTCATGACAAGAGGTTCTCTTCTCTCACAATGCTCCAGAGCTTCTATATTTCTTAAATGCATTCTCTTTACACAATCAGAAAACTCTTCACTAATTATGACAAACTTTAGAGTGGAAATTTGATCTAAATCCGCTTTTTCGCTAGTCAATGCCTCAATCTCATCATCCCACATTTTAATTGCCTTTTCTTTCTTTCTTGAAGCTACTTTCATTTTCAACATTTCATTGGTCGCTTTTCTGATTCCTTCCAGTTCCTTTATTCCTTCTGACAGTTCCTGATGTTGCTGGTAGACTTCTCTCATCTTTTTTACTCTCTCAAGAAGAGACACTCTTCGTGTTTCGAGGAGAGAATGGAAGTGAGAGAACTTCTCTTCTATTTCCTGTGTCAATGAATCAAACCGATCCAATCCCTCCAAACCTCCTCCAATTCCTTCACGCGTAGCCATTCACTCAATAGAACTCAATAATTATTATAACGCACAACTAAGTAAGATTTAATTAATATTTCACATTAATCAATCGCTTGATAGAGTAAGTTTATAAGGCTATCATGGTAAGTTTAATATTATACTCAGTATATCTCAAGAAACTGGGGACATTATTGTAGTAGGTTAACAATAATTTGTATTTGTGTCAAGTCAGGTCTATCTATGCAATTTGTAAAAAATGCCAGTAATCAGCTGATTGCGCAGCTCATTAGTAATTGTTAATGCTGTAAAAATAAGTTTGTGTAAAGGTGTGAGAATGTGGTATTACTTATGCAAAGGTTTCCACTTTTCAGCCAAAGAAAACTGGGAATTTTATCAATTTTTTGAAAAACAACAGCTGGACATTCCTGGACACTTGATTAAAAAAAACAGGATTATCATCTCACCAAAAATGTTCATTCAATCGTACAATCCTGAGAATGATTTATGACGAATTTGTCTATAAATCTGTTCGAAGAATTAGGTTCATTGTGAACAGACACACACTAAAACACACTAAAAATTCCTCGAACTCAGCTGCAAAACAAGAGCAATATCCACCAGATCAGTCTGCACATACTTCTGGAAAGCTGTCCTCGACTCAAACAGAGAATTA
The DNA here is from genome assembly GCA_963281255.1 of Aphrocallistes beatrix. Classification (NCBI taxonomy): domain Eukaryota; kingdom Metazoa; phylum Porifera; class Hexactinellida; order Sceptrulophora; family Aphrocallistidae; genus Aphrocallistes; species Aphrocallistes beatrix. The sequence goes on from OY725496.1 coordinate 909,126, forward strand.
TGCATTGTAGCTAACCTATCAGCCGCAAACGACAGAAACTGTTCAACTGCACCATGAAACAAGATCAAGTTCTGTGTGCAGATAACTCTATACTGGTAGAGTCCGTCTTTCGCGTAGGTGGTCTTCTGATGTTCTACACAGAGCTGACAGAATTTGGTGATTACTAATCCCTGCTCGTTCACTTTGTCTCTGTGGCGTTTGTTTCTGAGTGCATCGAAGAGGACTTCGAGAGCATCATCGTGCTTGTCTACTTCGATGAACTCATCAGCTCGCTTTATAGCTGACTCTGGTTTCCCTTGAAACATAATTTTGGACATCACAAATATAAATTTAATTAGTCCATTATAACAACTTGCGACATCATACCTTTACTCTGTACATGCCAAATGTCACCTTTGATAGGCTTGTGGATCATATAGATACAAGCGCGCTTCGCTCAAAAACCCCTGCAACCTTTGGAAGCTAGTCTCTAACATAATTTTCAAATTCGTCAAATGGTGTTTAAATATGTATATAAGGGTGTGAACGTATGTACAAACCTTTTTTATTGCTATACACTATAATATAATTGAGACATCTATATAAGTTATTGCTTTGAAGTATTAAAAACAATGACAGCCTACAATAGTGTCGTACAATGATTTCTATTGTGGGAGTGAAGTAGTACATTGTAATATTAGAAAAGGTGTGAAAAATTGTTTTCCATTTTTTGTTAAAGTGTGGAAATTTCGCTTAGATAATAGAACTTAATCGTAGCCATATCATTTGACACCTAAATGCAAATTTTCATATCTCTACGACTTGCCAATTCTTCAATCAATTCGGACAAACACAAACAAAAAAATCCTAGCGTTTTAATATACTCTAACCCAGCGGTGTGCAACCTGGGCCCACGAGACTAAATTTGATGGCCCGCGACTCTTCCAAAACACTCTATTATGGGCCTGCGTGTTAGTGATTGTAATACAAAATGGGCACGCCTAATTTTGGTATGGAATTGATGCTGAATATCAATATATATTCTATAATCATTATACGATGTTTCAATTTATTTCACTTATTTTTGCTTTTATAAGTATAATTTTAGTTGTAATATTGCTTCAATATAAGTTCTAATGTCAGTTCTTGCTACGGCCATGGTGATGTGAATGTAACAAGAACTGACAGATTTGGGGCCCGCGAGACTCCTCGCAGGCGCCAATTATGTTCCACTTAAGGATCAAGGTTGCCCGCCACTGCTCTAACCGGACAAAAGTATTTGAAGCCCTTACTATTTTCCATCATAACTAGTTATAAAGTGGGTCTATTCATGGAGAGAAATGTAATTAAACTGTAACAGATACTGTAATTTCGATTTCAAATTCATATTCTAAACATTCGAATTACACAGGTTCGAAGCTTTCTATTGCTATATTCATTTATATGTTGAATTATTATCAATCTATGTCACTTTGTGCCACTTTTCACTCCCATTACCATTAGACATGATGACGAGGAGTGACAGAGTGGCACAGTTTGATGAATCTTAACCTTGGAAATGAATAAATCAATAGAAGGCATCTAACCTGCGTATTTTCGAATGCGTAGAATATCCTTACTATTAAAACTCGATTAATGTGTATGTATGCATGTATATATATATATATATATATAAGTATAAGATTTACAGTGGAGTCTATTTCTCGGAGAGTACTTGACTATTACTATGTACGGTAGATGGTTTCACGAAGTTTGGCGTCCCTTTTGGGAGACTACACTATAACTTAATTTGGGAATGGATGTGGATGTTGCAGTGGCATAGTTAATTTCACTCGTATTCATCAAAATTGTAATTTGTTGGAGGTAAACTTGAGGGTCAAAGCAGTTTATATTCTGTGGTAGCTTACAATCACTAATGAAAATTCGTTATTTATGAACTAACTTTCTATATAGGTAGTCCAAATTTTATCGCTTATTAATAAGAAGTCTCTCTATTATGAACAATATTTGTTCCTAGATGATTCATAATAAGTGGCATATCCATACTAAATTAGATGCCTTCTTTAGTTACACGATAGACTTTCAATTCGTAAAATTAGAATAATCGACCACCAGACCGTAAGATTGGTAGAGTACCATATTCCATCACTCTTTTGAATGGATTGTCTTGATAGAAAGGGTGATTGTCTACCGAGTGAACAAAAATTTGTAAGAATGTGCTGTAGAACCTGCTAGAATGGTGCCATTAAAAACAGTCCCCGCGTCTACTTCCTCAATATAATTAACCTATGTATAACGAGCACCAGTACATAACTGTATTTTGTGTCAGTTATAGACAGATTCCACTATACATCTCTCTAACCCAGTGGTTCCCAACCTCTTTTACCTCGTGCAGCCCCTGACACCTAAAAATTATTTTGTGCACCCCAGGACCCACCTAAGTCTGAAAAACTCTATTGATCCGACTTGTCATTGCAATAAGGACGACTAATAATAAGGACGAATCCTTGTCCCGTGCACCCCCGACTAAGGACCCGTGCACCCCTAGGGGGTTCATGCACCCCAGTTTAGGAACCGCTGCTCTAACCCATGTGTATAAGTTCAAAGAAGATATGGAAGTCAGGTTAAAGTTGAAATGTAAAATAGTACTAGTTATGTCTCATCATAATTTCATATACTAAATGAACCACTAATTCATGCTTGGGGTAACATCAGGAATTTTAAAAAATAAAGCAAGTACTTAGAAATAAGATAGGAAATACTAATTGGCTAATAAATTTGAAGACAATTATAACTCGACTCATTATTAACGACAATACGATGTTGATTATCCTTAGCGACACCTTGAGGTCGAAGTAGAAATCCTTCTCCTAGTGTTTCCACAAATTCTCCAAAATGATTGAATACGTTCAAACAACCAGTTTTTATGTCACTAACTATAAAGTTACCCTTACTCCCAATTGTGAAGAAAAAAGCGTGAGATATCTGATTCTGTAGTCCTGTGAAATGAATAGAACGGAGATAATTGTGTTCTGTATTGAACGTTTGAATTGTACTATTAAGCTGAACGAGAACAAATATCTGATTTTTGAATACTTTGATATCTTGTGGATATTCTAGTTTGCCTTCTCCGAAATTCTTAACAAATGTCAGATCTAGTTTCAATACTTCAATTCTGTTATTTCCATAATTACAAATATACACAAATTCATTATGCACGCACATACCAGTTGGATTCTTAAGTTGAATAGCATTCTCACCTTCTAAGCTAGTACTCTCCACAAACTCTCCAGTTTTAGTAAACTTGTAAATTACTGAACTTGAAAAACTAGAGACAAAAAGAAATTCTCCAGATAGACAGATAGCATAAGGTCCATTCAACTTTTCCTTTCCGAATTGTCTAATAAGATCTCCTTCAGAAGAATAGACACATACTAAGTATTTAAAATAATCAACAACAAACACTTCGTTACTCGCATTGTCAACAGCTATAGATAGTGGATCAATAACTTCTCCTTCACCGTATCCTATATTCCCTTTCATGACAAGAGGTTTTCTTCTCTTACCATACTCCACTGCCTCTATTTCTCTCAAATGCATTCTATTTACAAAATCAGAAAACTCTTCACTATTTACGACAAACTTTAGAGTAGAAAATTGATCTAAATCCGCTTTTTCGCCAGTCAACTCTTCAATCTCATCATCCCACATTTTAATTGCGTCTTCTTTCCTTCTTGAAGCTACATTAATTTTCAACATTTCATTGGTCGCTTTTCTGATTCCTTCCAGTTCCTTTATTCCTTCTGACAATTCCTGATGCTGATAGTAGACTTCTCTCATCTTTTTCACTCTCTCAAGAAGAGACACTCTTCGTGTTTCGAGGAGAGAATGGAAGTGAGAGAACTTCTCTTCTATTTCCTGTGTCAATGAATCAAACCGATCCAATCCCTCCAAACCTCCTCTAATACTTTCACGCGTAGCCATTCACTCAATAGAACTCAATAATTATTATAACGCACAACTAAGTAAGATTTAAATAATATTTCTCATTAATCAATCGCTTGATAGAGTAAGTTTATAAGGCTATCATGGTAAGTTTAATATTATACTCAGCATATCTCAAGAAACTGGGGACATTATTGTAGTAGGTTAACAAAAATTTTTATTTGTGTCAAGTCAGGTCTATCTATGCAATTTGTAAAAAATGTCAGTAATCAGCTGATTGTGCAGCTGATTAGTAATTGTTAATGCCACAAAAATAAGTTTGTGTAAAGATGTGAGAATATGGTATTACATATGCTAAGGATTTCACTTTTCAGCCAAAGAAAACTGGGAATTTTATAAATTTTTTGGAAAATAACAGCTGAACATTCCTCCACACTTGATTAAAAAAACAAGATAATCATCTCATTAAAAAAATGTTCATTCTCTCGTACAATCTTGAGAATGCTTTGTTTATAAATCTGTTCGAAGCATTAGGTTCAGTCAGAGAGATTCGAAAATCCATGAGGACTTATCCAACTCTACTCGCAGGGCGTAGATTCGGAAAGAGGAGGGTAGAGTCTCTAAAATTATGGTACATTCAAATATTAATTCTGGATCCTATAAATATTTTGTCAATTTTACGAGGGCATAAATGAATAGTAACCTTTATTCAGATGTGAGGAGAGGGGGAAAATTGCCCCCCCTTGTACCCCCTAGAGAGAGAAAACTGATTAGGTTAAAATGTCAAAAATTTGGTGAAAAACATCTGTTCTTCTATTATATTTGTTTGAAATAATATTTAAACAGACAGAAACACCATAATTATTTACCGAACTCACCTGCATGACAGGAACAATATCCACCAGATCAGTCTGCACATACTTCTGGAAAGCTGTCCTCGACTCAAACAGAGAATTATGCATTGTAGCTAACCTATCAGCCGCAAACGACAGAAACTGTTCAACTGCACCATGAAACAAGATCAAGTTCTGTGAGCAGATATATACGTCTTTCGCGTAGGTGGTCTTCTGATGTTGAAATTTTTTGAAGGTCAACTTGAGGTCCACACAGTTTATATTCTGTGGTGTCTTACAACTACTAATGAAAATTCGTTATTTATGAACTAACCTATATACAGGGTGTCCCATAATTATTGTCGTATAGAATATTTTAAACTTCTGTTTATAGTATTCCTGGTTTGCTCTCTATATACTTTCTTTTCATGTGATATGTATTACTATGAATCAACTTTCGAATTGAAATAGAACCTTGTAATAAATTCCAATTGTTGCACGAGTTTGGACGATTTTATCATCGGAGTATAATTCTACCGAAATGGATGTCGTAAACTCGAAAGAATCACTGAGAAACAGGGCCGTTGGTATGATAATTGGTGGCATGCTTCAGAAAAATGTTGCCATGTGTCTGGATAAACCACTCAGAACAATTCAACGCTGGTGGGCACGATATAGACGAGGAGAAGATCTTGGACATAAGCCTGGTGCTGGGCCTCCATCAAGAGTGTCGCGGGAAGCAAAAATTATTATGTCCAAATCTCTCGGGAAAATCCGCAACTCGACTAGAAAAATCGCTACCAAATTGAAGACAAAGGGTCACAATATCTCTAAATCGACAGTACATCGATATTTGAAGGTGACTCTAGGCGCAAATGCCTATAAAAGACCGAAAATTCCCAAATTAAGTGAGAAACAGATACAAAACCGTCTTAACTTTTGTATTGAAAGACAAAATTGGGACTTGGGGGAATGAAAGCGAGTCCTATGGAGTGATGAATCGCCATTTGAATTGTTTCACTCAACTTCAGCCCAGAATGACAGAGTTTGGTCAACTGACAGCTCCGGAATATCACCTCGCGAAAAAGTTAAAAATCCCCCTAAAGTGATGGTCTGGGCGGTTATGAGCTATCGTGCTCTCTCAGAGTTACATTTCGTTCCGCCTAAACAGACAGTAACTTCTCAGTACTATACAGAAGAGGTATTGGAGAAATCCTATTGTACTGCGGTGAGTCGTTCTAGGAATACAGGGGATACTTTGACCAGGAAGTTATTACCAGACATGTCTCGAGCAATTTTCATGCAAGACGGTGCTCCTGCACACACCGCAAATCGGACACAGGAATGGTGCAGGAACAACATGTCTGGTTCCTGGGCCAAAGGAATATGGCCTGGCAACTCGCCGGATTTAAATCCGATAGAAAATCTGTGGAGTATTTTGCAGAAGCTGAATGATATGAAGTCCTCAACGAATCTCCAACAGTTATCGGCGAATCTCAAAGTTGCCTGGGCTAATATCAACCCCTCGATCCTGGAGAATTTAGTGGCTGGTATGCCAGCTCGTATTGCTAAATGCATACAATTGAATGGAAGATATATTGGTAAATAATGGCTAAGATCTGATACATTTAACCTATAATAAGACAACATAGAAACATACGACAATAATTATGGGACACCTTGTAGGTAGTCCCAATTTTATCGCTTATTAATAAGAAGTCTCTCTATTATGAGCAATATTTGTTCCCCGATGGTTCATAATAATAGGCATATCCATACTAAAGTAGATGTCTTCATTTGTAACTACGATTGATCCCTCCAAACTTTCTCCAATACTTTCACGCGTAGCCATTCACTCAATATAACTAAATCAGAACTATAACGTACTATAATATAATATAATTAAATACTTCACATTCTATTTTGCCTACAGTATAGCATAGAGTAGTTCTAAAATTATATTTAGTATATCTTGATCAATGGACTGAGGATAATATAGTAAGTTTAAAAGAATCAGTGTTTGTGTGGAGCCAGCAGGTCTATCCAGTTTTTTTTTTAAAGCGTATCCGTGGCCAGGGGCGCGCCGAATCTTTCAAAATCTAAGGGAAATTTTTGAGTTCTGAAGGGGCTCAGCCCTAAAATTTGTATTGGGCCCTACGTGCAAACATCGAATCTAGGGGTGGCTCGAGCCTACTCAGAGCTCCGAGTTCGGTGCCCATGTCAGTGACCTGGATTTCTGACGGGGGTTTAGCATCCAGCAGGGATCATGAGGCGCTGTAAGCCCCAATGGGTACAGGGGCAAAGTCCGCGGAAGCTGACAACATTTATCTGAAAATTGCTATTTGTACCCATTCCTTGGGTGGTAGTTATGGACAGGTTCCATTGTACATCCCTAGAATCCATATGAACATGTTCAAGGAGGGCATCGAAGTTAGGTTAAAAAGTGCAGATATGTAAAATAATAAAAATTATATCTAATAATAATTTTATACACTAGATGAGCTAATCTATGGTTTGGGTTACATCAGAAATGTAAAAACATTCAAACAAGTATTAAGAAATAAGACAGGAGATACAGAATAGGTTAATAAGATTGAAAACAGTTGTAACCTGACTTGCAAAGAACGATAATACTGTGTTGATTATCTATAGCGACACCTTGAGGTCGAAGTAGAAATCCTTCTCCTAGTGTCTCTACATGTTCTCCTAAAGGATTGAATACCTTCAAACAACCAGCTTCAAAAGCGCTAACTATAAAGTTACCATTATTGTCAATTGTGAAGAACAAAGTGTGAGATATCTGACTCTGTAGTCCTGTAAAATGGATAGAACGGAGATAATTGTGTTCTGTATCGAATGTGTGAATTGTACTATTAAGTTGAACGAGAACAAATATCTGATTTTGGATTACTTTGATATCTTCTGGATACTTTAGTTTGCCTTCTCCGAAATTCTTAACAAATGTCAGATCTGGTTTCAACACTTCGATTCTGTTATGTCCATAATTACAAATATACACAAATTCCTTATGTACACACAGACCTCTTGGACTCTTAAGCTGAATAGCATTCTCACCTTCTAAGCTAGAACTCTCCACAAACTCTCCAGTTTTAGCAAACTTGGAAATTATTGAACATGATGTACTTGATATAAATAAGAGTTCTCCAGATATACAGATACCATAAGGTCTCTTCAACTGTTCCTCTCCAAATTTTCTGATAAAATCTCCTTCAGAAGAATAGACATCTACTAATTGCTTAACGTCATCTGCTACAAAGACTTCGTTACTCGTAACGTCAATAGCTATACCTTGTGGATCAATAACTTCTCCCTCACCGTATCCTATCTTCACCTTCATGACAAGAGGTTTTCTTCTTATAGTCTTATACTCCACTGCTTCGATTTCTCTCAAATGTATTCTCTTTACAAAATCAGAAAACTCTTCACTATTTACGACAAACTTTAGATTAGAAAATTGATCTAAATCCGCTTTTGTTCCGGTCAACTCTTCAATCTCATCATCCCACATTTTAATTGCGTCTTCTTTCTTTCTTGAAGCTACTTCCATTTTCAACATTTCATTGGTTGCTTTTCTGATTTCTTCCAGTTGCTTTATTCCTTCTGACAATTCCTGATGATGCTGGTAGAGTTCTCTCATCTTCTTCACTCTTTCAAGAAGAGACAGTCTTTGTGTTTCGAGGTGAGAATGAAAGTGAGAAAACTTCTCATCTATTTCATGTGTCAAAGCATCGAATCGATCCAATCCCTCCAAACCTCCTCCAATACCTTCACGCGTAGCCATTCACTCAATAGAAATCAATAATAATTATAACTCACAACTAAGTAAGATTTAATCGATATTTCACATTAATCAAATACTTGATAGAGTTAGTTTATAAGGCTATCGTAGTAAGTCTAATATTACACTCAGTATATCTTGATCAAGAAACTGGGGATAATATAGTAGGTTTGTTGGGGGACGCGTCGTTCGTCCTACTCCACATGTAGACGTTAGTCCTACTTTCACAATTGTCCAGCATTGAGCCGTAGGATTTCATGCTATAGACCTGATATTCACAAGATATGTTAACAATTTAGTTATTATCCTAAGTTTATAATCACATTGCTTTGAGATAAATATTACCTGAACAGTGGGGGAAATATTTTAGGTACAATCTTTTTGGACCACGGTACATACATACATACATACATACATACATACATACATACATACATACATACATACATACATACATACATACATACATACATACATACATACATACATACATACATACATACATACATACATACATACATACATACATACATACATACATACATACATACATACATACATACATACATACATACATACATACATACATACATACATACATACATACATACATACATACATACATACGTACATACATGTATGTATGTTACATACAGTATGTTTTACGAGTTTTTAACACATGTATATATACATATTTTCACACCTTTTGGTAAAAATCTTATTTTGAGCTAGAAGCGAGTTCTCAACGGCTAATATTGGATATTTGAATATGTAGATTCCAATTTTCGTACTTAGAAAGTGGTAACCTAAGTATTTTATAAGTTCTTAACATATACATATTTTCACACCTTTTGGAAAAAATCTTATTTTGAAATAGAAGCGAGTTCTCAACGGCTAATATAGAATATTTTTATATCTAGATTCCAAATTTCACACTTAGAATGCCCTAAAATGAGTATTTCCTGACGTATTCCGATATTTACATCCATATTTCTTCGAGTCACTTCCTGGAGCTGCACTATCGGTCTGTTGACCGACATTTTTATGATTTGTTTACTTTATTTATCTATTGTAAACAAAATTCAAATTTCTGTGCATGGCAGTTTCTTCAATCAATAAGTTACAGATATACGTATATATGTATATATATAAATACACTTTAATTAAGTTTTAATAGTAAGGATTTATACCAGTTCCAACAGATTCTACCGGGTTACACTAGATTTCACCATTCAACAGGGTTGTTTGATTTAAATCAAGTGGTTTAAATCATTGATTTAAATCATGGTTTAAATCAATGATTTTTATTAATAAAAATCATGATTTAAATCATATAATAAAGTAAAGTAGCCTCGCTAATACGAACACGGATAAGGTAAAATACCGGTTAAAGCGAACAAGGTTTGATTCCCCAGCCTGTACAAATGCATGAAATTAACTTCAGGTAATACGAATCCGGATAATACGTTCAAGTTTCGAAGGTTCCCTGATTCGTATTAACGAGACTCGACTATATTCGAATTACTTGTATAATGATCACACATATTATTGTGAACAATGTGAATCATCAATGCCTTTTTTACAATCAAAAATTAAATTATTCAGCTCTGGCATCAAGCGTTGAGCGAATATTTTCAACATTTGGCTATATACATTCCAACATAAGGAATAGACTTGGAATCAATAAAGCGGCCAAGATTGTATTTATCTATAGAATGCTCAATCTATCTAGTATATAAAACTTCGTACTAAATTCTCTCTTCATTTTCCTATTGCAATTAATCATAAACATGCTGAATTCAAGCAAATTAAATCGATAATATGTTATTAAACTATCTGATTCTCAATCTTGTGGATTTATTAGCAAAATAATATGACAAAATGTGAAATGAATTGCAAAAAGCAATAAAAATCAAAAATATCTGATTTAAATAAAAATTTTTTTTAAAAGAAAATGTTTTTTTAAAAGAAATCATGATTTTTATCAACCCTGCCATTCAAGTAGACCCGACTTTTGGTGATATGTATCTATAATTTCTTTTTCAATTTGGATGTTACTTTTATTTGGATTAAATTATTAAATTACAATATTTCTGACATCAATTCTATAGACATTCGGCTATTAGGCCTTAATAAAAGAAATTAGCGTTACATGCTTGTAACTCAAAATTGTTTGTAACATTTTTATGGGAAAAATCATTAGTGGGTAATTCATGACTCCATGTTCAAAATGTAAGACGTATAAACTGCGTAGTTGGAATCTAGATATCAAAACTCAGGCAAAAATAAAAATTATTTGAAACACTTCAAACCTAATCTAACGAATAAGAATATATTTAAATTTTGATTTGGTCTCAAGATATAGAAGTAATACGCAATTGGTATCAAAGCACACAGCCTTACTCGACTGAAGTTGTTTAAGTCGTTTGAATCCAAATTGATTCAAATTGACATTACATTTAAAGTTAGTTAGCTTAATATTAAGCAAATTCCTTTTATCATGAACCTAATATTTCTTCCCTAGTTCTGAATTCCTGATTAACCTTAGGGAAATGATTATTTTAGTATAAATTAGAAAGCGATAAACCGTTTCTTAAATATGCATATATCCCACAAGTCTATTCTGCGGACACGCAGTGTCAGCAAGCCCCGCAGCACAAGCAAGCGCTGCGCGCTTGTTATTGTTACTATTGATTTTCAATATGTTCATGAGTTGCGTATAAGATTATCAGAACTCATGGAAGCTTTAGGCCGGAGTTTACTTTATTAGTCTTATTCCAAATGAAAAATCACAACTCCGCTGACCCATGTAATTTCAGTGTTTGAATATTACAGTTGACTTTGATTTTATTGACCAATAAGGATTACACTTTACTCAATGCACATAAACAAGTTAGAAACACACTCTAAACTTACACACTCTAAAAATTTATATTATGCAAATGCCTTACGAGTCTCTTAATGTAGCTGCACTATCTTCTGTTTACCGACAGTTTTAAAAAATGTTTGAGGATTAACGAGCTAGTGAATGTCCACGTGGTAGTTAGTTTGCTGAGCATAAGTTCTGTAATTTCCGCAGACAGACTACTTTATTAAATGTTTATTTGTCTATATTATTCTCTTCTCGTTATAATATGTTAGCATGTGCCAGGTGCATTATTAATGTCCATACACTAACACGAGTACTGTAATTATGCAAACGAATACGTTTAGTTCGCAGATATTCAAAGTAAATTGGTGCACATCTTTAGAAATTGAAGGGAACTTGTGAGATAAGAAGAGCGGTTGTTTTAAAATTATTAGCGTAAATGATTTAGAAAGTTTTAAATTAGATTAGAATTTATTAAGAAGGATATTTGATCATATGATTATTATGTAAAGATATTGTGTCTAGCTCCAAGCATAGTAACACGAGTGATATAGTTACCAGGTTCAGAGAAAATATGCAAGGAATCCACTTTAATTCAGTCTTGAGTTAACCAGGTGGTCATTTGAAACACAGCTCTCAATTAATTCAAACAAACGATTGCTATGTAGAACTAAAAGAACAGGACTTTAAGGATTTCTTTGTTATAACACCTACTCTGCTACAAATGTATTTAATCACGTAAAGTATTTCATATTTGATAAATGTTTGAAATTAAAAGAAAAAGTATTCATAAGTTGAAGGTGTCAGCTAGAGTCCTCATTTGCCTCTGCCAGACAAGTGGTTCGACAATGGCATTTACATTCTCAGTGTCTGTGTTTGTTTATTTACATCAGTGCGTATAAGCAACTAGCATTCCGCAACTAAGTTCTATCTCTGTGTGAATATATTTTATTTAAGATTAGTGTGTCATATATTTGTATTACTACTTGATCAATTCTAGATGTCATTCACTGAACTGGGATAGGTAAGTACACATAAGATGGACCCAATTCCGTGAATAGCAGCAGCGCTATTCTATTTACAAGTAGTTCCTCATTTAATTTTATTAATGATTTAAGGCAGCAAAGGCAATTAATGATTTAAGGCAGCTCATGTATTAGTTCAACCATCTTCTAATGCATCCCTAGTCGAGTTACTCTGAGGCCTTATATACTACAATAGGCTATGTTTTAAACTATTTTCAATGGGGAGATTCCAATTTTTCGACACTACTCTAAACCGATGTACTAAAATCTAATGTAGGAACCACAATAATTGTCCTTTTAAAATGGGCCAATATATAATTTAGAAGCTGATCCCTTAAGGCAGGTGTGTCAAACTCGAATCGGATAGTGGGCCAATTTCATTACCCCAGTTCTTCCCCGGACCATGATAGAAATGAATAAATTTTAACTACTGATTCATTCAATTATAATATTTTTTCGCAACTGGCTGGCGGGCCACCTCTGAACAACCTGCGGGCCACCAGTTTGACACGCTTGCCTTAAGGAATACAATGGACATATCGAAAAGATCTCATTTTTGCTATCATTTGAGATACAGATATGGGATTAGAATTTGGAGACCATAGTACCTAGCGACCAGGGCCGGCGGAAGCTCGTGAGAGGTGGGGCGGCCTTGAATTGTGATGACAATCATGATGATCGCAGAGTCAAAAAATTTTACATTACGGTCAATTTGAAGTGTTCGCAACCCCTCCCAAGCTCCCATATATATTACGATTATGGAGTATACTAGCTGCTCAACTACGGGATCAAATAATGTTATATCATACAATTTCTCCAATACTCGATTATAGCAACATTGTAATTATTGAAGATCAGCCGGCTTGAACTCGGTACTAAACACCTGTTTCCTGTGATCATGGCCAGCAATAAAGTCATTTGCAACATCCACAAGGTTGAGGTCATCGGTGAGGTTCTTGTGGATGTGTAAAAGCATCAAATGGTTCAGACGCTGCTGAGACATCGTCGAGCGAAGATATGTCTTGATACGTCGCTCAGCACTGAAGGATCTCTCACTCTCTGCATTGGTGGCTGCATCACAAGCATTAGCCTCACTAGTTTACTGACCTGAGACATCAGCCCCAACTGACCTGGTGTGCAAATTCGAAAGAATTTAAGGATGTCTGACAAAACTATTTTTCCTTCACCTGGAAAACTATTAGAAAATATTTCCAAATCGCTCTGGAAGGAGTAGACTCAGTAGAGAATCAAAATCAGTACATAAAAGTCGAGAACGAATTGAAGTTCTTCTTGATATGGTTGTACACCTGCTGCCTTGAGGAGGAGCGCTTGGACATTTGCATAGGTCTGGTAACCAGGTTGGTTGAAACTTGAAACGATCTTCGATGCCGGAAATAGCAAGGTCAAGCGCAAAACACGTAAAACAGAAGGCAAGGTCTAGGTTTTCCTCGTAGTGCAGCCATGACCACCTGTCGAACCGCTTCCGTTGAAACGAACGTTTCATCACTAAGGTATTTCCAAACTCACGTTTGGGAAAGCGAAAGGAGGCCGGTGTTTGTAGTTGGCTATTGCCATCAAATGAAGCCATCGCGCTAACTCAAATATATAACTGATATTTCATCTTATTTTTCTTTTCATTTTATACGATTAGATCTAGATTGTTATTTATTTGTCAATTTTGTATTGTATTGTTTCCTATTGCCCAAGATTTGGAAATATTGATCAATAGAAAACAATACTAATTTGACAAATAAATAACAATCTAGATCTGGAAGAATGAATTGTAATTTGTATTTTGATCGTATTTCTGGGGTTGAAAATAGGGTTTCGTTCCAGAACAATGTTCGTTATTCTGAGGTGGTCGCTAAGAGGGGTTCCGCTGTACGGCCTGTACCAAAGATTCACACAAAAAGTGGGGCGGCCCGGGCCGCCCCGCTTCCGCCGGCCCTGCTAGCGACTAAGGTGATCCACAATGGGCTCACTCATACTTGGGACCTATGGATTAGTAGGGCGATTTTGGACATATCGTATTGTGGCTAATAAGAGATAATAACCTTCGACAAATTATTGGTAGAGCCAGATACTTAACGTCTCTGAAAAACAGATATGCAAGCTAAAATGATCGTTGTAAGACATAAATTATAATTATCTAATTATCTAGAGTCTAAATCACCAACAATGCCTCAATAAACCACTGAAATCATCACTGGTTTCATTAATAAACTCAACATTGTCTGAAAAAGCTACTATGCATACATAATGCCTTGCACCACATAAATTTCGTGCTTGGATCGATTACATTCCCTCTAGCAATTTTTTACTCCGTCCATGAGCCATAATCGGATCCAGGGAGTGCCCGAGCCCACCTCCAGTCCCCTGGGTTCGGCGCCTTTGGGACTAGACTCCAGATTGTATGGAATATCGTTGATTGCTAGAAAATAAAGTATTATACAATATTGAAATTTTTATTTAATGAAATCTAGAAACTTTTGCCAGATTTTTTATGTAATGTTTTCTAAAGTCTTAACAAAGAGATCTAGATATATTACAAGGCCTCTCTTAACTCTTTCTCTGTTACTTGATAGCCTACAGCGTCACATTATTCCTATAATAATATACGAGATTCTCCTGTTGTAACTTTAGTATTAACAACTCTCTATTGCTCATTTTTGGAAATAGAAAGCAGATTTACTTGTATATTCTAAGCAATGCTAGGTAGGTTTCCTGCCGTTCCACAACTCCTTGATTCATCTAAGGCAGATCCATATCCTATTTTCGACCACGTGATAGAGATAACACAGAAAGGAATATACCTTGCACAGTTGAGCTATCCTAATGCTATCGCTATCGATTCAAAGACTAAAGAAATTTATGTGCTACAAGACACTCCGGCTAGCATATTCGTTTTTTCAGATATAGGTAAGTTTATCGAAGTAATCAGACTTAAGAAGATAAGTTTCCCACATGGGATTGCTATCCATGAAGACAATATCTACCTTACAGGCTATCTAAGTCATTATATTTTCCATTTCAAAAAAAATTCGACTGGCATTTATTTAGTTGCTAAAAATGGGGGATACGGACAGTCTACTGGAAAGTTCTCCCATCCAAAGCAACTGACTATCTCATCTTACGGAGAAATCTTTATTGCTGATTTTTCAAACAATCGTATTCAAATACTAGACAGCGATCTGCACTATCAACAACCAATATCGCATCATTGCATGAAGTTACCTGAAGATGTTAAACTTAGAGATGAAGAGGTGTATGTACTCTGTAAGGGAACTCCTTTTTTTTTTGAGCCTCCTTTTGTTCATGTTTTCTCTCGTGCCAGTGAGAAAATACGCTCTCTAGCTATCCCCGTCCATGGTCCATTCTTCTGCCTGGACACTGTCGGGAATATATTTATTACAAATCTTACTAAAGCCCGGATAAATATATTAACAAAAAATGGAAAGCTTCTTGACACATTGATAAAACCAAATTATGGAGTTGGATTTATCCAGAATGCAAAGGGAATGGCTTCAATTGACGATTTCAAATTGATTGTTGCTTCTAGCAGTACTATAAGCTTGTGTATGTTCTCATCATTTTAGTGAATCTCGATTTTTGTTTTATCGTTTGTTACCAGAATGAATACAGTCAATAATTTGATGCTGGTTTGTGTATGGCAGGAATATAGTTGTATGCTGTAGACGTAGATGTCAGGGCCGTAGGATGAGGTGCGGTGGTCGCCACACCAATATCATCGGCTGTTCGCGGCGTAGGTGAGGCATAAGTGCGGCATGGGTCTTGCACCATATTTAGATAAGATGCAGAACAGCCTGATAATCCTACAATCTAAGTCGCCAAATGTGTATACTTTAGTAATTTATTCAAAATTGATTAACTCTCGCTTTTTATTTGGTTGAGTTTCAATACTTCTTAATAATATATTATACTATTTGTTTTGTAAAAATCTAATGTTAAGACCATCTTTGATTATTCTGATCAAGACAGGCCTTATTGATTCCTTCGCTGCACCAATAAATATTTGCTTTCTATGGCCCTGGATGTGTATACTAAGCAAAATTTGTCGACTTATGTATTAGTTGTAGACGATATTGAATTACGTTGTATAGACACCCTCGCTAATCCGAACACTTCATTCTTTATATTCGAACACCCAAAATATAATTATGCTTTAAATAAACGTTTATAAACTTAAATCTATCAATAAGATTGAGAAACCTCATTAAATAAACAATCATAGCGAAATAATATCCTTAATATTCTAACAATACAGATTTATTATAATAATTAGCGATATTTCAATAATCGGAACGAATTCACTAATCCGAACGATTTTTTCGAACATTGGAACTGAGCTGTTCGGATTAGCGAGAGTGTACTGTAGTCTAAATTTAATTGATTTCTCTCATTTTAATTGTAACAACAAATTACAAGAGCACATATTCAGGATAAGGATTGGTCCATTTTAGACAAGATAGTATTATTGTAATAGAAGATAATAACCTTCGACAAATTATTGTTGATACTATAGTCCTATTAACCTTATCGAAACCAATGTCGATGCATTAGATAGAAAGATTAAATTACGATATACTACTTACTAGTGAAGTACAATACTAACTCACTGAGAATAATCATCTATACGTGCAGTGCCATGGAGAGATTTTTGGGCCCTCTGGCTAGGTTGGAACCCGGGCCCGCTAATTATTTCCCTGAAAATTTTTAGCTGTATATTTTATGCGTAGAAGTTTCGATCTAATAAGTTTGATGTGATCCTATAAATAGTATATATTTCTATTACATCATCTAAATATACGTAATTATAACAGACAAAGTTCTCTAAAAGCAGCCTCTTCTAGCTTTTATGAACCTGATGTGTGGCTATAAGACATAATTGATCGCTAACATTAATACGAGCATAGCCAGCAGATATTCGTTCTACGTATCTTATATATTCAAATGCTAGGATTTTTTGTTTGTTTGTTTATAACTTGGCTCTAGCGTTCGCTTCGATCAGCGTTAATCTCGATAAAGAGTTAGCGCTAAGCACTGAGTTCTATTTAAAGTATACTATATACATTTTCTGTTCATTCAATTATTAATTATCCAAATTCTTGAACTACAGTCCTAAATAATTAATAAAATGATTTTCTTTAACTTATGGATCATAGAATTTTGTTTTGTTCTCTGTTCAATTTTTTTAAAGAATAAACGTGGGCGTTCTTGCGAGAAACGTTTTGATAGTGATGTGCAGCGTAAGAAATATGCGCGGTTGAGTGATACCTCGGAGGCAAGGAAAGCCCGCCTTAATCGCCAAATGGAGTACCAGGCTGCTCATTACGCGAAGCAGAGCTCTCAGGAGAAGGCTGAGCGGCTTGAAGCGCAGTTAAGGTACCAGACTGCTAGGAATACAAAGCAGAACTCTTTACAGAGTTCGAGATATCAGAGAACGTATCAGTTAGCCAAGAGTAGAGGTAAAACTAGTCATAATGCCTGGAGGTGGCTACACTGAAGGTGTAGCTACCAGGGATATAGTGCTGCATGCACGTACAGGAGGTTTAAAACGTATCACTGAAACCAATTGTGCTAACGATAGCCTCCATTATGGTTTATTGCTTCCTTCAGGAGATAACGGCTGGCACCTGGGCATTTCCCACAGTAGAGGGAAAGGCTGTGTCACTGCAATGGAATTCTACTCTTACCGCCTGATGGTGAGGAGCTTGTTGAGCTATCTGCATCTCTTTGGCGGACTGTTCAACCAGTATATTGTGGACATGTACGGCAAAGTTGAACTACGTCGTACATAAAGTTAAACCAGGAATAGATCAGAGTGGATCTGTACAAAGGTCAGCTGATGCAGTATCTGCGGTGACATCAATCTTCTGGCGTATGGAAATAGGATCATACTACCCTCTTCCTTCACTGGCGGTCCTCGACAGATGTTCGAGCTCTATCAGGACAGTATGTCTATCTTACGGAAATACGGTAAACCTGATTTATTTATTACATTTACATGTAACCCGAAATGGGAAGAGATTTCTTCTGCTCTTTTATTGAATCAGAAAGCGACTGACCATCCAGACTTAACTATAAGAGTATTTAGAATGAAATTGCGTGAACTGCTTAATGACATCTGCGTTAAGCATGTTCTAGGGAGACCACTCGCGCATGTCTACACCATTGAGTTTCAAAAGCGCGGTCACCACATTCGCATATACTGATCATCCTATTTTGATCAGGATAAACCTAGAGATCCTACTATGTATGATAAGATAGTCTGTGCCGAGATTCCAGACAAGGATCTCATCCCTAGACTTTATCATATTGTGAAGTACTGCATGATCCACAGCCCATGCGGCGTAGTAAGGAAACATGATGCCTCTATACACGATAGAAAATACAATAAGAAATACCTCAAAGTATTTTCTCAGTTTACCACAACTGGTAATGACAGTTATCCAATGTACAAACGTCGAAATAATGACCGAACAGTTATTGTGAATGGAATTCAGCTGGACAATAGATGGGGTTTCCATACAACCCTTATTTATTTTTGGAATACAATGCTCATATAAATATTGAGATTTGCTCTACCATTAGTGTTGTTAAATACCTCTACAAGTATGTGTATAAGACCATGATAGAGCTATGTCGAATTTCGCACTAGTGATATTGCTGGAAGTAACACTAACAAAGCAGCCATGGACGTCGACGAGATAGCAGGGTTGCCGTGGGAATAGGAATGACCTTTCGCCCCGTGGGGATTCCCATAGGATTCCTATGGAGATCCCAGAAAACATATGACACACTAATCTAAAATAACAATATACCCACAATGCTAGCTGCTTATAAGCACTGACGTAAATAAACAAAGTTCTCAGCAACATACACTGAGTCTAAGACAAATAAAATGTTTTAATCTCTCTTATCTTCAACCATTGCATTGCAATACAGTACAGTGCTGTTACGTGTAACTAATCAGGTTGCATAGGTCGAGTTAGTGATAGTAGTGTAAAGACATGTGATATCATACCATGTTGTAATTATGATGGAAGAAGGATAATATGAGATCTCTTCCATAACTAGCTGAGAATGTAGATGCCATTGTTGAGCTATGGTAACCAGAGAGCAAATTACTTGAGCAACAATAGCTTTGATTGACAATGATTGACACTAGCGATAATAACGCATCGTTTTCAGTAGAGAACGCTGCGTCACATTTCAGACAGAAAGTAACAGCCATTGCTAAACTAAGTTAACCAATGAGAAAGATAGAACAGAAGAATTCAAAGTTTCCCTAGGATACTAGTTTGATATGCAAATATGTAGACAATTTTGTATAACACAGGTAGGTAGGTAAGTACCGTTGAGCTTAATTTACAGCTGTGTTAATAATATAATAGCAGTTTAACTTTACACAAAGAAATAAGAGTACATTGATAGAGAGGAAAATGTTATGAGGAGTTAGTGCATGCATTAGCTCTATTTGGGTTGAAGCTCAATTTTCTCACAGTATCACTATTGAACTTGCATAATGTCTAACCTTGAAATTGTTTGTCTGATTTCCAATCCAAAACAATGTTGCATAATTATCTGCACCTAAACCTTTTCAACTGTAAACATGCTTTTAGTTCTTGATAAAGGTTTGTTTCAGAGAAGTATAAATTGTGTAGCTCTCGATTTAACCACGGCTAATCATCCAGCTCAGATTTGCACGCGGTCTCCGTACTGAATCTTAACTTCAGCTCGAATCTGGGGAGCAGTTTTAAAACGGTCGGATTTACTTTTCCGAACGATTAGACGATCCTCTTTACTGCTGGTATTCCGGGACCTTCCTGGGATCTGGCGGTCGACAACAGATCCAGTCAGTCGTTGCTTCTGGAGGATGAGACTAATGCTCTTTCTACTGTAACCGAGTCGAGCTGCTATTTGCCGTGAAGAATAACCTTCTTCCGACAGGACAACTATTTTTCCTCGCGTTTCTAAACTTATTCTTGGCTTAGGAGGCATCAAAAATTCGAAATTATTAAATTTTTAAATCTCGGAAAAATTTCAAACTCGTATTGAAAGTAGTCGGATAGTGATAACCATTTGATTGACTGGTAGCTACTTGAATAAATCGAGGTTATATTAGAACTAGACAATGTAAGATCTTATAATATCAACTCTAAGTAGCAAACAGTAGTAAATACTGTGGTGGGTAATTCTTTTTGACCGCTAGTGTACATTTAAACGTATGGACATGAATTCAACAGAATAACATTTCGTTTCTGATTGCTACAGGGGTCTACAGCCAAAAAAAGGTGAAATCCGCTGCTCAATCCTAATCGAAAGATTTAAAGCGATATTTCTAAGTAACAATAAAAATACAATTTCCATTATTATATCCAGTAAGTAAAATGATTAAAACAATAGAAAATGTTTAAAAAGAAAATATTTGCGAAAAGAAAAAAAATTAGAAACAACAACTAATTTGAGATTTGAAGTTAAATATATGACTATCAATAAAACGGGTTATCGAAATGTAAAATTAGAAACAAATGTATTTCGATTTTTATAAAGTAGGATTTCGCAAGATGGACACTCCGAAAAGTGGGCAACTCCACTACAACGGACAAACCTCGTGGAATGATTAAACAAACCATTTACGCATGTAATAGCCAAGCACTCTCATAGAATTGGATATCTCTTGACAATGAACAAGGGCCATGTCGTCCTCAATGTGTGCCTTATTCGTAGACTCCACTGCAATGCTTATTACGTTATTTGATATTAGTATGTCATATGCACCATGTAAACACTACTTAAAACCTCATAAACTACCTATAGAGATACGTCGTAGGCGTCTACTCATCTAAATAGTGTTTAGAAGTAACACATCATTCTATCACCATACTACTCGCATCTTATATATTACAACGTAATGTTTTCTATTGTATTTTGTTTGTGCAAATTGATTGAGGAACAGGGAGGTGCTAGAAACGTGAAATTTGGCACACGGGTATTTAATAATGATTCTAGAAGAGAGTTCGAAGATCTAAGTGAAATGTCACATCTCGCCGAGATAAATACTAGACAGTGATCTGAGACATCTCTGAGACAAGTGTGACATATTGATATGTCACAGTTATGTCAGATATTGAAATGTATTGGTTGAAATGTTACTCTCAGTCTGGATCATATTTCGAGTTTCTTAGTTCATCAAATGAAATCGGAAGATAATAAGAACAAATATCTCTTCATTTAGAGCAAACATGCATCTACGAGTTATTAGCCGTGTTAACTACGTATAAATATTGACTTATGAAAGAGACTAAAGTTTAATTAGGAACTAATTAGCAACAAACAAAAATAATGACAGAAAACACAATTAATGAGAAGAAAATATTTGAAGTCTGTAGATATGGTGATAGGATACAGCAACTAAGTTTTGATTTGAAGCCAGAGCTAATCCTTGAAGGCAATTAAACATTCCACCTTGGTGTCCGTATTAACGTGTGAAGTAGAAATCCCTCATTTGAGAATATTTTGATCTGGTGAACTAAGTAATCGCTGATAAATAGATTATTTTGGGCGTCAAGACAGAAGAAGAAGGGATACTGGTATTCCTCCACCACGAGTTATTAGAGAGCGTGTCTTAGATCCGTTATGAATAAATACATGCACACAAGGAGAATCATCTGGAGTAATGACGTACATTTCCTCTGTCGTTACTTTTACATCATAAGGTCTGTGCATAGATGGATGTGTTACCTCTCTTATCGGATGCAGAGAGTTATCTAGGATTTGGATTCTGTTGTTGTTTGCATCAGCTATGTACACATCTCCATTTGTAGAGACGGAAAGTTGGCGGGGTTCATCGAACTCTCCGATACCAGACCCTCTGCTCCCTAGCCTAGCCACCAGACGGAAGTCAGTCTCTATCTTCAAGTGGAACACAGCGTGTACGCCCCAGTCCGTTACATACATGTTGTTTCCGTGTATGGCGATACCCCATAATGCTTTCATATGCTCGTGAGTGTAGCTGTTTAGGAACTCGCCAGACTCTGAAAATATAGACACTCTCGCGAAATTTTCAAATATATCACCCTCGGCGACATAAATGTGGTTAGTAGATAACTCTATTGCGACACCATGAGGCCACCAGAGTTCACCAGGAGCTTTACCTCTCTTCGCAACAGCTGTTAAGTGGTCCTTGGGCTGTGGGTCGGGAAATGCTACTGCCATTCTACTAAACTTGGAAGATAGTAATATAATAGAATTGTAAATGAACACAAGTCTCGTGGGCATATTTTATATTGGGACAGTGCACCAGCAACTCAGAGATCAGGTTACGAATGGTCATAATTAACAATTCCATTCTATTTTAATATTACTTAGTGCATTCAAATGTTCTCATTCCAGATTGTATATCAAAAGATTGTGAAAAATGGATATTTTCGATTTGAAGATTCAATTCATCAGGAGATCAACTTCAAATCTATATATTACTTGACTTTGATCGGACAATTATTGTGGTTTCCACATTCGATTTTTGTACATCGGTTTAGAGTATCGTCGAAAATGCGAATCTTCTCATTGAAAATGACTTAAAACTAAATTTAGAAAATCATGGCACAATATCATTAGCAGATTAAATAATTAAAAATCAATGTGAGAAGTAAATGGGCGGTGTTCGGAAAAATAGCTTGTGATAAGAAACATCATGCCACTCAGCTGAAATCTAGGATTGCACTCATTCATGGTGTCTGTAATGTGAAAGATTGTCATAAAGAACTACACAGACTGCGAGAATTTGATTGGCTAGAGCTTGACATCATTGAAGTTAGCATAAATTCGTTAGGTTAGTTTGGGTTGCGACCAGTGGTGTTTTGGGGGGGGAGCGGGGGGGCGCTGCCCCCCCACTTTTTTCGCTTGGGGGGCGCTCCTTACCTCATACTGACTACCATTTTAATTTTAGCCTTAGAATGTATTACGTAGCATAACAAATTCAAATCAATTGTTGCCATTTTAAACTAACCATATTCTTTTTCTCTTTCTTATTATCACCATTTCTATACCATCAGGGGATTAAAGTTTCACGAAAAAACATATAACTTTTTTACGGGAAGGAAGCGCCCCCCACTTCTATTTTTGTCAAAACACCGCTGGTTGCGACTCAATTTTGTAACGAAGGTTATCAAGTTAAACACATTGAACCACAAGGTCAGAGTAAGCAAAACTAGACATCACGATTTTACGGATAATCCAAATCCTAGATTGCTCCTTAAACCCGATAAGGGAGATAACACATCCATCCATGCACAGAACTCGTGACGTCAAATTAACGACGACAGAAGAGATATACAGGGTGTTCAATAAGTTCGTGGAAAATAGTATTTAGAATACTAATAGAGGGTATCTTTAGCTTGGGATGCTTTAATCATATATTTTTGTATTTACTTAGATTTTTTAGTATTTCTAGCAGCGATATTCTGATCAATATTCAGATCTTCCTTTGTGTTGTTTGAAAAAAAATGAATTTTGAGAATTTAGAGCATCGGGCAGTCATTAAATTCCTCTGAAAAAAAAGGATTAAGCGCTACAGAAACGTTTAAAGAGATGAAAGAGGTCCTCAATGACAATGCCCCAAGTCAATCTATGTTTGCAAAATGGCATGCTGAATTCAAACGTGGAAAACAAAGCATAACAGATGACCCTCGATCAGGAAGACCCCCATTTTCACACAATCCAGACACGATCCACTCTATTACCGATATGATACAAAAGGATCACTGCATATCGATAAGAAATATTGCGAATAGAGTAGATTTATCTATTGGGACTATTCACTCAATTATTCATGACCAACTTGGGCTCAAGAAATTCAAAGCAAAGTGGATACCAAAAATGTTATCTGAAGATCAAATGCGGATCAGAGTGGAGACTAGTAAGAGAATGTTTGACCTGTATATGTCCAATCCAGAAGATTTTCATGCAAGGCTGGTTACAGGAGATGAAACCTGGATATACTACCATGATCCTTTAACTGTTAACGAGGCCGCAGAATGGAGACATAAAGATTCTCCCAAGCCCAAAGTCCCTCGACTTGGTAATCCTTGTCCAAAGTCGAAATCAAAGGTGATGCTATCAATATTTTGGGATTCTAAGGGATCATTGTTGCTTGATTATCTGCCAAAGAATACAACTGTTACTGGAGCATATTATGCTGATCTAATGACGAGATTACGTGATTCAATAAAGACGAATAGGCGTGGGATGCTTAAGAAAATTCCACTCCTTTTACACGATAATGCCCCATCCCACAAAAGCCATATTGCACAAGAGGCAATAAGAAATTGTGGCTTTAAACAGGCTGAACACCCACCCTACAGTCCTGATTTAGCTCCCAGTGACTTTTATCTATTTCCTATTGCTAAGCAAGCACTACGTGGAAAGAGTTTTGACGAAGATGATGCCTTGGAATCGTGTTTTGAAGACTGGCTGGACGCTCAAGACAAAAAATTCTTTCATCATGGTATAGAGAAACTTAAAGATAGATGGCTTAAATGTATTGAACTAAAAGGGAATTATGTTGAAAATTAACAATTAACAATTACTATACTAGTTACATAAATGCTAAATTCCACGAACTTATTGAACACCCTGTACGTACTTAGTCTAGGAGATTCCCCTTGCGTGCATGCATTTAATCATACCGGACATAAGATACGCTCTCTGATCACACATGGCGTTGGAATGCAGGTGGCTGGACCCTTCTTCTTCTCTCTCGACACCAAAAAGAAATTAATTATCAGTGATTGGGGTTCAAACCAGATCAAAATATTCTCAAATGAAGGAACTCTCCTCCATACGATAGGGTAACGTGGACACCAAGTAGGAATATTTGATTTTCCTTAAGGATCCTTCTAGGAACCTTCTAGAACCCTCAAGATAAAAGGAATCATTTCTATTACATCCAGCTCATGGGTGCTTCCTTTACAAACAGCTGATACAGTGACACATGCTCCTCTGATGACGTCAGATACTACTCATGAGTATCCTCAGGTCTGTAGACATGGTAACAGAGTAGGAAACTATTGGTTTGTGAGTGGTGTAGGATCAGGAATAAAGAAGTCAATACTATCAGTGCTACACTCTGCAATTCCTAGTGATAGAAGTGGGAAGTAGTTATGTAACTTAGTTCCACATAGTTCGAAATAGTAATTTGGATTCAATACACAGAGTTTAATTATGGAAATAAAAGTATCTAACAAACAGTAAGATAGGCAACACTTAAAGCGAAGAAAAAAGTCCGTAGTTAGGGTTATAGGACACAGCAACTAAATTTTGATTTGAAGTCAGAGCTAATCCTAGAGGAAAATCAAACATTCCTACTTGGTGTCCACGTTCCCTTATCGTATGGAGGAGAGCCCCTTCATTTGAGAATATTTTAATCTGGCGATCCTAGCAATCGCTGATAAATAGATTCTTTTTGGTGTCAAGACAGAAGAAGATGGGTTTAGATACTTGCATTCCTTTACTACGAGTGATTAGAGAGCGTGTCTTATGTCCGGTATGACTAAATACATGCACACAAGGAGAATGTTCTGGAGTAATGACGTACATTTCTTCTGTCGTTCATTTTACTTCATAAAGCTCATGCATGGATGGATGTGTCACCTCTCTCATCATGTTTAGGGAGCAATCTAAGATTTGTAATCTGTCGTTGTGTGAATCAGCAATGTACATATCTTCATTAGTAGAGATGGAGATTGGCGGGGTTTATCAAACTGTCCGATACCAGACCCTATCTTCGAGTGGAACACAGCGTGTACCACCGAGTCTGTTACATACAAGTTGTTCCCTTATATGGCAATACTCCATAATCCTTTCATGTGCTCGTGAGTGTGGCTGTTTAGATACTCTCCTGACTCTGAAAATATAAACACTCTCGCGAAATTAAAACCTCCCTCAGCAACATATATGTGGTTAGTGGCTGGATCTATAGCGACACAACGAGGACACCAGAGTTCACCAGGAGCTTTACTTTCTTTCGCAACAGCTGTTAAGTGGTCCACAGGATGTGGGTCTGGAAATGCTAATGCCATTCTACTCTACGTGGAAGATTGCTAATATGATAGATGTGTTATGTTATTAATGAATGAACAGGTAAGGCTATTGATTTTGGGAAGTGCACTTGTAGTTACAGAGATCATATTACGAATGGTAAAAATAATTATCAATCCTATTCCATTGCAATATTATAATTGCGTCTCCGTAAAGCGGCACAATTTGTGTCTTAATACTTTTAAAAGTCAGCATTAATTTACTATAGTTTTGATCAATTAGCTTATTCGAATTTTTGAGGGCGATGCTATTATTATGGGATTGATTATGTGACGGTATATGCCATCAAATACAGAAAAAGAAGCAAGAGATCCATGTAATATATCTAGATCTCTTTGTTAAGACTTAAAAGTATTAAATTGTTATACGGATTCAACGACATTGTTCTGAATATTTGGTTTTTCGCAAAATATCTAACTGCGATTCGGTTGATTCGAAAATTTTTGCAACGTTTCAATTGAATATCACTACATTCTAGCTTTGCTATGGACACGTATTTTGGACATTTTGGATCATATGCAGAAAACAGCATAAAGTAAATTCAAATTTGAAGCTATTTGATAGCCAATTGACTCCTTCCCATAAAAATAGAACAAACACCAGTTCGTTGGTGCTTGACTTGGGAATAAACTAAATTGGAGGCGGATTTAGTTCCAAAATAAGAAAAAAGCGAAATTTTCGGCGAAATTTTCACAACTCTGCAAAAAAAATGGAAAACAACTTTTCACACCTTTTCTATACAAAATAAATGACTACACTATCACAATAGAAATCATTGTACGAGACTACAATAGACCGTCATTGCTATCAATACTTCAAAGCCACAGCTTATGTTTGATATCTTAAATGTATTATAGTGTATGGCAATAAAAAACATTGAATGAACAGGAGTTTCGTAAGGCTATTTATATTGGGAAGTGCACTAGTAATCACAAGGATCAGGTTACGAATGATAAAAATTATCAATCCTATTCCATTGCAATATTGGAATTGTGTATCAGTAAAGTGACACGAATTGTGTTCTTAATAAGTTTATTAAATTAATAAGTTAATAAGTGCTTAATTTACGGAATTTTAAATGAATAAACTAATGTGGAAAGTATATATTGAATGATGTAATTAATAACTTGATAATTGGAAAACAATTAATGAAAAACAACAAAAATTTTCTCATTGATAAAATTATGTAAAAAAACTCACTAGAAAGTTTTCTGTTGAGAAATTCTGTTGAGAACAAAAAGTAGATTTGTCAAAATCACATAACTTAGTTTTAATATCAAACGAGGATGGACAGTAGGTATCGGTCTCCACTGCTGCCAGATGTGGCTTTGAAATCCAGCCACTTCTTCCTTAATCTCCAAACATTGCTCTTTCTAACTTTTGCTTGATTCTTCGATTGAAGGAACAGCTTCGTGATAAACATTTCGCTTGTGATGGCGACGTCATCTCCGCTGTTGACTACTTCCTGGAGGAGCAGGATGAGTCTTCTTTAGGACTGGACTACAGAAGCTGAAAGACCGCTGAGGCAAGTGTGTTGCCTTAACGAGGACTATGTTGAAAAATAAAGTCAAAAATGTCTGAAAATATGTTATTCTGTGTATGTGGTCGGAAACATTTGAATGCCCCTCGTTTATAATCTGCTTTCTATTCGTAAAAGATTGAAAGAAGAGTTGTTAATATTGAAGTTACAATAGGAGAATCTCCTATATTATTACAGGAATAATTATGTGACGCCGCATGCTATCAAACACAGAAAAAGAAGCACTAGATCCATGTAATCTACCTATATCATGGATGCAATAAAGTTGTTAAAAGAAATATCATCAATCCAAGTACTGAATAGATTATCACAAATAAGCAGTATTGTATGCGTAACAGCTTTTTAAACACTGTTGAGTTTATTAACGAAAGCATCGAATGTATTCAGTAGTTTACTAATGACATTTTCTTTAAAGCTAAAGAAAGTGACATTTCTAGTAAGTGAAAGAAAACAGAAGTATCTGAATACTTCATTATTTCATATGCAAATATATACTATAAAGAGTTTATTCATGAAAAGGAATACATTACAAATGTATTGGACAGAAATAATAGGATTCCAGATTAGAAGAATAATAGGCTCAGGCTGATAGGATTATTCAAAGAGTTGAGTAATTATTGAATATGATTAACCATCACTAATTCGAAAGTGTAGATTCTGAATCTGAATTCAGACTTTAGTATCTCTTAGAATTTGATTGCATTGTCTTTACGAATGTTCCAAATGGTTACTATTTGTATAGAAAAGAATCAAATATTTCAAATACTTTTGTCCGGTTAATGTATATAGTACATCTCATGGCCACCTCCTCCACAATCAGCTGATACAGTGACACATGCTCCTCTGATGACATCAGAGACTACGCGTGAGTATCTTCAAATCTGTAGACAGAGAAGATAACAGAGTAGGAGACTATTGGTTTGCCAGTGCTGTAGGATCAGGAATACAGAATTCGATACTATCAGTGCTATATATTGAACTGAATGGTAATCCGTTACAAAAACAAATGGATAGAGATCAGAGATTAATTAGAAATTAAAAAGAAATAAACAAAATAATGACAGAAAACACACTTGAAGAGAAGAAAATATTTGAAGACTATAGTTAGGGTTCAATGATGCAGCAACTAAGTTTAGATTTGAAGCCAGAGCTAATCATCTAGGACAATCAAGCATTCCACTTCGTTGTCCATATTCCTCTATCGTGTGGAGTAGAGATCCTGTCTAGGATTTGGATTCTGTTGTTGAATGTATCAGCGATGTATACATCTCTATTAGTAGAGATGGAGAGTTGGTGAGATCATAGCCTACTATACATATGGCCTAACAGTAAAAAACCCATGGATATTTCAGAAGTCATATCTAATAGTACATTTCAACAATGTGGTTATCATTTGTATTAATTAATTGACATTTGACAAAAGTGGTAAATTACATAATCAGGAAGTTCTATGTTTCTTTGCACTCTTAACATCACTGTCTGTAGTAGTTGGATGTGTTAGTTTCTTAAGTTTTCGAGTAGTTTCCTTTTGTTTTGATTGGGAAATGACCATAGAATTGAAATTTTTGACCTTGTTTGCTATTATGCAGTTTGATGTGATGGTTAAAATTCGTTTAAGATAATCCCACCCAAAAAGATTGCAATTGGGACATTTGCTTCTCCAATGTTCGCACTGAGCATCTTCTAGCGAAATGATAGAAAGTTCTAAAAGTGTTTTTTTGGGCGCTCCACTAGCAAATCTAATAAGCAGATCATTATCCTGCTCAATAAGTCTGAAGATCTTCCAAACTAGTACCACAGCATCTAGAACAATATCAGATGGCCATTTTAGATTACCTCTATCAATAACTTCTAAAATTTTATACTTCGAATCCGGAGGTTCGTCGAGATGAAGGTATTTGTCTTCTATCAAGCACATCATACACTCACTACAGATTGAGGTATGCTTCCATAACTGCTGAACACAATAACCCCCAATAAAGGCTAAAGATTGTAGAGTAGCGGTATCAAGAGAAATATCTGACAAACCAAAGATCACATTTGAGTAAATATCAATATCACTTGAAGTATCGGTAGTAGTATCATCAGTTGTCGCAGAAAAGGAGCTTATAAAGTCGGACAGAGTTAAGTCATTTGACTGTTGGTTAGAAAATATATTTAGGATAGTAGAGACCTTGAGTCGTCGTTCACTCTCGAGAATTTGACAATAGGAAATGTGGTAGTTGGCTCCCGACATCATTCTGTATAAACCAAAATGATGTTCTAATGCGTCTGTTTGCAAAAAGTAAGTCAAGAAGTAAGTAAATCCACGTTCCTTTGTAAGATAGTTAACTATCCTTGGTAACGCAAGACATGAGTGTTTGATACTAGTAAAAGTCTGAGCACTAAGTTTCCCATCTTTTCCGGGAAGTGATTTCCATTTGTCTAGCCAGTCTACAATTTTAGCTAAAAAGCCAAAACGAAAGTCATTGTAGTAAAATTGTTCAGAAATATCATCATTAAGGCGGATATTCTTGTTGGGCCTGTTAACATTAAAAATCTTCCAAAGCTGGTTAATCGTATTGATAAATTCTGAAGTGTGTGTCTTGAACTCCTGAGTACGGGATAAATTCTGAACTTTGATCGCTGAACTGGTGGATTCGCAAAAAATTCTCAGAGCAAGGCTAACATTTTGACGTTCGAAAGATGTCGGCCAGCAAGCCTTTGCGATTAATCTTGGAGCAAGTTTAGCACATTTATATTGTTCTTCCCTGTATAAAAGACGAATGTCCTCGAAAGAAGCGCTGTTCACCTGTTGGAAATCCTCAAAGCTAGGATACTTGAGTATTCTGTCATGGTTCTTGACGTTAAGCCAGTTATTACGAATCGATTTTAGGACATGAACAAAATCAAAAATCAAAAACAAATTACGAGTGGAATCTACCGGATGTTGTACAACAGGCTGTAGTGTGTGATCAGAAGAAAATAATTTGAAGAGATTTACGTTGAGAGGATAGGCATCGGTACTAATTACTTGAACTGAGAGGTTACATTGCTCGACATCACTTATCACTGATTGAATAGTGGGAAACAATTTCTGGGCAGAAGAACTGCCTAATGGTAAAAGTCGAACTATTGTAGACCATTTTCTGAAAAGGCTAGATACTATTATGGAGAAGACTGTCTTTGTCGGGTCATTCGGATCTAAAGAACCACCAACAATTTTTCCAGTTTTGTATGTTAGATCTGATTTCACATGTATCTCGTACATTTGTAAAATTACATTCTTCTCTTGAGGGGTGAAATTTGATGTTGCTTGCTTGAGATATGTCGTGAAGTTATCGTCAAGCCCAAATGAAGAATACAGCTTTTGTATTGTATTGAAATGTGGTAGAGCCAAACATTCTAGAGACTGTAGAAAATTATAACATGTTGAAGAAATGAGGTGAGCCTTGAGCGCTATAATTTGAGTGATGGTATTATATCTTCGCCTATTCTTCTGAATACATAAATTTCGGAGCTGACAAAGTGTAAATTGAAGCGAAGGAAGAAGATGAATATCATTGGATTTATCATCAAACTCTTCCTGTGAATGATCTTCAAGATGGGATACTGCATTCTGAATATTAGTGATAGCTTCAGCGATCATATCCTTAGGCTGGGAAATCTTTGTAGAAGAACAGGATATTGCTTCTACTAACTCTGTAAGTAGTGTTTCGATTTGTCTGACATCAGTTATGCAATTAATCCTTAAGGATATCTCTTTGGATTGAAAGTATCCACGTGCTGTCATCGTAGAATCGATGGTCAATGCGGCTTCGACCCTAATAATTCCTTCTGATTTAGATGGATAAATGAAGTTTAGCATGTTGTCCTGTGACAACCACAGAAGCCAAGGTTCCGGATAGCAAGAAGTTATTTTCTCCTTCAGATCAGAAAAACAATCTACTTTAAACTTTTTCGTTTCTATATCTTGTGTTTCGAGGCTAAGATTTCGAGCGGTGATAAATAAATCTTCTTCCTTAGATTCATGCGAAAACCGAGATAGTCTTGATGTCTTCGTAGAGGATAAATAGCTAGGACATCCAGGAAGTATTGAAGGTATAGCACCTTTAACTAAAATTGGCCTCTCTCGTTTGGTATACTTGATCTCCACGCCATCATTTACTCGGATCGTATTTTCAATATCCCGTTCGTGGAAATGCATGGCACACACAAAAAACTCTTTGTATACCACTTCCTATATATTGTGTCGCTTGAGCCACCGTGTAAAATTATGGCCACAAACCACCCGACCTTCCCTCAAGAGTAACGACATTACAAGGGCATTACTAAGCGATACGAATGCTCAAATACAAATCAATCTTAGGAAGTTGATGGGAATGATACTCTCTCAGATTCAAATATCTGATAATGGAGCCTACTTTTTAGGGAAGGACGAGTGGTGAACGGGTGATTTGTGGCCATAATTTTACACGGTGGCTCAAGCGACACAATATATAGGACGTGGTATACAAAGAGTTTTCTCTAGATTTTGATTCTGTAAATTGGTATCACTTGTGAATGTGTTAAGAAGTAAATTCAAGCTTCAATATCGATCCAATAAGGTACAATAAGAGTATATGATAGCACTGATTAGAACTTTCTGACCGCCCTAAGTAGTTGCTCTTACATCCAGGAGCCCAGCATCTGTTTGGCATAATCTCGATATTAAGGCGAATAGTAAAGCTAAATAAAATTTCTAATGTGCAGGGAGAAATTAATAAGAATATTAAACAGGAATGAGCACATGGGAAAGGAAATTGGGTAAGATGGGAACCAAAATATAGAATATACACTATACTAAGTATAATCAGATATGCGAAATAATTACTACTTAATTAATTAAAACAAATAATACTATTATAGTATACTGTAGGGACTATGGTAATGTTATTAATTAATTGTAGTCATCTAAATTTGTAAACACTATTTAAGGTTGGGTATTATTTAGTATAACTATTATTGTGTACCCATAATATGTAGCAGATAAAAATAGCATATTGTCGAATGAAATACTCAATGACTTCTAGCCAATCCATGGTCACAATTTTTCTTTGAGTTGTTGGGCCAGAGTATAGTAGGCTATGGTGAGGTCTATTAAATTCTCCGATACCAGACCCTCTGCTTCATATCCATCATTCTATTGTGACGTCAACATTACGCATCAAAATTGTAAAAATTGACAAATTTGGTGATTTTTTGTGCGATATCGATTATAACAGTAGGACCGACGTATTTAGAGATGTTATCACCCTTATTATTAATCAAAGTGACCCCAGGCGCCCAAAGTGCGCCTCCGGCGGACACAAAGTGTCCGCCAGCCGCGCAGCGCAAGCAAGCGAAGCGCGCTTGTATATATGTTATGGGCAATATGAGAAATTGGTCATTTTGCATAATGCCTAGGCAATATGCATAATGATATTTTCTGAGTCAATATGCATAATGTCCAGACAATATGCATAATGCTTCTCTCATTGGACAATATACATAATGTCCAGAGACAATATGCATAACGAACCCTTTGATTTTGGTCGCTTTTTTGATTGAATTTCTCTTCCGCTAGTTATATAACACCGGTCGACACAATTTCACTTGTTCAAACATTGGTCTTGCTCCTAGCAAAAAATTATGAATGAATGGGTACGATTCGGCCATCATTAACTATTATTAGAAACTTATCTCTGCTCCACCGCCTGCATCAAGTTTACTTACCGCTGAACTATAGTTATTATTTAAAACATTACATTGAATTTCAACTACACGATATATTTAATAGTTAACGGCTAGTGATTTACCCTAACATGCTAAACATATTTAGAAATAGGGTCATTGAAATATTTCCATGTATCAGGCACTTCGCATGATGATAACGCAAACAATAATGAGAGAATGATAATGAAATGCTACTCAATCATAGGCTATGACTCAATTCACAAAATTGTTAAAAATAATTAGTAGAAATAGGTTTCTATTAAATTTAACCTCTGATCAATAAATATGTATCTTTGTTTAGTAAAAATAATGCTGACAGCAAGAAAATTTGTATAATGCGTATGGAAAATTGTATTTCGTATATTGTCCAATGAGAGAAGCATGCGAAGTACCTGATACATGGAAATATTTCAATGACCCTATTTCTAAATATGTTTTTCATGTTAGGATAAATCACTAGCCGTTAATTATTAAATATATCGTGTAGTTGAAATTCACTGTAATGTTTTAAATAATAACTATGGTTAAGCGGTAAGTAAACTTGATGCGGGCGGTGGAGCAGAGATAAGTTTCTAATAATAGTTAACGATGGCCTAATCGTACCCATTCATTCATAATTTTTAATTAGGAGCAAGACCAATGTTTGAACAAGTGGAATTGTGTCGACCGGTGTTATATAACTAGCGGCAGAGAAATTCAATCAAAAAAGCGATCGAAATCAAAGGGTTCGTTATGCATATTGTTTCTGGACATTATGTATATTGACTCAGAAAATAGCATTATACATATTGTCTGGACATTATACATATTGACTTAGAAAATAGCATTATGCATATTGCCTAGGCATTATGCAAAATGACCAATTTCTCATATTGCCCATAACATATACACAAACAAACAAACATTAATCGAGTTTTAATAGTAAGGATGAATTTCCTATGTAGTCCTGGCTGGTAGAATTATTCGTTCCGAAAAGAAGGGACTGATAATAAAGTATACAGGGTGTCTCAAAAGTTCTGCAACAAATTTTGTTAATGTATTATACATAGATAAATAGATCGAACATCCGATACCTCATTTTAATCAAAAATAGTGAGGATATCTTAATTATTTGGCATTCCAATGGCCTGTATTTCTCAATTTATTTGCAATGATGGATCATATATTTCATTGTCTCTTAAATAATATTTTTTAACTCAATAAAAAATCTCACATCCCAGCTACATTTTATGGCTATACTTTAAAAAGACTCGTTCTTATCGAAGATTACTGCAACATAAATCAAAAGTAATAATATTATTTTAGTATTATGAATCAATTACAGAATATAGAATTGATTGATGTAATATTTCATTAGAAAAATAGTTATCTTCAAACTTAACACTTTTGAGCTCCAAATTTTTGAGTAATTAGTATGTAATTATATAAAATTTTATGAGAATCTTTTTTGCGTAATGAGTTGGGCTCATTTCTATGCTAGAAGGGTGCTAGATTTCATTTATGGGGGCTAATTTGGAATACAATCAAGTGATCTTAGTCAAATTAACAAAGTAAAATTGGTTGTTGCAGAACTTTTGAGACACCCTATATATACAAATAGATAGAGATTAAAGTTGAATGAAGGCTCCACTAAGTTCTGACCTCAGACGAAAATGTGGACTTATCAAGGAATTATAACGTAATTGTAACCTTTCAACTTGAGCAAGCAAAGCGCGCTTGTGATAATGAGTTGATGCATATAATCTGAGGAGGGATCGGGTTAATTAACCTAAATCTGTTCAGAACTGAAATACAATGGAAACTCAAAATCAAAATCAAAGGGAACTATCTTCAACCAGAATCTGTGGAATTATTGTGGACTTTTGTGTGAATTGTATTTGAACGACTCAAACGTTTTCACTCGAGATATGTTTGTGTACTAGAATCAATCAAATTTGTGTTATGAAAAGGTATACAGCTTTTATTGCTATTCATGTAGCATGTTTTAAGAGAGCAGGTTTAGTATTATGAAGGTATTGATACATCTTATCTGATATTATCTGAACGTATCTATTAAAATCATTTCTTATGAGCGCGCTTCGATTGCTTGCTTTTCGTGTAAAAACCCACTCATTTTACTAAATGCCTAATTTGACCATCTGCATGTAATATATACAAGCGCGCTTCGCTTGCTTGAGATGCTCGGCTGGCGGACACTTTGTGCCCGCCGGAGGCTCCCTTCGGTCGCATGCGGTCACCATTGATTAATTATAAGGGAGATAACATCTCTAAATACGTCTGTCCTACTGTTATAATCTACATCGCACGAAATATCACCAAATTTATCAAATTTTAACATTTTTGATGAGTAATGATGACGCCATAACAACCTAATGAACCATCATTTTTTAATGATAGTTGCATCATATGTGAGATATGTTAGCATACAGAATCTATTAAAATTTCAGCTTTCTATCTCCTATAATGACTGAGTTATATTCGAATAACTGTATTGCTTAACTTTCAAAATATGACAATGACGTCATAATTCCATGATGAGTCGACATTTTCGTCTGAGCTCATAACTTCAATCAATTCGTTACATTCGTTACATGAAATGACTGAAGAAACTGCAAGGCACAGAAAGCTAATTTTTGACATGTGGGAGTCTTTTAGAGTCATCAAAAAATATGAATTATTCCATGTGGAAGATTCATCAGTGGCACTTCACAATGAAAAGTTATATATGTAATTAAAATACATCACTGTACAATTGATCCTAATATTGATCCTTTCATTTCTTCGAAAATCAAACAAACAAACACAAACAGTTAACAGATTCTGAATCGAGTTTGAATTATCTGAATCTGAGAGTTGGGCCTATCACAAATGAGCCACAAACACAAATATCGATTGAACTTTATTGAAAAATTATGTAATATAAAAGAGACGCCCAATCGCGGCTAATCACCCATAACAATTATAAAATAGTTGCATTTATTCACATTGCAACAGTATTGAACTAACATGTAATAATCACTGTATAATTTAATAAAATCATCAGTTATCTTATATATTAAAATGCTAAGATTTTTTTTGTTTTTGTTTGTCCGAATTGATTGGAGAATTGGAAAGTCGTAGAGATATGAAAATTTGCATGTAGGTGTCAAATGATATTACTACGATTAAGTTCTAAGATCTAAGCGAAATTTTAACACATCTGCAAAAAAAATGGAAAACAATGTTTCGCACCTTTTCTATACAAAATAAATGACTACACAATCACAATAGAAATCATTGTACAAGTACGACACTACAAATAATGCTGAAAATAAAGACTAACTTCCAACGGGTGACATGGGGTCTTCAGGGGTGTAGATTTCGAATTACTTATTTTCATATCTATATGATAAATTATTTGTTTACTTTTGTTTACAATAGATACATAAAGTAAACAAATCTCAAAAATATGCCAGAAACTTGCTTTAAACGGTTGACATGGGGTTTTCAGTGGTGTAGATTTCGAATATCATATTTTCAGATGTATATGAGAAATTATTCGTCGATCTTTGTTGACAATATTTATTTAATGGAAAAAATTTCCAAAATATGTTTGATTGAGTGACTCCAGGCGCCCGCAGGGCGACTCTGCGGACACGCAGTGTCCGCAAGCCGCGCAGCGCAAGCAAGCGAAGCGTGCTTGTATCATAAAATAATCATAAGTATTTTTAATGCATAATAAATTGTACCAACGAACATATATTGATTGTAATCACATTTGAATACGTGTAATCGCCTAATTACTATCAGCTGATTGCTAGCGGACAACCAATCACTTGGTGCCTTACTTAGCTACTTGTGTGTCGCGTGGAGTTAATGCTCTATATTTGAAGAGGTGTAAATGTAAATGTAAGAAGTGTATGTAAGATGTAAGAGGTGTAAATGTAAGAGGTGTAAATGTAAGAAGTGTAAATGTAGGTGTAAATGGTGTAAAGGTGTAAAGTGTAAATATAGAGGTGTAAATAGAGGTGTAAATAGAGGTGTAAATATATTTTGAATAAAGGAGAATAAGAGCAATAGTTCTATACTAAATACGAACATTATACTACGTCTCGAGGAATTTCATTGCAACGAATTTCTATTGCGCTGTAGTACTGTTTCGTGCCAGGTTGATTCACGTGCCAGATTGATTCACTTGTATTAATGGACCATGGACACTGTAGTGTCGTGCCAGATTAATTCACTTGTATTACTGAACCATGGATGCTGAGTTACCGTACCAGATTGATTCATTGTTTTGTGTAATTATGTGATACGAACAATATGCATTGCTTACACAGTATCTGCACTTTATGAGGGAGTTACTGTATGATAATTATCACATTTTCGCATACGCAGCTAGTGATTCCGAATTTATTCAAAGGATTATCTTTCAAGGATTGGAATTGGTAAGCATTTCAACTACGTAGTTTCTGAAAATGGAATAATATTTGATTTTTATTCGTTAATCACTTATGCTGTCATACAAAGTTTGAATCAATCGTTTACAGGATTTAAAATTTGATTTTAATCTTTTACTATGGGATTTCTCTACTGATACTATCCTGTAAAACTATCGCATAATGAAAGTTTTTTGTGTACGAGCCCGATATTGTAATCATTTGTTTCGTATGTACACTGAAATAATGACTATTATAATTACACAAACAATGAATCAATCTGGTACGGTAACTCAGCATCCATGGTTCAGTAATACAAGTGAATTAATCTGGCACGACACTACAGTGTCCATGGTCCATTAATACAAGTGAATCAATCTGGCACGTGAATCAACCTGGCACGAAACAGTACTACAGGGTGTCAGATAATTATTTTCAAATTTTAATTTGATTATATGCGAAGAAGTAGATGTTGCAGGCATATATCAATCATTTTATGTGTTCATTTATGATAATATATTAATAATCAATTTTATAACCATCTCTATCTATTAAGAGACGGCATCTTTTAGGCATAGAAGACCAGTAAGGCTCTAGGAATACAGGATCGATATTGCTCCAAATGTCATTAAGCTCACTTTTAAGGGCCGAAATGTTCTTTGGACTGCGTTTGGACAGTTCGTACTTGATCCAACCAAAGAGATTTTCTATTGGATTAACATCTGGACTTTGGCTTGGCCACTCTAACCTCCTATTAGGCATATTTTCGTTCATCCAAGCCTTTGTTGCCTTCGAGGTGTGCTTTGGATCGTTGTCCATAACCAAAACCCACTCTTTATTGTGAAATACTTTTGCTTGTGCTAATAAATGAACCTCCAATATCTTTGTAAATAGGGACGAGTCAAGATTTTGAGTGAATATGCATAAAGGAAATGTTCCTACGGACGAAAATGCAGCCCAGATGTGTATTTTCTGTGTATGTTTGCAAGTGGGTTGCAGGCGAATTTGACCTTTTTTGGTCCACATTCTGACACGACCTCTTGATAGCCATATAGAAGCTTCATCAGCAAAAATTGAGTGTTCCCATCTTCTTGACATATTGCACTTAGCCCATTCTACCCTATAAAGGCGATTCTTTTCGCTTAACATCGGAATTTTTACTGGATACGGCTTCGAGTACTCAAGGTTACGAAGACATCTGTGTACTGTATCTCGAGAGATAATCACTGGTGATTTTGATGTCAATGTTCGTATAGAGGTAGTAGGATCCAAGCTGATGGATTTCGCGACAAATTTCTTTATTTGAGG
Source organism: Aphrocallistes beatrix (assembly GCA_963281255.1). Classification (NCBI taxonomy): domain Eukaryota; kingdom Metazoa; phylum Porifera; class Hexactinellida; order Sceptrulophora; family Aphrocallistidae; genus Aphrocallistes; species Aphrocallistes beatrix. Next base: position 948,696 of record OY725496.1, read on the forward strand.
AATAAGTTTAGAGGGTCTACCTGCGCCTTTCTTGTGTTTAATCCCAACTCCTGATTTAATGCTAGAATTTACATTGTAAACAGTCCTGGTGGACACACCTACAAGTCGACTAATTTCTTCAATCGAGTGCTTTTTACCATCTAATAAGATTCGTATGTGAATGCGCTTTGATAGTTGAGACATAATAGAACAAATTATCTAGCAAATAATTGTAAAAATATCAATAAATAAAAATCAATAAAAAAAGTCGCGTCATCATGATGACGTAACGATTTTCAACCTAAAAATCAAATTGTCCACTTAAATGAATGATTTTAAATTTAGTCAAAGCCTACTTAGGTTCATTTCCACCAGCAAAATGCAGCTAGTCATAGTTGCTCTAGGTTCTGAAACCATGAATGATAAACCAATGTTTTGAAAATAATTATCTGACACCCTGTATATAAAACAACGACCATTGCATTTATCCATGGTGTCAAAAGTGAGAGATTGTTTACAGAAATACATACTACAGGAATTTGATGGGTATTCAGATTAGATTACACAATACTCAATAGAGAATGTGACAATTTGACAAGTCAGTTCTTCTATCTACATCAGATAATTAGGTATAAATAAGATTGGCTATTCTAACACCTTTAAAATTGTCTCTGTCGTTATGGAAGACTTCGCGCCTATCTCTGAAGGAGAACTTAGAGTCAGAATAGCGCCTTTCTTGTGGAGCTTAGAAGTGTCGGGCCTACCATACGATCCTCGACTGCTACGGTAACTCGTCTCGTTAGAAACATTGCAAACACAAACAATAACAAAACATAAACAATATGATGATTTAGCTGGTGAATGCTATCTGTTTTGACGCACTAACGTAAACGAACAAAGTTCTCAGCAACAGACACTTAGTCGAAGACAAGTAAATGTTCTAATCTCTCTTATCTTCAACTATTGCATTGTATACAGCACAGCGCTGTTACGTGTAACTAATCAGGTTGCATAGGAGGAGTTAGTGGTAGCAGTGTAAAGACATGTGATATCATAACATGTTGTAATTATGATGGAAGTAGAATATGAGATCTTCCATAGACATCCAAGAATGTAAATACATTGCTAAACTAAGGTAACCAGTATGTAAGCTAAAACAGAGATTTATAAATCATTCTTGGATAATTGTCTGATGTGGAAATAATGAGATAAATAATTAATGTAGTTGTAAATAAAGTTGTGCTAACAAACATCAAGAATATATTTGTAGCTGTGAGTCATTACATAATGGTAATTCAGCCGAAGAAATTACATAAATCGAGAGAAAATGAAAGTAGGGGTTGGAGTTGAATGGCGAACATTTCGTCTCTGGACACTCTGTCGTCTGAACATTAGTTAACGGACAACGAGTAGCGGAATTTTCGCTCTATGAAATACCCCTTTCGCACCTACTTATTTCTCAATCAAAAGTTCTCATTTTCTTACCCTTTTTTCAAACATACTCCACTCCAAAACCCTTAACTTCCGTTCCAAGCGTTAGTACCCGTTTATTCTAGTCTCTGATTAATGAAGCGAAATTCTCGTGAAACAGAGACGAAAATTACGTTGATATGTGTATATTATTTATATATATACTATAACGATTTGTTTGCAGAAACTACCTGGCACTGAAAGCAAATTTTTGGCATATGAGAACCTTTTGGCTATGGCTCGCTAAGTTCTGATCTCAGACGAAAATGTCGACTCATCATTGAATTATGACATCATTGGCACCTTTCACCTTGAGCAAGCGAAGCGCGCTTGTGATAATGATCTGATGAGTAGAACCGAGGAGAGATTGGGTTAATCTAAATTTGCTCAGAACTGAAGTACAAGAGAACCCCAGAATTAGAATCAAAGAGACTCCCTTCAACAGGAATCCGCGGGACTTCCTGTGCGCATCTGTAGAATCCAGAATCTAAAATCCAGGGAAATTTTCAAGAGGGATTGGTAGGTATGCTATGGAGATTTCCACATGAATTTTATGGGAATAGGATGGGAATGGGAATTGAAATTTCATTTCCATGGCAGCCCTCTCGGTATGTCTCTGCTTACTGCAATGCGTGTGCAATATCTCAAAGGTTAAATTTTTCCGACTAGCTGGCTCTGCTAATATTAGTCAATGATAATTCTATAAATATAGGCAAATACAGTTTACTCTACTATAATATGGTTGTTCAAACAAATACTGTAATTGGATATCTCTTTAGACATTATTAAGAATAATAATTCGTATTTAATTACATCTCAGCTAGATATGTACATATTAGAATTATTATTGAGTTCTATTGAGTGAATGGCTACGCGTGAAGGTATTAGAGGAGGTTTGGAGGGATTGGATCGGTTCGATGCTTTAACACAGGAAATAAAAGAGAAGTTCTCTCACTTCCATTCTCTGCTCGAAACACGAAGAGTGTTTCTTCTTAAGAGAGTGAAGAAAATGAGAGAACTCTACCAGCAGCATCAGGAACTGTCAGTGGCGATAAAAGAGGTGGAAGATTTCAGTAAAGCAACCAATGAAATGTTGAAAATGAATTTGACTGCAAAGAAGAAAGAAAATACAATTAAAATGTGGGATGATGAAATTGAAGAGTTAACTGGAAAAAAGGCGGGTTTGCATCAAGTTTCTGCTCTTAAGTTCCTCGACAATAGTGAAATGTTTTCTGATTGTGTGAAGAGAATACATTTGAGAGAAATAGAAGCAGTGGAGTATAGTAAAAGAAGGGAACCCATTTTCATGAACGAGAAGATAGGATACGGTGAAGGGGAAGTTATTAATCCACAAAGTTTATCTATTGACGATGCGAATAACGAGGTTTTTGTTGTTGATTACATTAAGAAATTAGTATGTGTCTATTCTTCAGGAGGGGATTTTATTAGAAACTTTGGAAAAGAACAGCTGAATGGACCTTATGGCATTTGTCTATCTGGAGAATTCATATTTGTATCAAATCTATTAAGTTCAGTAATTTCCAAGTTTAGTAAAACTGGAGAGTTTGTGAAGAGTTCTAACTTAGAAGGTGAGAATGCTATTCAGCTTAAGAATCCAAGAGGTATGTGCGTACATAATGAATTTGTATATATTTGTAATTATGGACATAATAGAATCGAAATGTTGAAACTAGATCTGACATTTGTTAAGAATTTCGGAGAAGATAAACTAGAATATCCACGAGATATCAAACTATTCAAAGATCAGATATTTGTTCTCGTTCAACTTAATAGTACAATTCACACATTCAATATAGAACACAATTATCTCCGTTCTATCCATTTCACAGGACTACAGAGTCAGATATCTAATGCTTACTTCTTCTCAATTGACAATAATGGTAACTTTATAGTTAGTGACAAAGAACCTGGTTGTTTGAAAGTATTCAATCCTTCAGGAGAACATGTAGAGACACTAGGAAAAGGATTTCTGTCTCTACCTCAAGGTGTCGCTATAGATAATCAACAGCGTATTGTCGTTATTTGCTTGTCGAATTATAAATGTTTCCAAGTTTACTAACTTATTTCATATTTTCTTCATTCTTTTGTTATTTCTTAGAGTGATTTGAGTAGGTTCATTATTTCTTATATACCCCACTGTAATGAGAATTGTCAAAGTGTTGAGTCTTGAACTGATCTGTTCTTGAATGTATCTGTTTATCTTAATTGTTGATAACGACCGTATATCCTCGAATAGTTTCCGGGGCGATTATTAATTTTTAGTACCGTTTACCACCTGAAGTAAAATTAATGTTTCAGTTTTAAGATATTTTTAAATGAATATAAGGCTTTTCCTCACCCCAAAACCTCAAATTTAACTTGTCCATCGAGATCAAAATGGGCTTCATCACTCCAGTCAATATCAAGGACATCAATTTCCCCTTCCTCAATCTTTGCTAAAATATTTGAAAAAATGACCCTTTTCCTTTTGAAGGTCATTTTGCTTCTGTAAGATCTGTATTTTGTAGGAGAAGAGGATGAGATCATCATGAAGAATCCTTCTGACCGTTGTCCTGGACAATTGGAGCTCTTTTGAAAACCTTCTTGAGGAACGGTGAGGAGAATCAGCCGGTTTGTCCTTCATCTTTCGGATGTTTGACTGGGTCCTGGCAGTGACTGGTGCACCTTATCTGGATAAATCCTGTACAGTGCTGTTCTCTTCAAGTTTCTTAATGATATCAATGATAGTCTGGTGGTGTGTGGCCTTCCTGCTGTTGTAGAAACGCCTAAACCGTCTTTAAGTTGTGATGAGAGAGCCCTGGCTTTCATAATACCATTTGATGATGCTCGCCCTCTCTGGCTCTGTGAGCCTTGTCATAACTTCCTAGTGATATTGGGGTTAGTAAAATACAAAATAGTTATTGCAGTTATTTCCAAATCTCCAGGTCTAGTAAAGTCTAGAATCTAGTGCATAGAGCAGACTCAGATAGAACTCTAGTTTGATAATTACTAAATTGACCTACCCTACGACCTTAGGCGCCAAGTTTTGGAAAATAAAATTAAACCTGGGAGGGGCTAAGAGCGAGCGACGGTAAGGGAGTCTGGGGGCAACCCCCCGCAAGCCCCCCATAAAAGTTTTCTGAGATTTTATAAAATATCGATCTACAGCTATTGTTGTCACCTAGGGAAAATAAAATCTCTCTAGTAGAATAAAAATGTAATTGGGATATACATATATAAATATATATATAGAGAGAGAGAGAGAGAAGGCTCAACATAATTATGGGGTTCAGTTGTAACCTATAAATTTATGTGAAGTCCTGCCATACCACAGCTTCCTCCACTGTCCACTGCCCGGCACCACGGCCCCCCACAGACAACTTGGGGGGCGCCCCAGGTACCCACACTTGGCGCCAATGCTTACGACCAGAGTCGTAGCGAACTGAACTTTAGGGTGCGACACAAAATTATTTGTTTTTTTACACCCTCGGAGCGTCTCTGCTTACGGCAATGTGTATATCTCAAAGGTATAATTATTCTCGATTAGCTGACCGTGGTTCATTTTAGTCAATAATGATTCCATAAATACAAGCGAAAGCAGTGTACTCTACGATAATACAATTGTCTACCAACTGTAATCAGATATCTCTTTAGACACAATTAAGAAATAATTCGTATTTAATTACATCTCAGCTAGATATGTATATATTATATGGATTATTGAGTTCTATTGAGTGAATGGCTACGCGTGAAGGTATTGGAATTGGTTTGGAGGGTTTGGATCGGTTCGATGGTTTGTTACAGGAAATAAACGAGAAGTTCTCGCATTTCCATTGTCTCCTCGAAACACGAAGAGTGTCTCTTATTGAGAAAGTAAAGAAGATGAGAGAACTCTACCAGCAGCATCAGGAGCTGTTAGAAGCAATCAAACAGCTGGAAGTAGTTAGGAGAACAACCAATGAAGTGTTGAAAATGAATTTGACTGCAAAGGAGAAGGAAAATACAATTAAAATCTGGGATGATAAGATTGAGGAGTTGACTGGAAAAAAGGCGGATTTAGAACTAGTTTCAACTCTAAAGCTTGTCGAAAATGATGAGTTTTCTGATTGTGTACAGAGAATACATTTGAGAGAAATAGAAGCAGTGGAGTATTGTAAGAGAAGAGAACCTCTTGTCATGAAAGGGAATATAGGATATGGTGAAGGAGAAGTTATTGATCCTCATGGTATATCTATTGACGATGCGAGTAATGAAGTGTTTGTTGTTGATTACTATAAGCACTTAGTATGTGTCTATTCCTCTGAAGGAAATTTTATGAGAAAATTTGGAGAAAAACAGTTAAATAAACCTTATGGCATCTGTCTATCTGGTGAATTTCTATTTGTCTCAAATTTATCAAGTTCAATAATTTCCAAGTTTAATAAAACTGGAGAGTTTGTGAAGAGTACTAGCTTAGAAGGTGAGAATGCTATTCAACTTAAGAGTCCAAAAGGTCTGTGTGTACATAATGAATTTTTGTATATTTGTAATAAGGAACATAACAGAATTGAAGTATTGAAATTAGATTTGACTTTTGTTTCGAATTTTGGAGAAGACGAACTAGTAAATCCGGGAGATATCAAACTTATTCACACATTCAGTACAGAGCAATTCACACATTCAGTACAGAGCACAATTATCTCCGTTCTATTCATTTCACAGGACTACAGAGTCAGATATCTAACGCTTTCTTTTTTACAATTGACAATGGAGGTAATTTTATTGTTTGCGACAGAAAAGCTGGTTGTTTGCAAGCACTAAATTCTTCTGGGGAAAGTTTAGAGACATTAGGAAAAGGATTTCTACTTCGACCTCAAGGTGTCGCTAGAGATATTCAACAGCATATTACCGTCATTTGCTTGTCGGATTATAAATGTTTACAAGTTTACTAACCTATTTAACATTTTCTATTCGTTTGTTATTTCTTATTAGTGATTTAAATAGGTTTAGTTATTTCTGATATGTCCCTTATTGTAATGAGAATTGTTAAGAAAAACCTATATCCTTGGATAGTAGCCGGGGCATATATATAAATTTTCAGCCCCGTTAATCATATGATGAAGAAGGAATATTTCAGATTTAAGCATTGGCTTAGAAAACGATATTCACTGTTCTCTATCCGGATCTAGAGTGACTATTCCCCAGAGCGTGTAAATTGTGAACCTGTTTCAGTAGTCAGACGAGACTTTGTGTTCACGCTCAAATTTTAATAAGAAGTGCTGTTCCAATCTGACAATCTGGATTTAGGAGGCGTGGACAGAATCCCAGGTCGAGAGTGGTTGAAGGATGCTACATCTGCGGGGGCCGACATTCGTGGCGTTTCTGTCTAGATAAGAGATCTCCAGTTTGTGGAGAAAAGGGCAATATTTTGAAAGATTGTACAGTCAAGAGGTCAAGCGGCGAGGACAGGAAGATCTGGCGTATCGGACAAGCAGGGTCAACGGATACTCTAGCAGTAGTGCTTCTAGTGTTAATAATTAACGGCGAAAAAGTTCAAGCATTACTCGAAAAGTCTGAGAATTCTATGGGCAGCTATGTATCATAGAATATAATAGAAATGTCTGAGAATTCTATGGATGGCTATGTACGTATAATAGTATCTAAAGAAATGTCTGAAAATTCTATGAGTGGAATGCATCATAGACGATAATATAAATGTCTGAAATTTCTATGGGTAGCTACATATGTACAGTAGCATACTGATAACTTATCAAAATAAATGTATGAACTTCCAATACGAAAATCCATAGTATGCATAAGCATGTGTCTGAGAATTCTACAGCAAAGATAAATCCATGGTTTCATAATACAGTGTCTGAAAATTCTACGCAACAGATCTAATAAATACTTCGATCAGCTTATGACACTCACATTCAATTAATTTGAGATAAAATACAGGTTTCAGTGCGGATGCGTGTTTAATGCGGGTCACCTGAGGTCTATGTACTGTCTTACCAGCTCTTACTGAAGAATTTAACAGGGTGGCTCATAAGTTCTGTGACAAGCTTCATTACATATAAAATTTCTTATACTCAAACAATCTTAGTTATTAGGGTCTATAGAGATTGTAATTCAAATATTCTCAATGATTTTAAAAGATCTTTCCAGTCTAAGACGTGGAACTGTGTTTTGTATGGTGATTTTATGGGGGAAAAATGTGTCCTAGCACGCAGCGAAAATTGAGAATTAGGACCCACTGCTTTCGAATGATCATTCTAGAGTCTTCAAATTCTCACATTTTCCTCGAACACTCTAAATTTGTAGAAATATAAGATGTTTATATCAGTACATATTGAGAACCATTTGGATCAGATTTCTGGTGGTATGAAAAAAGTGCAATTTTGGGTGATTTTGCAAAATGTACCTAATTTGATCTCGTGAAATAATAACTTTCTCTCATTCCTGATAATGAATTCAATGGATTTTTGAAGTACTTCCATAGTGAATGAAAGGTATCTGGTGCTAAATCGTCATTGAACATCGATTATGAAGACATGTTTTATAGAAGCAGTGACCTTGATTCTCGAGTTTCGCTGCGTGCTAGGACACATTTTTCCCCATAAAAACTCACCATAAGCTTTATCGTAAAACCTCTGACCATATGCTAAGCAATGCCATTATCCCTTCTAGTGATAAAAACAAGTTAATATCTATCTTCATGGATCAGCAACGCTCCTTTTACAAGAATGTATGATTATCTCGATACATCAACATGGAGAGACTGATGGATCCTACCAATGGAGACCTCTATCTCATCGAAGTTTTGGTTAATGTTGATGGATTGAGCAGTAGAGAACTGTTGATATCTGAGTATGTTGTGTTAGGACACACTTCTCTCCCTCAAGATATTCTCTGCCGCCCTACAGCTATGAAAATGCACAGAAACACTTCCATTCACTTTCTCGTAACACATCGCAATCTCCCACACATGTTGCGAGAGTTTGTTCAGAACATGGAACGGATCTACGTTGAAACGGGAGATGAGGATTTCGGTGTAATAATTGTTAACTATGAATCTCCTCATATTGATGCTATAACTCTGATGCGTCAGAGCAAACTGAAACACTGATCTATCATAGAGATGGATGGACCATTTGAGAGGACTACTGCAATCAATCTCGGAATTGACAGTGTGAGTAACCCAGACAACATTATATTCACTGTCGATCTCTACCTCTACATTCCTTCTCATCTCCCTGACACCACCCGTAAGCACACGTTTCAAGGCTATTCTGGATTTGCTCCTATCGTATAACCATCTGGGGGGTCTCAGGCGCTGTAAGTCCCTAGCGTGGTTCAGCGGATAGATTAATTATAACAATATTTGATACTGATAAACAAAATAATATCAGTGATCGATCGAAATGGATGTTTAAGCATTTGAGATGTTTTTCCTTTCTGCAGCTTCTATTCCCTCTGTATCTATTATTAAGAAAAATTTGAAGTCATCCATCTAGGTTCATTTAATTCCATAACAGAACCATATACCCCTCTGGTACATCTGCCAGAACTTGTGAGAAATTTGCACCCAAATGCATAGTTTAGGAGAGTTGATTTTCCTGAGCTCTGAGGACCGATAATACTCAACACAATGGGAGCTTCAGTGATCTTTATAGGACCTTTGTTATAGCGTTGTACGAAGTCAGTTTGTTTAACATGAAAATGTCGCAGCATGCTATTTATTTCTTTGCTGAAAAAAACAAGGTCATCCCCGTCAATCAGTTCGAATGGTTCACCACTTATCACATTATTGCACATACTCCTACTTAAGTAATCAAAGTACTCATTAATTGACCTGAGCTTTGCATTGGAATATTTATTACTCAGAACAGCTTCTCTCCACAGAATTTCGATGGAATATTTATCATTGGCTTGTTCATTGTTGAGAGGTGTTTTTAGGTTAAAAGACATACAAAACACAGTTCCAGGTCTTAGACTGGAAAAGTCTTTTAAAATCATTGAGAATATTCGAATTACAATCTCTAAAGACCATAACAGCTAAGATTGTTTGAGTATAAGAAATATTATACCATAGCCTACTGTATATAAGGCCTCACAGTAACTTGCGAATTTGGGACTAGGGATGCGGTAGAAGATGGTTGAACTAATACATGAGCTGCCTTAAATCATTAACACAGCACAATAGAGCTTAGGAATGTATTGCCAGCATATATAAATATGGCGTCAAACTACCCATATCCGTTGTTAAAATTTAGATCAGTCACCATATGGTTGCACAATAGGTTATATTTGTGACAAATTTGTCGATTTTCAGACGCCGTTTAGGGGCACTTCTAAGTGTTTTTATTATAGTTTTTTTCGCTTAGATGTGATTGGGTTAAAACGAAGAATCCAGAACTTTTTCATGGAATGTTGCTACGGAAACGTGTTTTGGTCAGTTGGGGTTATATCTTGAAATCTACAATAGCTACACATTCAAATGTAATTCCATTTGATAGCGAATATACTACTTCCTATTAAGCAATAATATAATTTCGACATAAAATCAATGGTTTACGAGATATTCCGCAATATATCTATTGATCACATTTGGCAATTTGTCGAATATCTCGTAAACCATTGAATTTAGAGGTCAAATTATATTATCGCTTAATAGGAAGTAGTATATTTGCTATCAAATGGAATTATATTTGAATGTGTATCTATTGCAGTTTTCAAGATATAACCCCAACTGACCAAAACACGTTTCCATTTCAACACTGGAATGTAGCAACATTCCATGAAAAAAATCCAGATTTTTCGTTTTAACCCATTCACGAAAATCACCAAATTTGTCGCAAATATAACCTATTGTGCAACTATATGGTGACTAATCTAAATTTTAACAATGGATATGGGTACTTTAACACCATATTTATATATGCTGGTAGTACATTCCTAAGCTCTATTGTGCCTTCTCAATGATTTAAGGCAGCTCATGATTAGTTCAACCATCTTCTACCGCATCCCTAGTTCCAAATCCGCAAGTTGCTGTGAGGCTTTATATACAATGGGCTATGATTATACTAAATGAAGCTTGTATCAGAACTTATGAGCCACCCTGGTCCCTGAATAATCCCGTAATTGATTGCAATATTTCCCATTTAGCGCAAATGAATATTCGTTAGGATTTTTCGAAGGAATATCTGAATATTTGGTAGTATATATATTTTTATTTCAGCTCTATTCAGCACTACTTAATGAATTTTCCAATTTACAACAGAGTCGGGTTTTTTTCAATTATCCAATCTGAATTTTTCAGATATCTTCCACATTCTAAATTATTTTTTTCTCTTAGCAATGATTTCACTTTACTGATCTTCAACTTGACATTCATTGGTATTCTCATTTATAATAATACAGGTTGTGTCTTAGTTAAAGTATAACAGTTCAATTCAATACAAACTATTCAAAACTAAAGAAATGGCAACAAATATTCAAGAAATTGTCCCTTACGACACTACTGTGCATTTCGATCGCATCACGGACACATTGAATGGTCTGATTGATCAGTTGATCGAGAGGAGAGACACTCTCTGTCAAGTAGTGGTACATCTTCGCGATGACTTCCATAACAAAGAGTCCACTTGTGTCACAGCCATCGAAGAGTTGGATCAAACTCAGCTGCATCTGAATCAAAATGAAGAAAGTGAACATCAACCTCCCCGCTCACGAGCAAGTAGGACTCGTGTACGAACAGGCCAAGCAACAGCTGTGTGTTCCCATCCCACTCCCCAACCTCTCCTTCTCCTGTCCCACCTTCTCCCTACTTCAGACACAGATAGAGCAGTTCGGAGATGTAGTCCTGCTGAAAGCATCGAATTACTCTCAAAAGCAACAACTTATCCTAACCGCTGGGAGTCCAGTCCCGCGATGGCCTGCGCTACAACGACAGCATACCAAAGCCTGACTCCTCTTGGGCGTACTTTTCACGAGGTAAAGCTTCTCTGAGCTCACCTTTGAACTTTGCAGATCATGGACATTACGCTCCGCGGATTCTGTTGCTTGAGCTAGGTCGAAAGCCTTCTTAAACGTCAAATCCGGCTCGGAAAGCAAACGCCGTTGGATACCATTGTCGCTAATACCACACACAAGACGGTCACGGAGCATACCATTTAGCGAATCCCCGAAGCCACAATGCTCGGACTGCTTCCTTAGCTCAGTAACGTAGACCGCAACTGCTTCACCGTCCCTGCGAGACCGAGAGTGGAACGTAAACCTCTCCACAATAACTGAAGACCTAGGCTGTAGGTGATTCTTCATTAGTTCAACCAGCTGCACGAAGGTCTTCTCGGCCGGTTTGAGTCTTCAAATTCTAGGAAAAATTAGCTCACACATTTTCCTCGAACATTAAAAATTTGTATATAAGATGTTCAGATCAGTGCATTTTGAAGACCAATTCGATCAGATTTTTGTGATGTAAAAAGATTGCCATTTTGGGGAATTTTGCCTAATGAAGCTTGTAACAGAATTTATGGGTCACCCTGTAGTAAGTGAAATAGGCATCTACTCTATACAGTTTCTAAGTATCACAAGCTAAGTGGTAACACGATTCATAGCCTACTGTATATAAGGCCTCACAGTAACTTGCGGATTTGGGACTAGGGATGCGGAGGAAGACCGTTGAGCTAATACATGAGCTGCCTTAAATCATTTACAAAGCACAATAGAGCTTAGGAATATATTATCAGCATATATAAATATGGTGTCAAAGTACCCATATCCGTTGTTAAAAATTTGATTAATCACCGTATGGTTGCGCAATAGGTTATATTTGTGACAAATTTGGTGATTTTCAGAGGCCGTTTAGGGGCACTTCTATGTGTTTTTATTGTAAAATTTTTCGCATAGAACTGAGATGTGAATGGGTTAATAAATACGAAAAATTTGGAATTTTTTCATAGAATGTTGGTACATTCCAGTGTTGCTATGGAAACGTGTTTTGGTCAGTTGGCGTTATATCTTGAAAACTGCAATGGCTACACATTCAAATGTAATTCCATTTGATAGCGAATATACTACTTCCTATTAAGTGATAATATAATATCAACCTCTAAATTCAATAGTTTATGAGATATTCGACAAATTATCAAATGTGACCAATATGGTACATTGTCGAATATCTCATAAACTATTGAATTTAGAGGTCGAAATTATATTATCTTTTAATAGGAAGTAATATATTTACTATCAAATAGAATTACATTTGAATGTCTAGCTTTTGCGGTTTTCAAGATATGACCCAAACTGACCAAAACACGTTTCCATAGCAACACAGGAATGTACCAACATTCCATTTTAAAAAATCCAAATTTTGGTATCAACTCATTCAAATCTCAGTTCTATGCGGAAAAATTATAATAAAAACAAAAGTGTCCCTAAACGGCCTCTGAAAATCGCCAAATTTGTCACAAATGTAGCCTATTGCGCAACCATATGGTGACTAATCAAAATTTTGACAACGGATATAAGTACTTTGACACCATATTTATATATGCTGATAATACATTCCTAAGCTCTATTGTGCTTTGTAAATTATTTAAGGCAGCTCATGTATTTGCTCAACGGTCTTCCTCCGCATCCCTAGTCCCTAATCCGCAAGTTACTGTGAGGCCTTATATACAGTAGGCTATGCACGATTACATTTTTAGGCTAGTAGTCAAGAAAGCTAAACCGCACGAATCCTCGAATAGCCTCTATTAATAGGATTCTACTGTCTCAAGTCTCTACAGTCATTTATTTTATTTTTTCGTTACTACATCATATCAGATATACAGTCCACTCCGCTTAATAGGGTCACTGTTTAATCGGGTCAACCGCTTAATCGGGCCACTTCTGGCAGGACCGGAATAGCTTTCACACATAGAAGCTAATACAAAATATTTTCGGTTAATAGGGTTCTCCGCTTAATCGGGTCAAAATGTCCTCTGACCGATGTGACCCTATTAAGCGGAGTCGACTGTATATATCAAATGAAATTTCGACAGTTCAATTTAATATTTCAGGAAGTATTTGATTAACCTTTTCAATAACCATTTATTATAATATTCAGTTTTTCAAGCTTGAATTCATGAAAGATTTAATAGAATTTGAACCTCAAGTGCCTAAAAACATAGCTACATAATGTTTAATAGCCACGTTATGCTTATATAATATTTATATAAAGTGGAAAAAACAAAAAACAAAATAGGTTAGATTGAGTGACTCAAGGAGTCTGCAGGACGACTCTGCGGACACGAAGTGCCCGCGAGAGCAAACGAAGCGCGCTTGTACGCGTATATATAATAGCTGAAAACTCACAGGTGTTTTTAAGAAATTGGCTTACTATAAGTACAATATAATGAGTATTTTTTCGGGGCTTGGAATTTCAGGCCTGGCGGAAAGATTTATTGGTTCAACCGGGATCGACAGATCTATCAATTTTACCATGAAGCTCTACTGGTATTTAAGATATTACCAAGATACAATTTATAGTAAAGGTTGGGCCGGACCGGTCATAAATGTTACTACCACCATGGGCAGACCAATATATTCGACCTGTTCGATATATCAGTTCAGTTATGACCGAACCAAATCGACGTCAAAAATTAGAATGCTCCGCCAGCCCTGAATTCACCGCAATCTATTATTGTTTCTTAAAATTTGAAAATAGAAAAGTTTACGGCATTAATTTGAAGTGGAGAGCTTCCATAAATGCTCAAAGAGTTCTACTCCATCTTATCGTGAAATTTCACGTGTTTCTCGCATCTAAACATTACTATAAATAGAAATGAAACGTTATTAAAATGAATGATATTCACAAATTTTTGTATTTACAAACAATTACACAATACTATTCAAATTACATGTGACTCAATAATTAAATTATTATCCCAAACCAAAGGATTCCAGTTATTTGAAGTGGAGGAATAATGGAACAGCAATCATATTTCTATTTGAATTGTATAATACAAATAAGATATAATGATCCTGAATAAGATATCTAAGAGGCTAATACTCGTAGATGTGACTTCATGTTTACAATATTGATTACCAATATACTACGTAGCTAATAGCTTGCAGCTAACGTTACTTGATTCATAATTTATCTATATGTAAACTTCCCGTTCCTAAGATTACTCAAATTATTAAAAGATCAAAAGTACAATATTGATTATTCAATCTTCATTGTGCTTTTGTATGTGTGTATTGGCCAAAGTACATTCAGAAATAGGTATAAATAGCAGAATAATAAAATGCATATGATGAAAATAAAGGCAATGGAAAATGCAGTAGAATTAGTTTAAAATGTTCTCGGAAACTAAAAGAGGCGGATAATTGTACATTAACAAAATCTACTATATTTCGTTCGTAAAATTATTAGTCCAATAATAGTATTTGATGTCTTGCAACGCGCCTCATTTCCAGAAATGATGCCACAAACAATGTACTTAAGTAAATTATGATTCATCACACAATTGCTTCTAAAGGTAAATTAAATTTTCTAAGGATTTTATAAAATCCGCTAATGATCAAGTTTGTCCATCATGAAAAGTAGATTGGCGCAAAAATCATTGAAATGTTTAGATACACCATATTATATTCATTATATTTCATGCCAAAAAGATCCGTTAAGCTATTGGGTAAAATTCCGCAGATTTCAGCAGGTTTGAAACTAACGCATTCATCAAGCTTGTTTCTGTTGGAATTTTTATTAGTAAGTTGTCCTGAAGTTTGAAAAAACTAGTCATATACACCCCTTGGTTCAATTGATTATCAACAAATAGATGCATTGGGAATGTATCAATGAATATTGATACCTTCATAATAATACAAGGATTATTAGTTTTATAGTGACTTATTTTCCAGATTTTCGTAAATTAAGAAACAGTCGAACTCCATATTTGATTTTCCTATTGTAATAATCGTAAGTTCAACTGATCTGTAGACTAGTTGGCCTGACCGTTACTAGTGGGGTTTCGTCCCATTTCACGGACTCATCAGGAGGGTGACCCTCGATCCCGTGGTCCTATCTTGGTCACGCTTCCTTATTGCCAGGACGCCTAATTAACGGCCGCTTCTGCTTCCTTCCGCTTCCCGGTGGTCCTCTGTGACTCACCGCGGTCCCGATACTACACCTATCCAATGCGATATACATGTACAAGTATATCAAACAATTAATTATAAAATTGTTAAACATAGTATTAACTGATATATAAATACAGTCAGGGTCGCTTATTGTGAACCACCAGGGGACCAAAAAATCTGTTCATTACAGAGATACTTCATATTAAGCGAACTTGATTCAATACAAACCCTATCTAAGAAACGAAATTGGGACCAGGAGGTTAGTTCATAATAAACGAATGTTCATATTAAGCGGGTTCATAATAAGCGACCCTGACTGTACTTACATTCTCAATGTACTTGTATCAAATGTCAATCAATTAAACCCATCTTGCGAACTGCTTTGAACTTTGCAAAACGTCGGGACCACATTCCAATACAAATTCGAATAGAAACAGACTGGATGAATGCGTGAACTATCAAAATTTTATACAATATATCCATTTGATACAAAATATTATGAGTTGTGATGCATCTAAACATTTCGCTGATTTATATGGACATATTGGGATATGCTGTGTTGTTAAATAACCTAGCAAAATTAGGCCAATTATATTTTGAATTTTTCTTAGATATTTAGATTAAGGTTGATATTTTAAAGTATTGCATTTCTGTAGGAAGGAATTGAAATTAAAAATGGGAGACATTTTTCAACAAATCATAGTTTTGCAAATTTGCTAGACAATTATTCCTTCCATCTACATTTGAAGCAAATAGAGTACCCGTTAGTTTAAACTTTAAAGTGTAATTCTCAGCTAATACTGATGAAATAATTGAATATTATTTCACTCAACAGAGGATAATACGTAAGTTAAGATCTACCAAAGTGGTACTTATCTTACAAATATGCATAAATTAAGACAGCAGTATAGGTTTAAATGCTTACTGAATGCAAGTAAAGCAGTATAGGAGTGTCTCAATTTAAAATTATATAAATACTTGTAACTAATAAGAATGAAAAAGGATTGCTACTAAAATAAGATAATCAGCAAGTAAGATAAAAGGTTAATCAATTTCTGGGATAATTGTCTTATGTGGAAATAAATAAGATGAGAAATTCATGCAAACAAAGTTGAGGTAGCAAACATCAAGAATATATTTGTAGCTGTGAGTCAGAAAATGTCTGACTAAATAATGATACTAGAATAGCGGAGAGCAGACACACAACCTATGCCACACCTGTACAGACTATACACACGTGTGTTGCATTTGTCCAGCACCTGCTTCTATGATCTTGTTAACTGCAGTAATAAGATAGGGATATGCCATAATTTAGTAGTGTTAATCTCTCAAGTATTAATCAGCAAGGCTATCTTAAAAATACTTCAAAAATACACTAATATTGTATCAAATACTACTATTAAACTTGTCTGAATAATGACTCAATACTACAAAGATTAAATCATTCCATTGTGTTAAGAACAAGACAGTTTGCAGGGATTGAATAATATCTTCAATCCGTGTTGAGAGGCTGACGTTCTCTGTAATTTTCCAGCTAAAGAGAGTGACATTCCTAGTACTCTGAGGGGACAACCTTTTAAACAATCATTATTTCACATACAAATAGTATTACAATGAGTATATTCAAGAAGAAGAATACTTCTAGGCGCTATTGGATAGAGCTATTCCAACTCCAGATTAGATAATACAATGTTTATGATTCACAGTAGATTTTTCCAATCAATCATTCGTTTCTAACTTTTATGATTATCAATCAGTGCCACTTTATTCCACATAGATCCATTTAAAACACTCTACATGATATCAATGAATTATCTATGGTAGCTCAGGCTGATAGGACTATTTTTGAGTTGAGTAATTTATTAAACATATTCAACTGGGATTGGAAAGTGTAGATTTCGAATATTAAGACATACTTTCAGTATCTGTTAGTATTCGAATGCATTGTTTTCATAGAAAGATCCAAATTAGTACTATTTGCATGGGAAAGAATAAAGTATTCAAATACCTTTGTCCGGTTGGTATACATACATCCCACTGCTCAGCTCCTCGACAAAGAGCTGTGACAAATGCTCTTCTAATGACGTCAGAGAATACTCATGAGTATCCTCAAGTATGTAGACACGGTAACAGAGTAGTAGACTATTGGTTTGTGAGTGCTGTAGGATCAGGAATAGAGAAGTCGATATTATAAGTGCTAACTCATTCTTCTTGGAGTAGAAGTGTGTAGCAGTTATGTGACCAATTTTCCACATAGTAATGTGACCATATGTGATCATATTTCCACATGGTAAACATTTAAAATTACAAATACAAGTGGCTTCGATTACTTACGCTGAGCGGCTGGCGGACACATTGTGTCCACCGGAGGCGCCCGTGTGCCCCTGTGGTCAACTTTGACTGATTATATGGGAGATAAAATCTCTAAATACGTCTGCCCTACTGTTACAATCGATATCATTCAAAAATCACCAAGTTTATCAATTTTCAAAAATTGGATGAGTAATGATGACGTCACAACAAAGTGATGAGCTATCATTTTTAATGATAGTTATATCATGTGTGGAATATGTTAGTATACACATTCTATTAAAATTTCAGCCTTCTATCTCATATCATTTCTGAGGTATGTTCAAATGACTGTATTGCTTAACTTTTAAAAATGTGATAATGACGTCATAATTCCATGATGAGTCGATATTTTGCTCTGAGCTCAGAATTTAGTGCAGTCATAGCAAAAAGACACCCAACTGCCAAAAATTAGCTTCCAGTGAATTTTAATAAGGCTCATAGAAATTGTCCAGCACCTGTTTCTATGACCATGTTAATTACAGTAATAAGATAGGAATAGACACAGTACGAAATAGCATGTAAATTACACAAATTTGATATCAAATTTAAATTAGAAACTAAACAGAAACGAACAGATAATGACAGAAAACACATTTATAGAGAAGAAAATATTTGAAGTCCGTAGTTATGGTTAGCGGATACAGCAACTAATTTTAGATTTGAAGCCAGTGCTAATCCTAGAGGAAAATCAAACATTCCACCTTGATGTCCACGTTCCCTTATCGTGTGGAGTAGAGATCCTTCATTTGAGAATATTTTGATCTGGTGATCCCGGGAATCGCTGATAAATAGATTCTTTTTGTCGTCAAGACACAAAAAGTAGGCTCGAGTTACCTGCATTCCTCTACCACGAGTGATTAGAGAGCGAATCTTGTGTCCTGTATGATTAAATACATGCACACAAGGAGAACCATCGGAACAAAGTACGTACATTTCTTCCGTCGTCAATTTTACGTCCCAAGGTTTGTGTATCGTTGGATGCGTCACTTCTCTTATCGGATGTATAGAGCTATCTAGAATTAGGATTCTGTTGTTATTTGTATCAGCTATGTACACATCTCCATTAGTAGAGATAGAGAGTTGGCTGGGATCATCAAACTGTTCGATACCAGACCCTCTGCTCCCTAGCCTAGCCACTAAACGGAGGTCAGTCTCTATCTTCAAGTGAAACACAGCGTGTACTTTCTTGTCCGTTAAATATAGGTTGTTTCCGTGAATTGCGATACCCCATAATCCTTTCATGTACTCGTGAGTGTAACTGTTTAGAAACTCGCCAAAATCTGAAAATATAGACACTCTAGTTAAAATAAAAATTCCCTCAGTGACATATATGTGGTTAGTGGCTGGGTCTATTGCGACAGCACGAGGATACCAGAGTTCACCAGGAGCTTGACCTCTCTTCGCAACAGCTGTTAAGTGGTCCACAGGCTGTGAGTCGGGAAATGCTATGGCCATTCTACTCAACTGGAAGATCGTTAATAGGGTAGTATTATGAATGAACAAGAGTATCATAAGGCTACTTATTCAGACAGTGCACCAGTAACTCAGAGATTAATTAACGAATAGTATTAACTAACAATTATATTCTATTTTACCATTACTTGGGATATTCAACAAATTCACACTCCGGATCAATATCTCATAGGATAGTGAAAGAGGATATATTCAATTTGTTCATTGTATTTATTAGAGATTATTTCCAATTTGTAAAGTATAATTTTACTTTGATAGACAATTATTGTGGTTCGAATGTTTGATTTTTGTAAATCGGTTTAGTGATAAATCTAAACTTAAACCGAATGTAACTTTAACCGAATGCGAATGCTGATATGCGGTTCTCAACTGAATATCAACTATTTGACAAAGAGTATTTGTTCTCACCGAATATTAAACTATTCGGTTGCAACCTTGTGCAAAACTAACTTGGAAAATCCTCTAGCCTAAACCCACCCAACCCAGAGAATTCAACCTAAATCCTTCCAATTAATATTCGATTGATGTTCCTAAATTGGTTTGTATACCCCATATTGATTTCATGTTTTCGTGAGTGTAGCTGTTTAGGTACTCACCCAACTCCGAAAATATTGACACTCTCGCGAAATTGAAACATCCCTCAGTGACATATATATAGTTAGTGGCTGGGTCTATAGCGACACCAAGAGGATATCAGAGCTCTCCAGGAGCTTTACCTTTCTTTGCAACAGCTGTTAAGTGGTCTATAGGCTGTGAATCGGTAAATGCTAAGGCCATTCTATTCAACTGGAAGATTCTAATAGGATAGTATTATGAATGAATAAGAGTCACGTAAGGCTATTTATAATGGGACAGTTCACCAGTAACTCAGAGATCAGGTTACGAATGGTTATAATTAACAATTATATTCTATTTTATAATTACTTTGGATATTCAACAAATTCACATTTCAGATCTGTATCTCATAGGATAGCGAAAGAGGATATCTTCGATTTGTTCATTGTAGTTTTAGGGATTATTTCCAATTTGTAGTGTATAATTTTACTATGATAGACAATAATTGTGGTTCAAACATTAGATTTTTGTAAATAGGTTTAGTGCAAAATCGAAAATTTAGAAGTTCGAGTTGTATTATCACCTAATAGGAAGTAGTCCATTGCCTATCAAACACGATCAAATTTGAAGATCTAGTTACTACAGTTTGCACGAAATGGCCCAAACTGACCAAAATGCTTTACCATAGCAACGCGGGAATGTAACAACATTCTATTGAAAAATTCTAAATTTTTCAAATCAACTTGTACTAATCTGGGTTCAACACAAAAATCATACTTTAATACCATTTAGAAATAGGGTTAAAACAGCTTAGAAAATCGCTAAATTGTCCTTATAATGACCTGTTGCCGCAATGATATGATGACTAATCGAAATTTTTCCAACGGATATATGTACTTTGATACCATGTTTATATATGCTGGTAATACATTCTTAATGCCTATTCTGCATGGTTAACGATTTTGGGCTAATCGTGTATTAATCCATTCGGCTACTACTTCATCCCTAGTCCATGATTTTCAGTCTACTGTGAGGCATTATTAGAGTAGGTTATGCCTTACTATTAAACTTGATTAATATTTGTATTTCGTCTGAGGTCAGAACTTAGTGGGACGATAGCCAAAAGACTCTCACATGCCAAAATCAGCTTTCTGTGCTCGGCAGTTTCTTCAATCAATTCGTTACATATATATATTCTTACTATTAAAACTCGATTAATGTGTATATATATGTGTGTGCCACAGCCTACGTAACTATAGCCTGTTCACGGTACGAATTCTACCTCACCATGGATTACTTCAAGTGGATTTTGTAAACAAACCATGATGTCTGAAATAAATTTGACTATGATAAAACGCAGTGTATAATATAGGATAAGTATCATTGTTAGTTGATATTGTATTACCTACAATATTTCAACATTTTCATCCTAATTCCTAATTTATTCATCCACACGTACATTTTCCTTAGCAGTATGCCAAATAGGTGTAGTGTAGCCAACTGCTGGTCCAATTACGACGGCACTGATTACGTTCCAGTGTTTGAAATGTTGAATCATTGGTCCAAGGAAATCAAGATGAATGGCGAAGGTTTCTTCATAAAGATGATGCATGGAAATTGGCGAGAGTCTTCATCTGTGCGAGATATTTCTGTGACGAGGATACACTACTTCACTTTGATATTCCCCAGGGTGACGGTACAGTGAAGAAAGTTTCCAGGAAACCTGGTCTTCGGAAATCTTCCTAATCTTCCTAATTGTTCTTCATATTTAAGTGTGAATTGGGACTCCCAATTTTCATACATACTGAAAAAGCAGCCGAACAAGTAAGCGAGGAAGACGAGGCTATGGGAGAGTATGGAGCTGGTGATATGGAGGAGTTTAGGGATGGTTTAAATAGTTTATTGTGGTGAGAGTGCTTAAAACAAATTCAGCTGAATGTATGCGAACATCTGATCTCAGTCAGGGTGACTTATTGTGAGTCACCAGGGGACTAAAAAATCTGTTCATAATAGAGATACTTCATATTATAACTGGAGAGACCCACTAAATGAAATTTTATTTCATTCTATTTTGAAAATTTTAATTTGATTTTTTTTAGTGATTTAGTATTAATATTAATCTAAGTGTATATGAGGATCAAAGTTTTTCGATTTTTCAACCTCGAACCCTCCAAAAGTACATTATGATTAATGAAAAATAGTATACTTTATTCTCCATTTCATCAACATTTCAATATTGGACAAACAAAGGAGTTAAATTTTTTTAGGCTAAAGGTATTGGTAAGAAGGGGTAAATATGATTTAATTAATGTATAATAGGGTTGAAATCTATGATCTATTGAGCCCAATTTTTGATAAATTGCTAAGAATCAAAATGGGAGACGGATTTGGCTAAAAAATATTGAAAAAACCCGCTAAAATCAGAGATCAACAATATTCCAATATATTTTTCAATAAATCAACTTAATAATGGGTAAATTCACCGATGACAAGTTACCAAATATCACTAAGAACCTGAATTAAAAGTGATATCATTCAAATATACGCATGTGTCCTTGAGAAAAAAATGTAGACGTAACGGCTTCGTCAAATAAGTGATAGGTTGCTTGATCCTTGAACGCCCCCTAGAAAAGGGTTCCTGGCCGTCGTTGCAAAAGGTTACTTTCTACTACAATAATCTGGACAACGCGTCGAGTAAAATATCTCTACACAAGTTGGCGTTTGGCCGTCAGCCGAGATCACCAATCGATATGCTCATTAGCACTGGAAATACTCCAACAAAGGTTACAGGGTCAGCCAGTATGTATATCGAAACAATAGTAAAGAAGAGGCAAGAATTGAGTGAAATTGCACGAGAAAACAAGGAGTGCACCCAATCGGGGGCTAAGAATAAGTATGATAAAGGCAAGAAATATCCAACATCCAACATAACCATGGGAGATTGGGTCATGATTAATTAATATGAAGGACTTGACAAATTTTGTGATTTTTCGTGCGATATCGATTATAACAGTAGGACAGACATATTTAGAGATGTTATCTCCCTTATAATCAATAAATGTGACCCCAGGCACCCAAAGGGCGCCTCCGGCGGACATAAAGTCCGCCAGCCGCGCAGCACAAGCAAGCGAAGCGCGCTTGTAATAATAATATTCACTCCTACATTTCCTTATATGGTCATAACTAATAACAGCGTTGGAATGACTTGATTGTTTGAATAATAATTCAATAATTAAATTAATAACACAACATGAAGCAAAGGACCAACTTGAGGATTAGAAATTATAATTCTTGTTCGAGACACCGCGTATATGCAGTGGCGACTCGAGATATTTGAATTTAGGGAAAAATTAATACTACTGTCCTAGAATTAGATGACCTGGGTTAATGCAGCAGATGGAGGATTCTGAGCAAGAGAAGAGAGCAATTAAGAGGGACTAAGGGGCAGATCACCTTCAAATTTTCGAATTTTAGACGCTGAAATATCGATCTAAAGCTATTCTAACCATCCATGGAGTAATAAATTCGGTCTAATTCATATTATTATTCAATAATTTTAATGCATAGATTCAATACAAAAGTAGAAAGCAACTTTATAACTTTATTTGGGAACATGGAGCTCCACGTCCCCGTAGAATCGCTAATGCGTTTGTGCAGGGATGTATTGAGAAGGAAGAACACCGTTACCTTACTTTAACTTCCAGAGGGAAGGCGGGGTAACGCAAGGGCGATTCTGTTATATTGCTTTAATTTAGCTTATTTCTGGGGTACTGCTGTGCACATTTATGAAGGAATCATTCAGCTTTGACTGAGGGCACATCTCTGCAAATTTATTAACCATTAGACATAAGAATACCTCCCTGATTATATGCTCAAACAATCGTTCCCTCCCGTTAAAGAGGTGTCAAAATATATGATCTACATGATAGCATTGCTCCTATTCACCTCCAGCACTTGTCCCGGAGGCTTAGATCCATTAGCCAATGTGAGTGTCACAATCTCAGCGAATTTAGGGAACTCAACATGGTCCAATATGACCAGAGGTCGATTTACACCGGACACTGTCTTGTATATGATTCGAGGCTGGGAGTTGGAATTAGAGTCACAGCAGCCGCTGATAGTAGGAGTTAGTAGCTGTAGTTCATTCAGATCATGTACTGCTTCTGATTGGCTGAGAGAGAATGTTGGACTGAGTTTAGAAAGGTTTCTGCTTCCTGATTGGTTCACGCATGTGTCTATTTTGACAGCTGTTTCCTCTGGAATGTGTTGGTGTCACACAGATTATCTCTGTGATTTAGTAACACCTAATCAGATTCATCTTGAAGATAGTGACGTAGCTGTTGATATGGAATGTAATTAGGCTATGGGACATAATAGTTGGAGAAGTAAATAGGGATATAAAATTCAGAAAATGTTTTCAAAATTTTGCTTTTAAATGAGAGAAATTTCCCTTTTGGAAACAATATTTGAAGAGTTTTAAGGTCACTTATTGACTTGGCTTGACTCATAAAGGAAAAAAAATTCAAATTAAAAAAGGAGACAACACTATCAATGCTACACTCTATCATTCATGGTGATAGAAGTCAGACATAGTTATGTGACCTTTGTTCATTTTGAACCAGTGGCGGCGCCAGGGGGGGCACCAATTTCCGACAGGAATACATGCGTCATTCATTTGTCCATGCCTTTACACTATTTACTAGGCTTCTATTATATCGATAAACAGGTTTCTCTAATTCAATAGTGTACACCAATATTTAAGTGTAATAAAATAACAATAAGTGTAAGAAAATAACATAATCGTCCCGAATCAACTTGGAGGGCATCGTGGATGACTTCGCAAAACTAGGAAATCGTAGAATCGCACTTATACTATAAGTACGTATTTATAATTACATACAAATATAAATAAATCAATTGTTGCTACAAATGTCTTTAATGATTAGTTCTCATTGGCGGGTAATCTGTACCCAAAAAATTTTGGTACCCCACTGGAAATGATTTGTGCCCCCCCAGTGGCGGCGTCCTGGCGCCGCCTCTGTTTTGAACTAATGAAAAAATGATAAATTCTCTTTCTATACAAAGAGATAGAGATCAATTTTAATTTGGAACTCAGTAAGAAACAAGCAAATAATTACACAAACATCACCTAGACAAGAGCTAAATTCGTTTTTGGTGTCAAGACAGAAGAAGAAGGGTTTAGTTAACTGCATTCCCACACCACGTGCGTATCTTATATCCGGGATGATTAAATATATGCACACAAGGAGAATCCTCTGAACTAAGTACGTACATCTCTTCTGTCGTTAATTTTACTTCACAAGGTCTGTGCATGGATGGATGTGTCACCTCTCTTATCGGATGTAGAGAGCTATCCAGGATTTGAATTCTGTTGTTCTCTGCTTCAGCTATGTACACATATCCATTATAAGAGATTGAGAGTTGGCGGGGTTCATTAAACTGTCCGATACCAGATAACCTCTGCTCCCTAGCCTAGCCACCAGACGGAAGTCAGCCTCTATCTTCAAGTGAAACACAGCGTGTACCCACCAGTCCGTTACATACAGGTTGTTTCAGTGTATGGCGATACCATATAATGATTCAATGTGCTCGTGGGTGTAACTATTTAGGTACTAACCCGATTCTGAAAATATAGTGTCCGAAAGCCGCGGAGCGCAAGCAAGCGAAGCGCGCTTGTTAATCAATAAAATCAAAGCTAACTTTAATTTTAAATCCTTCAGGCTAATACTGCATTTGAATATCTTTTGTAAAAGGTGTAAATTTCTTTGAAATATTGCACCCACGTTCCAATGTCTATGCATAACATTCTATATACTAAGGCAATGGCAGTCACCAAAAAACTTGTACCATGGATTGGTTAAATACTCCAATCCTAAAACCGCTGATTAAATAACTATTATTATCAACTACACAGGATGTCTCAAAATTATTGACCTATTGTATTTCTATCCAAAAAATATTAGAATAGAGAGATATATGATCGGTCATTTGGATATATAATTTCCATCTAGTTTAATACAAGATTTTATCCTCTCGGGCATTCCATCTATCAGAGCTTGTAGATAATTTGGTTTTATGGATGGACCAGGCCGATTCGAGCTGTATTTTTAGGTCACAAATACTTTTGGCGGTGTCCATCTTGTTTAGCTCTTCCTGAAGATATCCCCACAGGTTCTCAATTGGGTTTAAGTCAGGAGAGTTGCCTGGCCATTGTGGTTTATCCGAAAAGTTAGTTAGGTTCCTCTTGCACCAATCTTGGTTTTTTTTTGGATGTGTGAGCAGGGGCGCCGTCCTGCATAAAAACAGCTTTTGACATGTTTTTGAGCATTTTTCTAACCAAAACAGATCCATTTTCACGGGTTCTGTGAAGAGTCTCCAAACAGGACTTTGCCAGGATTTCATCTATGTAGTAGGCTGTATTTACTGTTTGTTTGGGAGGGATGAAGTGCAATTTAGAGATCGCTCGAAAGCTCATCATCCCTCAAACGATAAATTTCGGAGGAAATTTTACAGTTTCCTGTGGGATGATATTTGAGCCATCTCTTGCTCAAATCCTGTCATTTTGACGATTTGTGGGATGAAATAGCTCAAATGAAGACTCATCAGACCAAAGGATGTTTCTCCAGTCAGCGACAGCCCAGTTCTCCCTTGTCAGACAGAAATTTAATCTGTTTTCTCTCTGTTTTGAGGAAAGTTTGGGCTGTTTTGGTCGCTTATAGGGTCAAACTTGCAAATCCTTTCTCAAATAGCGATGGACAGTGTCTTTCGAGACAGGTACACCGTACACATGTCCTCGTAATTTGTGTAGCGATTAATCGCGTAGATTTGTGTCGCTTTCCCAGAGATTTTGCGATCATGATCTTAGACCGCTGATTCAGTTTTTTTGTCCTTCCAGCCTCCTTCCTATGCTGAAGATCTTTTGAACAATTGTATCTTGCCCATCATCTTCGAACTGTTCTAATATCCTTCTTGAGTTATTTCTTAAGTAATGTAATTATTATAGAATCATGCATACATACACTCCCATACCAAAAGTATTTGTACACCTCAAAATTTTCCATCAAATAGTTGTAAAACTAATCTATTTATGAAGTCAACAACATTTAATCTGTAGCAAATACACTAATTTTTATTTTAAATTAGTTTTCTTCAAATTCAAATTATGAACCTTATAAGTTCTCAATTCAATTACTCTCCTTCAAACATAAATATTTGAACATTTACTTCACTGTGCAACATGCCATAAATTAATGCCACTATACATGATGGCGTTAGTGGCACTAGGTGTCACGGGTTAAAAATATTTAACTTATAAATAGAATAATTGAGTTGAAAGACTATAAAATGAGTAAATCGAGTGTGTAGATTTTGAATTTTAAGCCAAATTTAGTCAAACTGTTACTGATTTGTACTATTGACTCCAAAAATAGATACGATTTGTACAATTTGTATGGGAATTATTGGGGTAGACGAATACTTTTGGTAGGGCAGTGTACTCAAGTTAGGTAGAAACAATTGACTGAATTTAAGAGACTAAAAAGTGTTTACCTTCCCCAAATTTAGTGAATGCAATCCTCGTTACTACAAAAACGTGGGCATAAGTACCTTTTTTCATTCGAATAAGTACAATTTATCTAAACGTGTTCCAAATTAACATCGAAAGCCTGCTGGATGTCAGCTTGGAAAGGCAAAATGTAATTTTGGCCCTTAAGGTTTTCCATTAGTCAACTTTAGCCGGACTGTTAGTTTATATAATGGAAAACAACAGTGTAGACAAGAACCAAACTGTTGAGTTCTTGAAATACATCAATTATGCTTAGAAAATGTTCAACGCGAATTGGGTATGGAAGAATAGTCGTTTAACGACGATGTATCTGCACCCTCAGCAGAAATTTAAAACTTTTATTCTGGCTCTTCCTGTACTAATATTATTCATTAGGCATGTGCTACTATGGGACTAGAACATTGTACACTTCTAATAAAGTTAAGACCTATATATAATGCACTAGTATTGGAACGAGAGAATAGTAAATTTGCTAGATTCAAGAACTAATTTAATATATTCTTTGTTTATTTAGTCGACTTCACATGCTGTAGAAGTCCAGAATGTGTTACTATATCCTATTGAAAGACTGGAGTGTGATTGTTCCTTATTACTTGTAGAAGTAAATTGTTCCCTTATGATGCCTCAAGTCTCAGGTCTCAAGTCAAGTCAAGTCAAGTCTCTCTCAAGCTAAGTCTAGTCTGTCCCTCAAGCTAAGTCAAGTCTCTCTCAAGCTAAGTCAAGTTTATCTCTCAAGTCTCAATATTGTGATTAACTATTCTTTTGATATTTTGTATTTATTAAGTATTAATTAATTCGACTATGTGCATTAAAAACCAATTAATATATCCCATTTCAATTGTTCTGATATAATAGTTAGTTTGCCAGGGTGGGTTGAATGCCTAAATTGATGGAAAATTGAAATATCTACAATATCAAAATTATTGGTTTTGAAGTATTTAACCAATCCATGGTACCAATTTTTTGGTGACTGCCATTGCCTTAGTATATAGAATGCTATGATTGATGATTTAAGCATATTCCAACTAAATTTTGGGAAAAATGGCAAAAATACACTGAAAATCCACAAATTTCCATGAGGCCCCTAACCCCGAATATTTTGAGATAATTGTGAAAAATAATTCATATTCTTAGCACTACGAAGTATAACCCATCAGTTTAGAATGAATAAAGATATTCTAAAAAGTATATTAGGAAGCTAGAACGAAAGTCTACGACTTTACTGGAATAGCTTCACAATTTACACGATCTGGGCAAAAGTTAATCTACATCCGGAAACAATAGGATATCGTGAAAATTGATGGTAGAGCAATAATAAATCAAAATATAAAAAATTATAAGTCAAAAGGTGTAGAGAACATTTTTAGTGTGCTAATATTTATGAAATAAATAACCAAATATTAAATAAAGGGTTGATTGACTATGCAAAATTTATACTAAATAGTTGTGGTTTACCAATAATTCCCATCCAGTACTTCATCTCTAGTCCAAAATTTGAGGTTGATACCAGAGGCCTTATATTGAGTAGGTGACTTTGTTTATTAAGTAGCCGATTTAGATTACCTTACATTCGAAAGTAATTTTTAGCATTAATGAATTTAATCAGTAGTCGTGGTTGGTGTGGGAATTCAGGTTTAGACAGCCGTAGATTTGAGTAGGAATTCTCAACAGGTTTATCGATGAGCAAAACACGGGCCCCCTTCCCTAGATTAATTAATAGTTTGACTCAAAAATACATATATAAAAAATGTGAATGATAGTGCAGCTCCATTAAGTGGCTCGAAGGAACGTGAAATATGAATATCGGAATACATCGGAAAATACTCATTTTGTAGTATTCGAAGTGTGAAAATGGAAAATACCCTATATTAGCTGTTGAGAACTCACTTCTAGCTTAAATAACAAAAAATCCGAAAGTGTGAAAATATGTATATACATATGTAGTAACTCATAAAATACTCAGATTATTACTTGCAAAATTCGGATTCGACAAGATGAAATACCATACATTAGTCGTTGAGATCTTACTTATATCTTTAAAAGCTTTGCAATGGAGGTGTTAAAATATGATTATACACTTATAGAAACCGGAAGTGATGAGATAATATTGCGAAAGAATATTGAGGGTGCAAATCTACACCATAATAGGATCCTGCATATGAAATTTGGTAAAAATCGGGCTTTTTGATTTTGCAGTAGCGCGTGTACGGACATACATGCATACATACATACGGATGAATAGGATACTCCATCCATACTATAAGGGAATCTGCATACAGGAGCTGCACTAAAAATGACTAGACTAGCGGTTATACTTAATGTCATTAAATTTTTCTGTCTCCCACATTTATTGGGAAGAAACGAGGATCTCATTATGGTGATGTCAAACTTTGCTCACTTGCTCAATTTATTTGAAAATATCTGATATATTAATACGCTAGGATTTTTCGTTTGTTTGTTTGGTTGTCCGAATTGATTGAAAAATTGGCAAGTCGTAGAGATATGAAAATTGGTATGAAGCTGTCAAATGATATGACTACGATCAAGTTCTAAGATCTAAGCGAAATTTCAACACCTCTTCAAAAAAAAATGGAAAACAATTTTTCACAACTTTTCTATAAAATATATATGGCTTACACCAGTGGTCTTCAAACTGGGGTACGCGAGGCTTCTCATGGGGGTACGCGAGCTCTCTTTGAGACGAGTCTGTTAAGTATGTTATATCTCATTCAACCATAATTTCTCCTTACTTGGGGGTACGCGTAAAGTTCAAAAAATAGCCAGGGGGTACGCTGGGAAAAAAGTTTGAAGACCACTGGCTTACACTATCACAATAAAAGTCACTGTACGACACTACAATAGATTGTCATTGCAATTAATACTTCAAAGTCACAACTTATGTTTGATATCTTAAATGTTTTATAGTGTATAGCAATAAAAAAGATGTGCATATTTTCACACCTTTATATACATATTTTCACATCATTTGACGAATTTTGAAAATTATGCTAGAAACTTGCTTCCAAGGGGTGACATGGGTTTTTTTAGGGGTGTAGGTTTCAAAAATCATATTTTCAGATCGATATGATAAATTATTTGTTTACTATTGTTTACAATAGATATATAAAGTAAACAAATTACAAAATTAGGCTAGAGACACTTACTCTCAACGGTTGACATGGATTTTCAGGGGTGTAGATTTCAAATATCATATTTTCAGATCTATATGATAAATTATTTGTTAACCTTTGTTTAAAATATTTATATAAATTAACAAAATATGCTGGATTGAGTAATTCCAGGCGTCAGCAGGGCGACTGGCGGACATGAAGTGTCCGCAAG
Organism: Aphrocallistes beatrix; assembly: GCA_963281255.1. Taxonomy (NCBI): domain Eukaryota; kingdom Metazoa; phylum Porifera; class Hexactinellida; order Sceptrulophora; family Aphrocallistidae; genus Aphrocallistes; species Aphrocallistes beatrix. The sequence goes on from OY725496.1 coordinate 979,558, forward strand.
CCGCGCAGCGCAAGCAAGCGAAGCGCGATTGTTTTATTAAAACATTAACATGGAGTTTAAACTACATCAAAATAGAATACTGTGAGAATTTGATACAATTTGTGTTAAGATTGATAAAAAAATATAAATTGATAATAATACAGTGTACTACTCAAATGGGATTACTCATGAATCCAAAATTATCCAAATTCTAAGAGATAATAAGTTACTGATTTAGAAGATTTCAAATCAAATACCCATTTCAAAGTTTAAGATATTCCATGTGAGCCACATTTTGGAACTTGTGTTTTGCTTTAGCCAATCTACAGATGGTCAAGTTTTGGAAAATTGAATAAAACCTGAGGGGCCAAGAGCTAGCGAAGCGAGTGACGTTAAGATCTGGGGGACTTGATCCTAGAAATTTCTTTAAATCTTAGAAGCTCAAATATCGATATACAGCTGTTGTTGATACCTAGCGGAAAATAAATCTCGTACTATATTGTAAGAAAAATGTAATTGGGATATATATTTAGACTCAATTACCATAATTTTGGGGTTAGTTGTAACCTATAAGTTTGTGTGGAGTCCTGCCATACCACAGCTTCCTCCACTGTTCCATTGCCCATCACCACGGCCCCCACAGGTTCCGTTTAAATGCATTTCCCATATGTAATAGACCCAATTTGGTACAATTTGGATTTGAAACAATATAATGTCCCGTCCCGGAAATTAGGCATGCCCTCTCGCTGGTCTCGCAAGGATGTGTTCTCATTACTATTCATCCTTACTATTAAAACTGGATTAATGTTTGTAACGAATTGATTGAAGAAACTGTCAGTCAAAGGAAGGTCATTTTTGGCATGTGGGAGTCTTTTAGATATGGCTCCACTAAGTTCTGACCGCACACGAAAATGGTACTCATCATGGAATTATTACGTCATTGTCACCTTTTTTTAGAATTAAAAATTTCAGTTTTTCGACTATAACTCAGCCATTTTAGATGATAGAAAGTTGAAATTTTAAAAGAATGTGTATATTAATATTCATCACATGTGATTAGGGATTCCAATCCCGGGATTTTTTTTGATTGTATCTTGCAGCAAAATTTATTTAAATTTTAATTTGGAAAATTTACACAAGGAAGATATTATTTAATTTAATTCTTGACAAACTCTTTGAAAACAAGGGATGTACTTTCTGCCATAAAAATATGAGATAATCGTAATTTTTGATTATTTATTATTGTAGAAAGCCTATTTATAGATTAATAAATAGTAATACAGTACATACTTGTAAATCGTATTGTTGTTATTTGACACTGAATAGTGTATTTGTAAGTTACCATTGTAAATACGATCTTGTTTCCAAGTAGTGTGATTGGTAATTATAAGGAAATTGTTCAATTGCTTAAACATAGAGTAGACATAACACTAAATTCGGGATCCCGGGATTGAAACATCGGGATCGGGATTATAAAACTAATCCCGGGATTGAATCCCGGAGGTAAAATGGACCGGGATCCCGGGATTGTAACCCCTACATGTGATACAACTATCATCAAAAAATGCAGGCTCATCACTCTGTTATGAACCCCTGTCATCATTACGCATTAAAAATATAAAAATTGACAAATTTGATGATTTTTCGAGTGATATCGATTTTAACAGTGAGACATACATATTTAGAGATGTTATCTCCCATATAATTAATCAATGTGAGCCCATGCGCTCTTTAGGCGCCTCCGGCGGAAACGAAGTGTCCGCCAACCGCATAGCGCAAGCAATCGAAGCGCGCTTGTTAGTTCTTAAATTCTAATCCTTACTTTCTGATATTTTAGTTGTATATTCATCCGAATTATGACTACTCGACTGTTGATGCAAGCATCACTTATCATTTTGATATTGTCATGTTCGAACAAGGAAACAGTACCCCCTTTCGCCGGCGTGGCCTCTGAAAGGTACAGTTAAATTCTCCTGCCCTCCCTGCCACCTAACAAAGCTGCGTGTTTTAAGAGAAGAATATAGCATAGTATACACAAATTACAAAATTAAATCCATTTATATAAATTACAAATGCTAACTTCCCGCTATGTTACAAAGTTTAAGACATAACTGACTCTTCAGTGTATTTAAACACAAGATATTCACTTGAAATAATAATTGACTTAACCATCAACATAAGCACCAAATGTCGTGGCAATGATTGTTGCCGAATAAGGACCAGCTCCTGGTTGAGTCACAGCTCTGATTTTCATTGAGTACCTGGTATTAAAATCCAAATTTCGTAGAGTATAAGATCTCACTATATTTTCAATTCTGACCACTGATTCCTCACTATGAGTGCTTGTAACTTCGATGGAGATGTCATAGCCTATGATAACCCCATTTTGTTCAGTAAGTAGAGGCTCTTGCCACACAACCCGAATAAAACTAGAGGATACATGAGCTATTGTGAAGTTTCTGGGAGGAGCAGTTGGTTCTCGTTCTAACGTCTTGACTAACACAATCGGGGAGTAGGGACCTGGTCCTTGAGAGGTGTAAGCTCGGACCTTTAATTGATAAGTTTCACCCTCGTGAAGATTAGAAATTACTGACCTTACGAATGTCTCATTTAAGCTATGAACTTTCCGATCGATTCTCATTCCATGATAAGTAACTTGGTAGTGAGTGATTGCTCCATTCCTTTCCATTTGTGATGGAGGGATCCATATGATTATGATTATATTGGTGTTGCTTATACCGAATAATCTTTGAGGTGCAGCTGAAGGCACATCTTCATATGTTTCTACCAGTATAACATCTGAATAGGGACCATTGCCTGCTTTATTAACTGCACATAGACGTACGCTGTATTCATTTGCTTCTTGGAGATCTTCAACTATAAAATAGGTAGCAGTAGAGTTAGCATGCCTTCTGTATACTGAACTGTCAAACCCTCTTCCTTCAATGATAATTAAGTAGAATAAAATGATGCCATTCTCTTCTTCAGGTAATAAATGATTCCATGAAACAAGTATGGAAGTAGATCCACTCACTTCAACTGCTACATTTTGTGGAGTTTGTCTGGGAGCTATTTCTTCCGTCCGATTTACAACTTCAAGACAAGGACCCATTCCAGCATCTGTGAAGGCACATATTGATATCTCATATGCAGAGCCTTCTTCTAAATTTGAAATTATAACATTTCGATTTTTAGTAGTGTGATTACGCTCAGATTTATCTACACGTGAACCATGATACTGGATGATATAGCCAGTGATGACTCTTTTGGTTTTGTAGCTCTAAATTTGGAGGATTCCAGCTGAAATCTAGTTTAGTCGGATAAAGACCTTCAAAATGCACATGCAATGGCGGGCCTGAAGGTGCAATTTCGGTTGTTGTAACGGCTATAAAGAAAGAGTAGGGACCACCTCCCTGTGTGGTGTGGATTCTCGCTTTAATATTATATTCCACTCCTTCCATTAGTCCAATTAAAGCTGCATTAATAGGGATGGTTTGTTTATTACTTATATTGAGAGCTGAAAAAGCAATACTCCTCTCTTCTGTATCAACCACGTTGCCTTTGTAGGTGACGAGGTAATGTGCCAAGATGCCATTGACATCTTCTATGTCAGGAGGTTGTAGCAGAACAGAGATAGTAGTTGGGGTCTTGGATAGAAAGCGCATTTCTGGGCTAGCTGTAGGAACGCCTTCTTGCGTTCTGGTTTCTAACTCAGAGTTATACACGCCTACACCTGCAGAAGTAGCTGCAGCAATACTTAATGTATAACTAGTGTACTCATCCAAGTTACTCATGTCGAATGAATTTAGTGTAGCAGAAATAGAAATAAAACTCTCTACTCTTCTATCAGTCCTTCTGTATTTGATTGTATACCTCGTTATAACTCCATTTTGGGTTTCTCTATCAGGAGGCGACCAAGTTAATCTAATCGTAAACGGATTAGTAGAGTATGTTGAAATGTCTAATGGAGGTGATCCAGGTCGATCAGTCAAAGTTCTCATTGTTATAATGTTAGATGAGTTAGCAGTTTGGCTGTCGATACCAACTACATATATATCATAAGCTCTGTAAGGTAGGAGACCATTTAACAAAAATTCAAAATTTCGCGTAGTACTAATCTCTGTATACGGGACATCTAGCAAAAAGGTAACATCACGCATCCATATATTGTAGGTTAATTCATTCAATCTTGTAACAGGATAATATACAGTGCCCCATGAGAGACGAATGCTTTGACTTGAATCATCTGCAGCATTTAATTGAATGTTTAAGTGTATCAGTTGACATGATGTATGATTGTACAGATAATATCGTTCTCTACAGGAGCAATAATAACTTCCAATTGTATTCGTACATCCGTGATCACAGTCATTGGCAACTATGCATTCGTTGACGTCAATACAAGAAAAGTTGTGATGGTTGAAGATAAAGCCAGGAGAACAAATTTCTAAAAGAATGCATTGGATGAAACTTGATTATATATCCCTTTCAAATATTAATACGCTAGGAATTTTTTTTATTCGTCCAAAAAATTGAAGAATTGGAAAATTGCAACTACAGTCGAACCTGCTATAACGGCCACTTTATATAACGGTCACCTGTCTATAGCGGTCACCAATGAACAGTCCCGTCCGAAATTCCATAATATTGAACCTGTGTATAGCGGTCACCTGCTCAACGCGGCCAGCGGCCACCCGTTTGTAGTCCCTTACTGACCCTAAAACTGTGTATAACGGCCATCACCTGTCTATAACGGACACTACCTGTCTATAGCGGCCACCACCTGTCTATAACGGCCATCACCTTTTTCACCTTTTTATGTGTTTATTACAGGATCTGTTACGAACGATAAACAAGTTTCATGTAATTACGTATTTCAAGTAATGAAACTACATGTAGGAACTATGTTTCATTCTAGATATGGTTAAGACAATCACCTGTATATAACGGTCACCTGTGTATAACGGCCAATTTTGTCCAGTCCCTTGGGTGGCCGTTATATACAGGTTCTACTGTATTATCAAAAAATGATGACTGATCACTCTGTTATAAAGTTATCATTACGCAACAAAATTTTAAAAAATGACAAATTTAGTGTTTTTTCGTGTGATATCGATTATAACAGTAGGATCGAAGTATTTAGAGATGCAATGAGTTTTGAGTTATGGGCTGATTTTAAGAATGTGACCAAAACACTAAATTGTCGCATAACTCTATAGTCTGTGAATTGAGAGGTTAAAATTGTATTATTACCTAATAGGAAGTAGCCAATTGCCTATTAAATATAATCAAATTTGAAGATCTAGTTCTTACAGTTTGCAGAGTATGGCTCAAACTGATCAAAATGCTTTACCATAGCAACGTAGGAATGTAACAATATTTTATTGAAAATGTCTAAATTTTTTAAATCAACTCGTGCTAATCTTAGTTCTACACAAAAACTCTACCTTAATAACATTTAGAAGTAGGCTTAAAACAGCTTAGAAAATTGCCAAAATCGTGCTTATAATGACCTGTTGCGGAATGATATGATGACTAATCGAAATTTTGACAACGGACATATGTACTTTGATGCCATGTTTATATATGTTGGTAATACATTCTTAACAAGCTAATCGTGTATTAATCCATTCGGCTATTACCGCATCCTTGGTTATTTTACTGTGAGGCATCATTATAGTAGGCTATGGATTTTTCAAGACGACATGATAAATATTTTGCTCTTTTATAATGTGAATAAGATCTAGATATTAGACTAGAGACTAGTTTTCAACTAATCACATTTAGGTTGTAAGGATGTACACTCCAAATATCCGATTTTCAATTCATATTATAAATGCATCCATAGGAACTTCTGAATTTATTGATATTCCCAAGACAACTCTGCAAACACAAAATTACTCGCAACCCGTGATTTGCAAGTGCACTAAGTGCGCTTGTCTTTATTAAAACGCTAGGATAGGTATGCAGATGTTAAATACACACACATATATATATATATATATATATATACAGTGGAACCTGTATATAACGGCTACCCAAGGGACTGGACAAAATTGGCCGTTATACACAGGTGACCGTTATATACAGGTGATTGTCTTAATCCCCTTTACGAACGATAAACAATTTTCCATTACTTGAAGTAATTATATTAAACTTGTTTATCGTTCGTAACAGGTCCTGTAATAAACATATAAAAAGGTGATAATTATATTTTACATAACTTCGTTAAATGTGAGAAAATATGTATATAAAGGTGTGAAAATATGCACAACCTTGTTTATTGCTAAAAAATAAAAATAAAGTATCGGACATAAGTTGCGAATTTGAAGTATTAACCGTAGATTGCCAGATGAGGACACAGTGTCCCCGATATCGCGTATGTCTCCCAGCCATTTTCAAATGCAAGTGAAACCATATAAATGCTGGACATTCTACAGTTAATAACAACAAGTGCGTTTCGCTTGGTTGCGCTAGGGGCTGGTGGACACTTTGTGTCCGGTGGAGGCGCCCTTTAGGCGCCTAAGTACACATTGATTAATTACAAGTTTGAAATCGTTTCAACCAAATACCAATTCAACCACTTTGTGTCACTAAACGCCATCATATATAATGGCTGTGACTTGGGACAAGTAGCATCAAGTATCAAATGTTAATATAATGTTAATATTTGGAGTTAGTAATTAAGCTGAGTCTATCCTTTATGAGTAATTATAATGTGTAGTTTACGAATTTGAAATAAAAAATAGAGTATTCCTTACAGTTTGAGTACATATTCCTTTATGAATAGACCCACTTTAATACTATTTGTTTGGCGGTTTCTGTGGTGGTCGAATACTTTTGTCCGGGTACTATATATATATACAGTCAACTCTGCTTAATGGGGTCACTGTTTAATCGGGTTAACCGCTCAATCGGGCCACTTTGGCAGGACTGGAATAGCTCTCGCACATAGAAGCTAATCATAGACTACTTAATATACAGATTGGCAAGTAGCCGAAACTCAGAATAAAAAGAGAGGCCAATTTTTAATTTTTTCTCTCTGGTAAAATAGTCGTTTTATAGTTATAGATTATATACAAAATGAGGTAATCAGGTATGGCGAATCTACTCCGATCATTTTTGAGGTACTTAAGAATGTGGTTTTGTGGTTTAGGCGCTATTCAATGATGACGATAGCATATATGCACACATTTATATATATATATATATATACGTATATACTTAATTGGGTGACAGAATATAAGATTTCAGATATTGTGTGCTAAAACTGAAGAGCTTATATCTTAGTATTTTACCATTGTTTGGCGCTTATGTTAGAGGTTAAAGAACAATCAGATATAAATATCAGGGTTTTATACAGAGGGTGGGTACTCAGGGACTTCCCCTCCCAGAATTGTTTCTCCCCCCCCTAAAATTTGGCCATATACGGTGTATACTTGACAGTTATTTAAACAGATATCTAAATGGTGATGTATACGGTAAATGGACTGAAGTTCGCCACCCCAGCAAAAAATTCTGTATCAAACCCTGAATATCATTATACATTTTGTAAATTTAATACAACCATATTTAAACAAAATAGGTGATTTACAAGGTACTCTTTACATTCAAATTTTTATATCTGTAAATTAACAACTTAACCTAATATTCACGAGTTTCTTCTTCACCTTGCCCAATGTGCTCAGATCACTTTTCCTTCAGGGAATTATGGCTTTATTATCACACATTAAATGTTTCGTGCTCAATGGGACCCCTTTACTAATTTTCGTACATTTTTTATATATTAGATAATGCCTCACAAGTGTTCAGTAGTCAAGTGCCGTACTGGTTCAGTTACCCTCTTCAGCCCTCTACAGTTATGTAGAAAGCTCATTTTGTGTTGTTCAATGTTTACAAACAAATATCCTTGCTACCATGTTGCCATTGAAGATTCTTATTTATCGTCTACTTGAAGCCATGTCAAACCAATGGGATACTACCTTTGCTTGTGACTCACATTATCTTGACCTCCGAAATAGAACAAACTCAATCATTGCAAACCTCTACTTAACTGGACTTTCAAAGGAAATCAATGAAACAAGGCGTAAAGATCAGGTGGAATCATTCAAGGCTAACAAGCGGGAAAAAAAATGCATAGTGAATTTGTGACACATTATACAAGTAGTCTATTTTGTAGAATTGTGTTGTACCTCGTTAATAGACACTTAATATTAAGTAGTCTATGGATATATCCTTACTATTAAAACTCGATTAATGTATGTTTATTTATTTATATATATATACAAGCTCGCTTCGCTTGCTTGCGCTGCGCGGCTGGCGGACAATTCGTGTCCGCCGGAGGCTCCCTGCCGGTCGCCTGGGGTGACATTGGTTAATTAAACGGGATATATCAAATCTAAATATGTCCGTCTTAGTTTTAAAATCGAAATCACTCGAATAAACACCAAATTTGTCAATTTTTAAAATTTTTGATGAGCAATGATGACGTCATAGCAGAGTGATGAGTTATCATTTTTTGATGATAGTTGCATCATATGTGAGGTATGTTAGTATACAGATTCTATTAAAATTTCAGCCTTCTATCTCCTATAATGGCTGAGTTATGCCCGAATAACTCTGTAGCTTAACTATTAAAAATGTGACAATGACGTCATAATTCCATGATGAGTCGACATTTTGCTCTGAGCTCAGAACTTACTGGAGCCATAGCCAAAAGACTCCCACATGCCAAAAATCAGCTTTGTATGTACGGCAGTTTCTTCAATCAATTCGTTACAGAGATAAATATATATACGTACATATAGTATATATATAGATTAATCGAGTTTTAATAGTAAGGATATCCTTACTATTAAAACTCGATTATTGTATCCTTACTATTAAAACTCGATTAATCTATCTTTACTATTAAAACTCGAATAATGTGTATATACATATATATATATATATCTGTAACGATTTAATTGAAGAAACTGCCGGGCGCAGAAAGCAGATTTTTTCCATGTGGGAGTATTTTGACTATGGCTCCTCCAGTAAGTTCTGAGTTCAGAGCAAAATGTCGACTCATCATGGAATTATGACGTCATTGTTACATTTTTAAAAGTTAAGCAGCACAGTTATTCGGGCATAACTCAGCCATTATAGGAGATAGAAGGCTGAAATTTTAATAGAATCTGTATACTAACACACTTCACATGTGATGCAACTATCATCAAAAAATGATGACTCAATCACTTTGTTATGACATCATCATTATTCATCAATTTTTAAAAATTGACAAATTTGGTGATTTTTCGAGTGATATCGATTTTAAAACTAAGATGGACATATTCAGAGATGATATCTCCCTTATAATTAACCAATATTACCTCCAGGCGACCGAAAGGAGCCTCTGGCGGACACTTTGTGTCCGCCAGCCGCGCAGCGGAAGCAAGAGAAGCGCGCTTGTATATATATGTACGTATATATATATATATCTCTGTAACGAATTGATTGAATAAACTGCCGGTCATACAAAGCTGATTTTTGGCATGTGGGAGTCTTTTGGCTATGGCTCCATTAAGTTCTGAGTTCAGAGCAAAATGTCGACTTATCATGGAATTATGACGTCATTGTCACATTTTTAATAGTTATGCAACAGAGTTATTCGGGCAGAGCTCAGCCATTATAGGGGATAGAAGGCTGAAATTTTAATAGAATCTGTATACTAACATACCTCACATATGATGCAAATATCATCAAAAAATGATGACTCATCAGTTTGCTATGACGTCATCATTACGCATCAAAAATTTTAAAATTGATAAATTTGGTGATTTTTCGTGTGATATCGATTATCAAAGTAGGACAGACATATTTAGAGATGCTCTCTCCCTTATAATTTACCAATGTGATCCCAGGCGACCGAAGGGAGCCTCCGGCGGACACAAAGTGTCCGCCAGCCGCGCAGCGCAAGCAAGCGAAGCGCGCTTGTATATATTTATATATATGCTATCATCATCATCATTAAATAGCGCTTAAACCACAAAACCACATTCTTAAGTACCTAAAAAATGATCGGTGTAGATTCGCCATACTTGATTCCCTCATATTGTATATAATCTATAACTATAAAACGACTATTTCACCAGAGAGAAAAAATTCAAAATTGGCTTCTCTTTTTTTCTGAGTTTCGGCTACTTGCCAGTCTGTATATTAAGTAGTCTATGAGTTAATGCAAAATATTTTCTGCTAATAGAGTTCTCCGCTTAACAGGGACAAAATGTCCTCTGACAGATGTGACCCAATTAAGCGGAGTCGACTGTATATGTAACGAATTGATTGAATAAACTGCAAGGCACAAGGAAGTGACAACCTTTTGGTATTGGTTCTACTAAGTTGTGACCTTAGAAATGTCAACTTATCATGAAATCATGACGTCATTGTCACTTTTTAAAATTTGAAATTTCAGTTTTTCGACCATAACTCAGTCATTTTAGGTGATCGAAGGCTGAAATCTTAGTGGAATGTATTGAATATCTCTCAAATATGATAGAACTCTCATTAAAAATGATGATTCCTCACTCTGTTATGACGTCTTTATTACGCTTCAAAAATTTAAAATTTTTAGTTTGAAGATTTCTTGAGTTATAGTATTGTTTAAAATGCTAAGGCAAATGCATTTAGGGATGTTATCTACATTATAATTGATCATTGCAGCCTAGGCACATGAATGACGGCTCTGGCGGACACAAAGTGTCTGCTAGCCTCGCAACCCAAGCATGCGAATCGCACCTGTTTTATCTAATAAAGTAAATAATATAAATGCTCAACCGGCATCCAGAACTGAGGATCAACTTAGATTATTATTTTTTAAAATAACATGAAATTGACAGATATAAGCTTAATTTATGTCTGTTAGGTACTGTGTTGGAATTCAAGTTATAACCTTTGGTACTTGTAATAATTGATTACAAGCGCGCTTCGGTTGCTTGCGCTGCGCGGCTAGTGGACACTGCGAGTCCGCAGAGTCCCCCTGCGGGCGCCTAGAGTTGCTCAATCAAACCCATTTTGGAATATTTTACTTTATGTAAATATAGTAAACAAAAATCAACGAATAATTCCTCATATGGATCAGAAAATATAATTTCGAAATTTACACCGCAGAAAACCCCATGTCAACCGTTGGTTGCCAGCCTCTAGCCTATTTTTGTAATTTGTTTACTTTATTCATCTAATGTAAACAAAAATAAATGAATAATTTATCATATTGAACCATATACTCACTTAAGTAAGGACTGTATGTGTTCAATCTCGGGTCTCGTATTTCGCTCAGGTTAGACATGTGAAATGTATTATTGTTAGATAGGAAGTCGTATTTTTAGAGTCCATTAGTCATGTTGGGTTACCTCAACTATGTGTGGAATATGAATTTGCGGTTTTCACACCTATTTCAAGTATATTAAAGCGTTATTAATGCATGATTTTCAAAGATAATCAAGGCAGGAATGGGTTAATTCGGAAAATTTAACTTTTCTAAATGAATGTTGCTACATTCCAGCTTTGCTATGGAAACGTATTTAAATAATTTGAGCTTATATCTTGAAAACAGTTACAGTTAGACATTCAAATTTGACTGTATTTGATAGAAAATAGGCTACTTTTTATTAGCTCCTAATACATTTCATAGCATTAAATCTTCAGGCATAGCCTACTGTATATAAGGTCTGCCATCTACTTGGAAAATCTGGACTAGGGATGCACTAGAGGACGATTATTATAATCAACCACAACTTTTAATTATGATTTTATCACTAGCTTAATCAATGAGAATACATTATGTGAAGTTGTTTCCCCATATTCTCTGTCACAAATATTTAACCTAGCCTCCATAATCCATCTCTGCAGCAGATCACTTCCCATTATAAGATGCAAGAACACAGAGAGAGACATTTGACCGACGTTTCGGTTCCCGTTCTCCATCCAAAGGATCCTGTTGAAGGGGATACATACAAAACCAAAAGTGGGACTGGAGCTAAACCATATTGCCTTTCATGGTATCTTCTTAATTGCTCGTCGATATCTAAAATAAACGGACTCCGTTCTCTGGAGTAAAAGGAAGAATATTGCTTAACAAAGGAGACTCCTAGCTTGAAATATGAGATTGAGGAGAAAGAGAAGTACCTTGTCAGGAATTTGCAAGATCTAAAAGGTAAGTATATTTGCTTTCAATTAATACTCGCAAATTGTATTTGTTCCATCTGACAATTGTATCCAAATTATTATATTGTGGCAAATCTTAAAAACATCTCGGAGGATGTCATATACAGCGAATGGGTCCTATCCCCTGATACTTTGAAAATAATTGTTTAAAATTTGTGGGAAAAAAATATGGGTTATATTTCAAATGCAGGTCGCTTGGCCATACCAATATCAATACTGATAATTATATACGTATGTATTTCAATGAAGCATTTATTTCAGAAAACACAGGGGGAGCTCCCCGACCTTCGGCGTCTATGATGTTTTCTCGTTTATCCTGAAATGTCATTTTTATCTGCATATGTACACTGCCTGATCAAAAGTATTCGTACACCCCATAATTTCCCATACAAATAGTTACAATACTGATGTATTTAGAGTTTCAAGAATATTTAATTTGTGAGAGATACACTTAATTTGACTTCAAATTCAAATTCTCCACTTTATAATTTTTCAACTTAATTACTCTTCTTCAAGATTAAGTATTTTCAGTATTTGCTTTCCTATGCCACATGTTGCGAGTGATCACCATTGTATATGATGGCGTTGGTGGTATGAGGTGGCACAGTTTGAAATTTTTTAACTTTGTGGGAGTGTAAACAAGTTGAAAGAACGAGTGTTATCTTAGCGGCCGATTCAGCGGCGGATTCGCATGTCACGTTCAAATATGAATAACTCAGCAAGCATATGTCCTAGATGAAATCTAATTGCACCATTGTGTAGAGGAGCATTGGTGCATTCATATTTGATATATGAAATTTTAATATCCTGCGTGATGAGTAAGCAGTGACACTTTTAGTCCATGTCACGTATCTGGTGGAATAAGTCAGTAAATATGAATGGTAGCAATTAGCCCTTTTAACCACATGAAGATGAGCTTTGGTGCACCCCTGAAATCCATTTTCAAGACTAAATTCGGAAAACTGGCTGAATGGCAGGGGGCCAAAGTTTGTTGTCGTAGCGGCGGATTCGCATGTCACGTTCAAACATGAATAACTCAGCAAGCATATGTCGTAGATGAAATCTAATTGCACCATTGTGTAGAGGAGCATTGGTACATTCATATTTGATATATGAAATTTTAATATCCCGCGTGATGAGTAAGCAGTGACACTTTTAGTCCATGTCACGTATCTGGTGGAACAAGTCAGTAAATATGAATAGTAGCAATTAGCCCTTTTAACCACATGAAGATGAGCTTTGGTGCACCCCTGAAATCCATTTTCAAGACTAAATTCGGAAAACTGGCTAAATGGCAGGGGGCCAAAGTTTGTATTTACTAGTTTGGTAATAGGCATAACTTCATACTGGTATCCAACTAGGATGTGATCTAGACAAACTTAGCTATTTATCCATAGTTATCTACGCTCTTGATGAATGTCACTGAATTTGTTTACACAATTGATGCATAATTCCTGGTCAATTCATAATTAATTAAATATTCCTCGTAAGAACAGACCAAAATTTATTATTCACGGATAAAATTGTTAAGATGATTATTTAAGGATTTCCTGTTCAAATTCTGCGAAATGCTCTAAAAGGGTTGTCAGGTATGATCATGGAAAACCCCCAATGCTTGATTTGTGCTGGTATTCTCAGCATACAAGGTAATAATATCCGTAGCCACTACCAAACTGCTCACGAGAGGGGAATACAAAATGTGCAGGTGAATGGATTTCTGAGACAGGTATTGCAAACATTCTCGAGAAAATTCATTGATCTCAAAGTGCCTAGAGTTGAAGATAATTAGGTAGTCTTGTCTTCAGTTCACTGACTGATATATTTAAAAAATAAGTTATTTTTATTAATCATTTGAGAAATAATTGCCATATTATTTTATATTAACTTCTGAATCTACATTTATATTCGCCCCGCGACCCCAATAATGGAATGTGGCTGCCCGAGGAGATAGGGTTTGGACAGCCTTATCATACACTGATGACATAAAATTCATGCAAGTCAACCTAAAAATTGAAATTTCGTAAAAAGGCCTCATAATGTCAAAATAGAAATTGGAATCGCTCCCGATTTTAATATATTTATTTTCGCTTTAGGACATATTATAAACTTTTGAAGTTTAATTTTGTATAACGAGCATTAATAGTAAACAAATACTTGCTAATAAACCTATCAGGTAATTTCGTTCTACTATAATGAATTTAACATGCATTTACCACACGGCTTTGTCTTTTTGATAAATAATGAATAATAATTGTAATTGTAAATTTACCATCTTTATTAATATGCTTAAAATAACTCTGATTAATAAAGTCAATTCAATTGAGGTTCTGGACTAAGCTATTGACTAATTAAAATTAACAAGTATAGCACCCTGCCAGTGTTGTTATTGTAATGCACTTCCATTTTGAGCGAGTAAATCGTCTAATTTCCCTTTTTAGAAATCTGCTGAAGTGTAATTACGTATGCGTGGAATGCTTCTTTTGAATCACCAGAAGTTTGTTGGTTCCAAATTTCGGGCAAGTCAAATATTTGATATATAAATAGACTATGTTGATTTGTGAAAAATAGAAACTTCTTGTGTGGTACATTCTTTAGAAATGTGTGTTTGACGCACTCTACACTTCCAGGTTATGACAACAAATGAGAATGAGTTGATTGCATTTGATAAATAATATCACTAAGTGCTATGAAGAGGTAAAAAGAAAAAACAAAAACAACATGAATACAAAATAAAAACAATAACAATGACAACAACAGCACGGATACAAAATAAAATAAAGTCATATATAGAAGTTGAATATATTTAATTGGCTTAATTGAAGAATTGGATTACATATTATTAACAGACAAAACAGGTTCATAATGACAGCCAGTATTTTGTAGATATAATCTAAATATAGAGGGACAATCGAGAAATTCATTTAATTTTTTCCCTTTACCAGAAAATCCAATCCAGCGTGTACCTCCAGGTCCTAAATATACCCATATATCGGTTTCAAAAAGTAACGCTGTCGCAAATACTTCCAAATCCGTTGCCCACTTCCCATTCTTATCCATCCCTGTCTTATTTACCCAATCCTTTACACTTCTGTAGTTACTTTGCTGGTAAACATATTTAGTCCTTAAAAAGGCGTCACAACTATTTTTTAATCTACCTAACATGTTATTAACTATAATTGTGCGTAAATTAAAATGATTTTCCTGACTACCGGTAAGGATAAACGAAAGAGCTCGAAAGTAACAATTTCCATCACCCACTATGTTTTCAACAACACAAGGTTTACATTCTCTAAGATCTTGTTGATCCAACTGAGGATCGATTTCATAATTAATATAATTAGAAACCAAAATATTCCATTTACTACATATACTTTTTTGCCAGTCTTTATTTGGCGGGCGGAAGGGAGGCAACTTTAAACGTAAAATATCTTGTTCTACAAGATCTGAATCAGTGATAATATCGACAGCGTCACTGTCGATATTATCACTGATTCGTGAGACAGAAAAGTCACGTTTTTTCAAATCAGATAATCTCTGACGCAACCTAGGTACAAATTTTAGCTTTGTTTTTTCATTTTTATCTACACTAATTTTACATTTCTTTTTTTCAGTTTCATTTATGTCATTTCCTGCATCTAATTTTCTTTTATTTTTATTATTTACTAATGGCCTAACTTGAGAAAAACTGATAGATTTAGATACTAAATAGCTATTACATTTCTTCTTACTCCTTCTCTGCCATTCCTCCTGACAATTCTCCTCCTCAGAAGGATCTCTTTTACGCTTATAACTTTTAAATACCTTCTTAGCTCTAGGATGAAAAGCAAAGCAAAAAGCTGCTAATCTTTTAATTATGTTAGGATGCATAATCCTTATCAGATCCCCTGGTCTTAAACCAGTACGAGACTTTAATATGTCTATCTTTACTATACGCATCCAATTTTCTACAATTGCATTACTATAATGACTCATGTAAACATCGGATTCACTGGAACCAAACCCCAAAATAATGCCTGACCATAGTGGAATTATAGCCATATAATGGGTAAGTAGATATTCAATAATTTCGGGGTTATAACAAGGGTTGGCTTCCAAACAAGGTTTCTCATCATTCAAAAGTAAAATTTCGGATTTACACTTCTCATAAATTGTGTTAAAATGCTTACCAAATGGGGATTTATCGCGATAGGTTTTACCCTCATTTTCCACAAAAGATGTCAAATCATTACTATCCTCGGGTTCAACATATTCATCATCGCAACTTTTACTATAACTAATAAATGATTCTAAATTTTGTATATGCTTCTCAACATTCTTATTGAAATTTCGGTTTAAAAAGACATAACACAAATCCATAAAAACACTATCTAAATTTATCATTTGCGTACAATTTATCATATATCCTATAGTATGAAGAAACAATTTTCGAACTGGTTTAGATAACTTAAACTTTTTATTCACATTAAAAGTTATTCCATTAATTAGGTGAGCGGAACACAAGTGAAGAATAACACCGAATTGCATACAAACCTCCTCCTGACTAAATAATAACTTCCAACATTTCTCCAAGTATGTGAAAATATCAGATTTAATAAAAGCGTTACAAACACTATGAATAAGGGCCCAGCTATAATCAATCTCTACATGGCCAATATTAATTTCTCTACTTAAGACCTTTTTTGAGTCAAGAGACCATTTATGTAAGAAATAAGATATTTCTGCAGAAGAATGAGCTGAACTAATCATTTCAGCTAATGGCAAAGGGCTGGTTGTGACCTCAGGGTGACGAATAGTCAATGCATAATAAAAAACACGCTTTTGGCTCGAGTTTATTTTTCTAATAATAGACCCGGTAGAATCTAAATGCACAATTACTTTCTTACCCTTAAAATAATTCAAAACTTGAATTTGATCTTGAGAATACATATGAACTATGAATGGATCATGGCCTAAAGACTGGATGTACCCTCGAAGTATGTTATTAACTGTAATATTTCTATAATATTCCTGTAAACCAGAAAGTTCGCTCCAATTATCGTTAGAAAACCTTTGAAGACAAGACAAATCAAACTTAGCCTTCCTCAAGACGCAGGCACTTCTTACATTGTTAAAGTTACCAAAAGATAACGCAGAGCTCTCACAATTGGGATGGGGAAACTGTTCATAAAAGTAGTTACCAACTGATTTATCAGTAAAATTAGAGGCTACCTGCAATCTTAAACTATTCGACAATTTTCTTGAATAGGCAATGTCCACATTTGAATGCTCAGGGGATAAGGTACCCATTACTTCATAATTGACAGTAATGTTAACAGGCCGAGAGGTAAAAGGTTCATTCTGTATTGTAAATTTAAAACGAAGACAATTAGAAAACTTGCATTCTGCATGAGCAGTGAAAAAACAAGTATTGCTTTTCCTACTATTAATTTTACCTATTTTTTTGTATTTAAAGCAAATAACACAAACAAATTTATCTTCGATCTTAGCATTAAAGACATTGGTCCAATCCCTCGAAAAGATAGCTCGGTTGCCCTGTAACATCGCTATATTTTCCCATTCACCCAAAGTAAAATTAAATTCTCCATTAGAAATACTAGGGAGATTTAGCGCATCGTTGAGATTTCGATCACTTTTAGTATTAGTTATTTCAACGTTTAAGCAATCAAGTTCCAGTTCTTGATTAGATTGTGGAATATCTAACATGGGGGTTGACTCAAGACAACTATCATTATTTCCACTCTTAGCTATCTTACCACTCCTATCAAGATATGAGTTCCCTTGAACCTTATCGTCGGACTTGTTCAACTCACCCTTAGATGACATCTCAGCAGCTACTACGTCCTTTATCTGACCGCGATTCTTCATCCAATTAGTATAGAGTAACGTGCGTTTCCTCTCTCTGTTGACTCCGTACATCGAAAGGCACAATTTTTCCCAAAGAGAATTGCTTGCTCTCCTGTTTTCTTTAATTAATGCTGAATTTAAAGATTCAAAAGAATCGTATCCCAATTGGAGTAAGGCCTGACAAAAAGTAATACTCTCCGTATTATTCATCTTTTCTGACTTAGAATTATGGAAGTAGTCAGAGGAAAAATCGAGAAGAAAAAAGCGAACGATAATGGAAATGCGGAATGCAAATTACGAAATGGGAAATGGGAAATGGGAAATGGGAAATGCGAAATGCGAAATGCGAAATGCGAAATGCGAAATGCGAAATGCGAAATGCGAAATGCGAAATGCGAAATGCGAAATGCGAAATGCGAAAAATAATGTATGAAAACGTCAAGTTTGAATAATGTTAGTTCGAAAAAAAAAAATTTATATATACTAATTAGGCTGGGATCAAATATAAAAAGGAGGAATATTTAATTAATTATGAATTGACCAGGAATTATGCATCAATTGTGTAAACAAATTCAGTGACATTCATCAAGAGCGTAGATAACTATGGATAAATAGCTAAGTTTGTCTAGATCACATCCTAGTTGGATACCAGTATGAAGTTATGCCTATTACCAAACTAGTAAATACAAACTTTGGCCCCCTGCCATTTAGCCAGTTTTCCGAATTTAGTCTTGAAAATGGATTTCAGGGGTGCACCAAAGCTCATCTTCATGTGGTTAAAAGGGCTAATTGCTACTATTCATATTTACTGACTTGTTCCACCAGATACGTGACATGGACTAAAAGTGTCACTGCTTACTCATCACGCGGGATATTAAAATTTCATATATCAAATATGAATGTACCAATGCTCCTCTACACAATGGTGCAATTAGATTTCATCTACGACATATGCTTGCTGAGTTATTCATGTTTGAACGTGACATGCGAATCCGCCGCTACGACAACAAACTTTGGCCCCCTGCCATTCAGCCAGTTTTCCGAATTTAGTCTTGAAAATGGATTTCAGGGGTGCACCAAAGCTCATCTTCATGTGGTTAAAAGGGCTAATTGCTACCATTCATATTTACTGACTTATTCCACCAGATACGTGACATGGACTAAAAGTGTCACTGCTTACTCATCACGTAGGATATTAAAATTTCATATATCAAATATGAATGCACCAATGCTCCTCTACACAATGGTGCAATTAGATTTCATCTAGGACATATGCTTGCTGAGTTATTCATATTTGAACGTGACATGCGAATCCGCCGCTGAATCGGCCGCTAAGATAACACTCGTGTTGAAAGATTAAAAGGTGAGTAATTCAAATATGGAGAATTCGAATTTGAAGTTAAATTAAGCGTAACTCTTGCCAATTAAATACCTTCACTCGCTAAATAAATTAGTATTATAGCTATTTGTATGGGGAATTATGGGGTGTACGAATACCTTTGGTTCAGTCAGTGTAGAGGGTGCATCAAAAGCAACAAGGAATAATTTGTATTATTGAAAATTGTTCTACGAGTGATCTAATCTGCAAAGTAAAAGTAAATTGTATCTCACAGCTTTCAATAAATAAGCGAAACAGTTCAGTTTGAATTCAGAAGATTATCTAGTAATAGTTTACTATGATCATGGCAGGCGCTATCCAAACAATATTCTTCATAAGTCATGAAAATTATATCTAAGGAAGTTCTTCGGTCTAAATCAGGGTTTCCGTGGGAATGGGAATCCCCATAGGATTCCTATGGGGATTCACACAAGGTCCTAATGAGATTCCCACAGGGTCCTATGGGGATGGGATGGAATGGGAATTTCATTCCCACGACAACCCTGGTATAAATGCATTTGTATCAATACAGCAAAGACCCTGGCGCAAAAATAGTTGCATCACAGTTCAGGGTTGGGGTCAATTACAATTATAATTGTGTAATTAGTAATTAATTACAATTACATTGTAATTGATGTGTAATTGTAATTGAAAATTTTACTTGCCTTGAAATTGATTCATAAATATAATTGAACAAATGTAATTGACCCTATTGTTATCCGACTTTTGAAATTATTAACCATTTAATTCAATCTTGTAGATATTATTACTTGTTGACCTCTTTTCTAGAAACAGACCCTTGGAACATCATTTGGACTGTTCGTGTGATGTCTGTTTCGAGTTATCAAATCTCATATTTTGAAATATTGAAACGGACGTATTCATATTTTACTATTCACACCATGTGTATACAGAGCGAGCGAGTAGGAGAAAGAAAGAAAGCAGAAAAGTATTATGAAGACCTTATTTATTGCCATTTTAACCTTCTATTATGTAATATGATACATGTTGTTCTTAGTCATTCATTAAATATGTTCAAAATAAAATATTAACTCTTATCAGAGTAGGGAATAATGGAAAACAGACTATGGCTTAGTTATTTAATGGCCTAATTGGTTAATATACACATTCTTAGAATTTTAATTTCCCGTCCTCTACCGCATCCCTGGTACATTAGATGGTAGGCCTTATATAGAGTAGGCCATAGCCTACTATATATAAGGCCTAAGAGTAACTTAACCAGGGATGCGGTAGAAGATGGATGAAGAAATACATGAGCTGCCTTAAATCATTAACAAAGCACAATAGAGCTTAGGAATGTATTACCAGCATATATAAATATGGTGTCCAAGCACCCATATCCGTTGTTAAAATTTAGATTAGCCATCAATTGATTGCGCAACAGGTTATATTTGGGTCAAATTTAGTGATTTTCAGAGGTCGTTTAAGGGCACTTCTAAGTGTTTTTATTATAAGGTTTTTCGCATAGAACTGAGAAGTGAATGTGTTAATACGAAAAATTTGGAATTTTTTCATGTAATGTTCTTACATTCCAGTGTTGCTATGGAAACGTGTTTTGGTCAGTTGGGGCTATATCTTGAAAACAGCGATAGCTAGACATTCAAATATAATCCCATTTGATATCAAATAGGTTACTTCCTATTTAGCTATAATACAATTTCTGTGTCTAAATTCAATAATTTACGAGTTATTGGACAAATTATCAAATGTGACCAATATGATAAATTGTCTAATAACTCGTTAATTATTGAATTAAGACATAGAAATTGTATTATAGCTTAATAGAAAGTAGCCTATTTGCTATCAAATGGAATTAAATTTGAATGTCTAGCTATCGCTGTTTTCAAGATATAGCCCCAACTGACCAAAACACGTTTTCATAGCAACACTGGAATGTAAGAACATTCCATGAAAAAATTCCAAATTTTTCGTATTAACACATTCACTTCTCAGTTCTATGCGAAAAACTTCATAATAAAAACACTTAGAAGTGCCCTTAAACGACCTCTGAAAATCACTAAATTTGACCCAAATATAGCCTGTTGCGCAATCATTTGATGACTAATCTAAATTTTAACAACGGATATGGGTGCTTTGACACCATATTTATATATGTTGGTAATACATTCCTAAGCTCTATTGTGCTTTGTTAATGATTTAAGGCAGCTCATGTATTTCTTTAACCATCTTCTACTGCATCCCTAGTGCCAAATTCGCAAGTTACTCTGAGACCTTATTATAGTAGGCTATGAGTAGGCTATGTTTCAGGTATTCGAGATATGGTGCGATATATTTTATGAATCATATTTGTTAAATTGCACCATATTTTGAAAACCTTAAGATTGAATGTTATAAAATGTATTAGGAGCTAATAGAAAGTAGCCTATTATCTATCAAATACAATCAAATTTGAATGTGTAACTGTAACTGTTTTCAAAATATAGTCTCAAATGGTATAAATACGTTTCTATTGCAGCGCTGGAATGTAGCAACATTCCGTTAGAAAAGTTAAATTTTTCGAAATAACCCGTTCCCACCTGAATTAGTTTCGAAAATTATATATTAATAACGTTTTAAAATGTGCTTAAAACAGGTCAGAATATTGAAAAATGTATCTTAAATCAGTGAAAAATTAGTGTAAATCTTAAATCAATGAAAAATTAGTGTAAAAAATTAGTGTAAAACCACATAACTTACATTCCACACATAGTGGAGGTAAACTAACATGACTCTAAATAAACGATTTCCAATCTAACAAAATACATTTCCCATGTCTAACTTGAGCGGATTACGAGATATCAATAATACACAATGGACCCAAGTTCCATGACCCGAGATTGAACGCCTACAGTCCTTACTTAAAGAAATCTAAGCATAGAACTGAAAATATAATATTCGAAATCTACACTACTAAAACCCCATGTCACCCATTGGAAGCTAGTCTCTAGCATATTTTTCAAAATTAGTCGAATGGTTAAAAAAAGTCAAAAGTTAAAGTTTATAGATTTACAAGCGCACTTCGCTTGCTTGCGCTGCGCGGCTTGCGGACACGTAGTGTCCGCAGAGTCGCCCTACGGGCACCTGGAACGACTCAATCTAGCCTATTTTGGGAAATTGTTTAATTCATATAAATATTGTGAGCATAAGTTAACAAATATAGGGTGTAAAAAAGTGTTGTCACCTTTCATCTTAGCACGAATTTAAATTTGATGATGGGAAAGGAAAAGTACATTTCGCAAATGGTGTGATGTCATAAAATATAGTAATCCGTGATAGCTAACGACAGGTTAAGAGTTTTGTATTTGATTACTACAAGCGCGCTTCGCTTGCTTGCGCTGCGCGACTGGCGGACACTTTGTGTGCGCCTGTAGTCACATTGATCAATTATAAGGGAGATAACATCTCTAAATACGTCTGTCCTACTATAATAATCTATATCGCACGAAAAATCACCAAATTTATCAATTTTTAAAATTTTGATGAGTAATGATGACGCCATAACAAAGTGGTGAGTCATCATTTTTTGATGATAGCTGAGTTATGTTAGTATACAGATTCTATTTAAATTTCAGCCTTCTATCTCCTATAATGGCTGAGTTATGCTCGAATAACTGTATTGCTTAACTTTAAAAATGTTACAATGACGTCATAATTCCATGATGAGTCAACATTTTGCTCTGAGCTCAGAACTTAGTGGAGCCATAGCCAAAAGATTCCCACATGCCAAAAATCAGCCTTCTGCGCCCGGCAGTTTCTTCTATCAATTCGTTACAGATATATACTGTAGAACCTGCTATAACGGCCACTCTAGTATATGACGGTCACCTGTCTATAGCGGTCACCAATGAACAGTCCCGTCCAAAATTTCATAATATTGAACCTGTGTATAGCGGTCACCTGCTCAACGCGGCCAGGGGCCACCCATTTGTAGTCCCTTATTGACCCTAAAAACTGTGTATAACGGCCATCATCTGTCTATAACGGCCACTACCTGTCTATAACGGCCACTACTTGTCCATAACCGTCTTCACCTTTTTCACTTTTAATGTGTTTAACACAGGACCTGTTACGAATGATAAACAAATTTCATGTATTTACTTAAGTAATGGATTTCTGAAAACTTATATTTATTGTGCTACGTTGATACCTTTTGGGGATTAAGACAATCACCTGTATATAACTGTCACCTGTGTATAACGGCCAATTTTGTCCAGTCCCTTGGGTGGCCGTTATATACAGGTTCCACTGTATATATATACATATACGTATATACAGTCGAAATCGGGTTATTTTGTCCATTTGATTGCACTGCCAAAACGACAAAATAACCCGATAGACAAAATAACCCGGTAGACAAAATAACCCGATAGACAAAATAAACTACTAAGGGCATTCAAAAAGTTCTCATCACATATCTGTATCTCAAATGATAGTGAAAATAGGATATTTTCAATATGTCCATTGTATTCCTTAGGGGATCAGCTTCCAATTTATATATTGGTTTATTTTAAAAGGACAATTATTGTGGTTCCTACATTAGATTTTTTGTGCATCGGTTTAGGGTAGTGTCGAAAAGTTGGAATCTCCCCATTGAAAATGGCTTAAAACTAAATTTGGAGAATAAAAGTTGTGAAAATCGTAGAATAAGGTCATTAAAAGGTTAAATAATTAAGAACCAATGTGAAAAAGTAAACGGGAGGTGTTCAATAGTATTGCTCGTGTTGAAAAAATATCATGCTACTATTAGTGGATTTTTTGTCAATTTTCGCCACTCAAAAAGTGGGACAAAAATGGTAGTAAACCACTTCAAAACATAGTATTCCCTCAGCCTCAAACTATAATACTTCAGAGAATTCAATCTATATGATAGTTGATGCGTAGAATTCGATGGAGGGATCAGTTTTAATCTAAATTTGCTCAGAACTGAAATATATCAAAAGGAACCCCAAAAATCACGTTCAAAGGGACTACCTTAAACCGATGCACAAAAAATCTAATGTAGGAACCACAATAATTGTCTTTTTAAAATAAACCAATATATAAATTGGAAGCTGATCCCCTAAGGAATACAATGGACAAATTGAAAATATCCTATTTTCACTATCATTTGAGATACAGATACTATGTGATGAGAACTTTTTGAATGCCCTTAGTAATAGACAAAATAACCCGATAGACAAAAAAATCCGATTATTTTATAATTAAATTATGAATCAGGGCTGGGGTTGGTTAACCGATTTTAGGGTTCAGTCATTTTGGTTTCCTCCAGGGCGGTTAACCGGTTAACCGATGTCAATATAAATTAGTAAAAATATGGATTTTGGGACTAATCTTTAACCTGGTATTAATAATTATAATTTTCAGTGGTCTCGAAATATATTATATGATTATAAAATAGGAATTATACTATATTATCAAATTTTTGAAGCAATATTCATGAATCTCCGTAGAAAAACAATGAAATTAGAGTAAATATTTATAAAATTAAGCCGATCGGTTAACCGATCGAGGATTTCCTTAACTGTTAACCGGAATTGACGGCGGTTAACCGAATCCAGCCTTGTATGAATAAATCAATTTTTACACTGACTTGACGACAAAATAATCCAATGGGACAAAAAAACCCGGTGTCAAAATAACCCGATTTCGACTGTACGTACATTAATTGAGTTTTAATATTAAGGATTGGTTCGATATCAATCAAGGATAATGATGAATAATCTAGGGTGACTACACTTTTGTTACACCATGTAATTTCTCATATGGATACAAAAATTTAATATCCAAGATCTTAACCCTGAAAACCCCATGTCAACCGTTAGAAGTCATCCTCTAGCCTATTTTTCTAATTTGTTTACTTCATGTATCTATTGTAAACAAATCAATTATAAAACTTACTTGAAAATATGATATTCGAAATCTACACCCTTGAGAACCCCATGTCGACTGTTGGAAGCTAGTTTCTAGCATAATTATCAAAATTCGACAAATGGTGTGAAAATATGTACTATATAAAGGTGTGAAAATATATAAATAACCTTTTTTGCTGCCATACACTATCCTTACTATTAAAACTCGATTAATGTATATATGTATATGTATATATATATATATATATGTAATGAATTGATTGAAGAAACTGCCGGGCGCAGAAGGCTGATTTTTTGCATGTGGGAATCTTTTGGCTATGGCTCCACTAAGTTCTGAGCTCAGAGCAAAATGTTGACTCATCATGGAATTATGACGTCATTGTCACATTTTTCAAAGTTAAGCAATACAGTTATTCGAGCATAACTCAGCCATTATAGGAGATAGAAGGCTGAAATTTTAATAGAATCTGTATACTAACATAACCCAGCTATTATCAAAAAATGATGACTCACCACTTTGTTATGACGTCATCATTACTCATCAAAATTTTAAAAATTGATAAATTTGGTGATCTTTCCTGCGATATAGCTTATAATAGTAGGACAGACGTATTTAGAGATGTTATCTCCCTTATAATTAATCAATGTGACTACAGGCGCCCAAAGGGCGCCTCCGGCGGGCACAAAGTGTCCACCAGCAGCACAGCGCAAGCAAGCGAAGCGCGCTTGTAATATATAATTGAGACATTTATATAAGTTATTGCTTTGAAGTATTAATAACAATGACAGCCTACAATATTGTCGTATAATGATTTCTATTGTGAGAGTGAAGTCATACATAGTATTGTATAGAAAAGGTGTGAAAAGGTTTTTCCATTATTTTTGCAGAGGTGTGAAAATTTCGCTTAGATTTTCGAATTTAATCCTAGATTCATCATTTGTCACCTACACGCCAATTTTCGTATCTCTACGACTTGCCAATTTTTCAATCAATTCGGACAAACAAACAAAATCCAAGCGTTTTAATATATAAGATATACCCCCAAACCATGCTAATATGTTCTCATGGGGTTTACAATCTGGTTGAGGCGAATCTATCCATGAATATCAAATGCATCAACCCTTGACAGCTATTGAAGATCTGACATCAAATTCGAAATCTACACACCTAATTGACTCAGTTTAGAAGTTTTCTTTCATAAATCAATTATACCTCAAAGCATAGCCTATCACATATAAGGCTTAACTTGCAGATTTTGGGCTGGGGATGCTGTAGTAGATGGTGGACCAATACATGAGATGCCATAAATCATTAACGACGCACAAAAGAGCTTAGGAAAGTGTTGCCAGCATATATAAATATGGTATCAAAGTACCCATATCCGTTGTCAAAATTTATATTAATCATCATATGATTGCGCAATAGGTTATATTTGTGATAAATTTAGTGATTTCAGAGGCCGTTTAAAGGCACTTATAAGTGTTTTTGTAATTAAGTTTTTCGCATAGAACTGAGCCATAAATGGGTTGATACGAAAAATTGCGAAAAATAACCATTCAATTTAGACAGAGAAATTATATAATCGCTTACAAGAAGTCTATTGGCTAAATTGAATTAAATTTGAATGTCTATCTCATGCGGCTTTGAAGGTATGATCCCAACTCACCAAAATACGTTTCCATAGCAAAGCTTTACACATGTCTAGCCTACGGAATGTGCGTATCTCATCCTTATTACTATTTATATAATATAGGTAATTGTAAGAAAACAAGAAACTCACCTAATCTACGGCATATATAACAACTGTATATATTATTGCAGTTAGAAACAAACCACGATTTATGTTGCTTTGATATAAATACACATGATTTCTCTCTCCTAATTGTGTTACTCAATTCTAAATGAAAATGTCTATACACAGTTTGACTATCATCCGTCCATTCAAATAGGTTTGGATCATTACTACGTCGGTAGTTGATCGGATAAGTCAAACCAATCCAACAATTGGCATCAGTTTCTGTGATTAAATTGAGGATGAATTCTTCTTCAGGTTCAGATCTGATTGAAGTCAGGGAGCCTCCCCATTCCTGACAATTATCCTCAGCATTGTCCCAATTAATTGCATTGTTTGAGGTGAAAACTTCGAAACATGAATCATCGTTACAGCCTAACAGATTAACATATAGGTAAATCAATATAATTAAAACCCATTTGTTATATTTGTGTACATATATTCTTTAGGTGTCTGGAACAACTGGTGGGGTTTAAAATGTTGTATGGGTGTTCAGGGAGTATTTCTATTGGATGAGTAACAATTTTTAGTATTTGAAACGATATTTTAGCGTTTACTCCGAAAAATGGCACTATTATATTTGACCAGTCAGCAACGAGTAGTTATAGCATATAAGACAAGTCTCGTAAGAGGTAAGTATAAATAAGGTGAAATATGATTGGTACATGTAGTCAATCAGTTTGCTTGGTTTTTGTCATTTATAAAACTTCAGTATAAGATCTAATTGAACTTAATTAACACAAAGGCGCTTCGCTTGGTTGAGCAGGGTGGCTTGCGGATATGGCCCGTCTGCAGAGTCTCCATGCGTTATATCAGAGACGATTGATTGTTTAATAATTCACTACTAAAATTGCCATTCATCAACGGTGAATCATGAATTCAGAACTGGAGAAGAAAAGTTAGGTCGATAATAAAAATAATTCGAACCTGCTGTACAATTATTTCAATTGTGAAGGTGAAGTAATATACGTGTGTCCATAAATTATTGACAGTAAACTTTAACTTAATGCAGTATCAAACTAGTACTTGGAAAGAGTAGTATAATTTCAGTGTAACTCCATTTATGTATTTTCTTACTATATTCTATATATACACTGTTTTGAGTCACACTATCATATCATGTGATTACCCAGCATCTTTTCTGGAATGCAAACTCATTATTTGTCTCAGTTTTTGTCAAAATCCCGACCAAAGTTTGCTATGGTATAGCAATATTTTCTCTATACCTCTTAATTTAGTCATAGAAATATCTAAGTATGTACATATCTTGTAATTGTGCAATTCTTGAGGATTTGTTCAAATGATTCGGAAAGATATAGGCTCTGAAAGTCAGATTAGGGGTGTGTCAGTGATTACCCTACAAAACTCAAATTTCTCGAGAAAAAAATTTAATTTGAGAAAATATAATTGTATTTGTGGTCAATCCCCACAAATAGCACTAATTATTAGTTATTCCATTATTTTGAACAAGTTAAGTTCAGAATTGTGAATTTTATGGGCGAAATTCCACTTTTTACGTTGTTATTCTCTGCGAGCGTCAATCACACCCCTAATCTGACTTTCAGAGCCTATATCTTTCCGAATCATTTAAACAAATCCTCAAGAATTGCACAATTACAAGATATGTACATACTTAGATATTTCTATAACTAAATTAAGCGGTATAGAAGAAAACATTGCTATACCATAGCAAACTGTGGTCGGGATTTTGACAAAAACTGAGACAAAGAATGAGTTTGCATTCCAGAAAAGATGCTGGGTAATCACATGATATGATAGTGTGACTCAAAACAGAGTATATATAGTAAGAAAATACATAAATGAAGTTATACAGAAATTATAATACTCTTTCCAAGTACTAGTTTGATCTGCATTAAGTTAAATTTTACTGTCAATAATTTATGGACACACTGTAGTATAATGTATAGAAAAGGTGTCAAAAATTGCTTTCTATCTTTTGCAGTGGTGTGAAAGATTCGCTTAGATATTAGACTTTGATCGCAGTCACATCATTTGACACCTATTTGACAATTTTTATATCTCTAAGACTTGCCAATTCTCAAGGTAAGAGAAGAAAATCTATAAATTAATAAACAAGAGAGGATGAAAGTTATACACTATTTATATTATATACGATCTCTTATACTCTAGCTGTACTAAATGAAATGCCTATATATGTATATATCCCAAATTGTATGTAATTCCTTTCTCATACTTACTGGGTTTTGCACAAACATAACAGTATAGCTCATTAGAACACGCACGATCATCCCATCCATCTTGCTTCCATTTTCTGAGATGAACACAATCCTTATACGAGTATCCATATGAATCCGAGAGAGCAGAATAAAAGTTGCGGTATAGACTCAGACTACCGTCCAATGAAACAAATAGAGTGGCATTGTTTCCAGCTTCATTATATCTATCATGATGTCCTATCCAACAAGATCCATAGTGTGATTTCCCTATGCTCAGTATAAACTTTTCTTCGTCTGAAGACCTAATTGAAGCAAGGTCTCCTCCCCATGACATACATTTAGATCTAGCTTCTTGCCAATTTAGTCCAGTGTGAGGATCAAAAACTACCTCAAAACATTTGCCTCCTTTACAACCTGTAAGATATAAAGTCTGAGTCAAATTACACAGCTACTATTGGATAAACCAATATGGAAAATATAATATAATTCATATTTAATAATCTTCTATATTAAAACAATAATATTTTAGTGTAGTTCCTGGAGAGAGATGATCTAATGGCATGAACTACATGCGACGTATGTCCGTATTTGCATTTTAACTAAATTTTACCTGTAGGCTCTTTATAGTCTAGTTGTGTACCGTCAAAATTTTCGAAAATTTCCACCAATTCCGGTTTTATATTCGCTTATATCTTAAACTCTCCACTGCAAATTTTGTTTAAGGAATAAGTAAAACCTCAACGACTGATGTAGGGTATATTTTATTATGTGGAATGCGATAATGCACTTTGGAGGCAATTTGATGAATTTTCTTTTAGTTGTTAACATGTGCATCTACTTATATTCATACCTATTTTAAAGGATTATTTCAATTTTGAAATAGCCCTCAATGGATATTATAGTGTATTTTAATATGTAGATTTTTTCGGCAATTTGTCTAATAACTCATTGAATTTAGACAGAAATTATATTCTCTACTTAATAGGTAAGTAGTCTATTGGCTATCAAATTGAATCAAATTTGAACACTTAGTTATTGCGGCTTTCAAGATATGATCCCTAATGACCAAAATGCAGTCCATAGCAATGCTGGAAAGTAGCATTGGTGGTATTTTGAGATATACTAGTATCGTGGTACTCTGAGATTTTGTTTCGGATACTCAAATGACCTTGTGGTTCAATCGGTTTCATCGTAACTTGATAACCACCGCCACCAAATTGTGGCACATGACACAATTGGAGGGCACGCGACACAATTTACTATGGTAGAACCCTATATGGATCATGAATGAAAAATATGAGGCGCATGCATTTGTCCGAACTTTTAAGTTGTCATTTGTCCGAATTGCATCAACTGTCATTTGTCAGAATCAGAATTTGGAATATTGTCATTTGTCCGAATCGTAATTTGGAATATTGCCATTAGTCCAAATCGATTTGGGGATATTGTCACTTGAAATTAAAATGTCAATTTTACACTCAATTTTAACACTTTTCTAATATATATTATTTCCAAAATGTTGGCTTTCAATCTCCCATTCATTCTAACAAAAACTAAAATTACGATTTGGACAGTTGGCAATATTCCAAATTACGATTCGGACAAATGATAATACCCTTCCAATTGTGTCATGTGCCACAATTTGGTGGCGGTGGTTATCAAGTTACGATGAAACCGATTGAACCACAAGGCTATTTGAGTATCCGAAACAAAATCTCAAAATACTACTACTATATATCTTAAAATACCACAGTATTAATTAATCCATGGTTAGTTAATACTAGGATCTCAAAATACCACGCAACAGGCCTTATATGTAGTAGGCCTTGGATCGCTTCATTTTTCCTAGATTATAAGTCATTTAGGACCGAAAATGTATTTGTAAAGATATTCATTCATAATTATTTGTATTCTAATGAAGAATTCTGATATAGAATTACCAAAATTTACTATCAAAGACAGCGAATATTCTGAGGCACACTAATGTGATGCGGCACACGGGTTAAGAACCATTGCTCTAATTACTAGAGCTAAATATTATTTTTGATAAAATTTTATTCATACATTATTAATATTGAACTTAATAATAGGCAAAAAATCCTTTTCTTCAGGGATATGCAATTTTAAGATAATTTTGTGACTGTTTTGAGGGATATAAGACGGGACATGGTCTACACACTACCCAAGGCTTAAGGAATTCTTAATCAGTCCCTGTCTACAATAATAGTAGTTATTGCCAAATAATTTTTATATTTATCTA
Source organism: Aphrocallistes beatrix (assembly GCA_963281255.1). NCBI lineage: Eukaryota > Metazoa > Porifera > Hexactinellida > Sceptrulophora > Aphrocallistidae > Aphrocallistes > Aphrocallistes beatrix. The sequence goes on from OY725496.1 coordinate 1,011,105, forward strand.
TAGAAAATGAAGAATGGTTTGAATCCAACTAGTTTATACCATTTTATTTTACGTAATTAATACCTTTTCCTTTACTTGATGAAGCAAACCTAGTAGTATATTTTCTTGAACTTATTCCGTTTGCTGTAACTTGATGACAAGAATAAAACCCAAATTGATTGGTATCTAAATACGAGGTAGTTATCACAGTTGATTGGAACAAGATTTAGATGTTAACGAAATTGCTGAATCAATTTCATCTGTTTTGAAAAACCAATCGATCTGATTCTTGGCTGACATTCGGCAATATAGAGTTGAATTTGTCTCCATTACAGAGAAATCAGACAAACTCTGAAATGAATTTCCATTCTTCTTCCCAAACAAACTGACTAAAGAAATACATGATAAAACAAGTATGTATGTATGTATGTATGTATGTATGTATGTATGTATGTATGTATGTATGTATGTATGTATGTATGTATGTATGTATGTATGTATGTATGTATGTATCAAATTAACAAATTCATTGGAATATTTGGGGGGTCAGCCCCATTTTTAAGGGAGTGCCTCCCTATTTACACAGCCTCTGGGCTTCATTTGGAGGCAAACTCTCACAAATATACTATTATTTTGAGGGAATTTTATTGAAGTGATCTCTTCAATGTTTTTTTTTTGAAATCAAATTTGTGATTTAGAATGAGTATTCATTTTATGTATATACTGTTTATTATCTTCTTTTTTAAATTACTTATTTTCTGTGATAAAAGTTGTATTCATCAAGTATACAAATTTAATTGATTTTTATATTCTAGCCTTCATTTGCAATATGTACAGAATAATTATGTTTTGAACCAGTTGGAATTGCGCTAATGCTCGCTTATAATCTTATATATTAAAACGCTAGGATTTTTTTGTGTATGTCCGAATTGATTGAAGAATTGGCAAGTCGTAGACATATGAAAATTGACACGTAGGTGTCAAATGATATGACTACGATTAAGTTCTGCGAAATTTTGACACGTCTGCAAAAAAATGTAATACAATTTTTCAGACCTTATCTATACAATATACAAGTATATGACTACACTCTCACAATAGAAATCATTGTACGACACTACAATAGATCGTCATTGTTATTAATCCTACTTCAAAGCCACAACATATATTTCATAAAATCCACTAATTTGGCTCGAATGTCCAAATATTAATAATAGGTGCTTATGAACGATGTGAGGAACATTTTGCCATATTTTGATTATGTTTCGGTTAGGTCTATTCTGCGTAAATATTTTTGCACTAATCTACCAAAGAAAATAAAAACATGAAACTCTCGCCAGTAATCAAACAAGGAATTCAATTGAAAGGGTTGTATTTAAATCCAAGGTTTCCTCTGAATTAATTTGGAATCCCTCAAATACGAAGAACATATTTGTATAAATGCCCTAAAAATGGGGGTAACCCCCAAATATTCTGATTAATTTGTCAAATTGGGTGGGTCTCCTCCAAATTTGGAGGGCACTCCCCCAAATGAAATCAGAGGTATATAAATGGGGGATCCCCCCACAAATGGAGGTGACACCCCCAAATATCCTTATGAATTGGTCAATTTGGGGTGGTACCCCCAAATAGAACCCTACATGCATGCATGCATGCATGTATGCATGTATGTCTATGTGTATTCATATTTGAAATTTAACAGTCTGACCGAGTTTTCTATATAGAATCAATGATGTCACTTAATGCGATTAATAGAGGTCAAAATAAACCATATTTATAGATTCTTCGGAACAAAAATTACTCGGTTGAGTAAAAAAGTTTAATCGGTACAGGTATCAGCACTTTTACTTTACATCGTTTATTTTGGTGTTCCAAATAAACAGAGTAGAGAAAATTTCAATAAACATATCAAATTCCACGCATATAAAATGAGCATACCTGAACAATGATAAAGGCTGGACGAAGCGTTGAATTTGGCTGGACACGGCGGGACGCAATAGAAATATATTATACATAGAATACAAAAAGTTTGAAAAAATTGAGACATAATGGGGAAATTTAGTGTAAAATCGGGGAACTAGAGAAAATTAGCTCAATAGAAGAGTGACAAAAGCGGGACATCCCGCCAAAAACTGGACAGTTGGCCAACTATGAATGAGTCATGCATTTTAGGAACACTACACTGTAAGATGAGATATGCATCATCTCACTAGGCCAACAAAGTCCACGTCTACTATACTTCTCTGATTTAAGCTGAAACTCACCAATCTCTTTGCATAAATAACATTTAAATCTTGCGTTACAATTTCCATCATTCCAATATTTAACATTATCTGGCCAAAGATGAACACAATCTTCAGAATTATCTGCATCATTTGGTTCTCCGCTCCTAAAATTTCTGAATGTGCTTCTAGATCCATCGATCCACTTAAAATCAGCTTGATTCCTCCCTGCTTCTCGATCGATATCATTTAGCCCGATCCAACAATTACTTCGAATATATCCTCCTAAATTTTGTAGAATGTACTGATTTTCTTGACTAGATTCAATAGAGGCTAAGTTTCCTCCCAATTCAATACATTTTGACTGAGATTCACGCCAAGTTAGACCATAATATGGAGTAAATATTTCATATTTGTAGCACTTTTCTCCAAAGCAACCTGAAGAAAATTTCAACTTTAAGATGACTGAGTTATGGTCAAAAACTGAAATTTCTAATGATAAAAATGTTACAATGGCGTCATAGTTAATGATAAGTGGACATTTTCGTCTACTGTCAGAGCTTAGTGGAGCCATAGCTTAGTGGAGCCATAATTCCAAAAATCAGCCTTCTGAGACCGACAGTTTCATCAATCAATTCCTTTTTATCTTTTTATGTGTGTTTTGTCTGAATTGATTGAAAAATTGACAAGTCGTAGAGATATGAAAATTGGTATGTAGGGCTACGATTAAGTTCTAAGATCTAAGCGAAATTTTGACACCTCACCAAAAAAAATGGATGACAATTTTTCACACCTTTTCTAAACAATTAATATGACTAGACACTATCACAATAGAAATCAATGTACGACACTAGAATATATTGTCATTGTTATTAATACTTCAAAGCCACAACTTATGTTTAATATCTTAAACATATTATGTATAGCAATAAAAAGGTTTTGTGCATATTTTCACACCTTTATATACAGGGTGGCTTTTAAGTTCTGTCCCAAGCTTTATTAGGTATAAAATTTCTTAAACTCAAACAATCTTAGTTATTATGGTCTTTAGAGATTGTAATTCGAATATTCTCAATGATTTTATAAGATTTTTCTAAGAATCTAAGAACTGGAACTGTGTTTTGTATGGTGAGTTTTGTGAAAAAAATGTGTCCTGGAACGCAGCGAAAATCGCGAATCAGGGCCACTGCTTCTGTAAAAAATGTCTCGATAATCGATTTTCCATGACGATTTAGCACCAGATACCTTCCATTCACCATTGAAATATTTCACAAATTCATTGAATTTATTATCAGAAACGAGATAAAGTTATTATTTCACGACTTCAAATTAGGTACATTATGCAAAATCACCCAAAATGGCACTTTTTTTCACATCACCAAAAAATCTGATCCAAAAGGTTCTCAATACATACTGATCTAAACATTCTATATTTCTACAAATTTAGAATATTCGAGGAGAATGTGAGAGCTAATTTGTTCTGAAATTTGAAGACTCTAGAAAGATAATTTGAAAAGCAGTGGTCCCTGATTCTCGATTTTCGCTGCGTTCCAGGACACATATTTTTTTCACAAAACTCACGGTTATAGCATTTTTCTATACTCTAGAGGCTCTCTACAACTTTTTTTCTCAACCTGGTACACATCATATACACCAGACTAAACAACTTGAGCTGGGTGTGAAGTGTGATTTGTGATATGAAAATTCAATGAAGTCTCTAATTATAGCTCTCTAAATGGGCTTTCACAGCCTCCATACCGAAGATTTATTGAAGCATCAGGCCGATTAAGCCAAATTAACAGGAACAGTAGTATTATCATATAGGAAATTATAATTTGCGGATTGAATGGCAGAATTTCTTAGTATCTACGATCTATACATTTTGAGATTGGCTTAAACATTCAATTTTTTGTTTCCAGACATTCCTATTAAGATTTTCTGATTTTTTGGATTAAGACCTTCCTTTTGTTGCTCTATAAAAAAATCAAGCATATAAATGCAGATAACGATGTTTTAAATGAGCTAGAACAAAAGTATTTTCGTTCTAAAAAAAGCCTATTGCGCAATCACATGATGACAAATAAAGTTTTTGACAGCTGAATTAGATACTTTGATAAAATGTATGTACATGGTAGTGATCCATTTCAAAAAATTTTGAGTGTGTTTAAACTGGCCTTCTAGTTTTCATGCCTTATCGGTGGCATACACGGTCATATATTAAGTTGGCCATGGTTAGCCACCACGCTCAGGAATTTGATGGCTTATCCTTAAATTTTGGTGATTATCGCCACCCATCAACCAGATTTGTCGAGCAATGAAATGTTCCGAAATATGTTTGAATCTAGAAATCAAATGAAAATCTCGAATAAGGATAAAATGCCCTCCCAAGGGTCCATCCATCCTAACAAAGGGTACAAGTTTATAAAGATGCCCAATTTGTAAGTCATGTAGGACCAAATTTTTAATGGCGATATACGTTATTTGCATCTGATTTCTTCAATTAGATGGGTCACATCGACTGATTCGAATCACTATTGAGAATGGAATGCTGTCACAATCCTAACTCTTTATGTCGTTGCCATGGGCGAAAAGTTGTCCTCAGGTATCTATAGAGCTGTTGAATAATTCCAGGTAATTAAAGGAATGTGATCACATTCCTGAGTTGAAATGTCATTATAGAGCATAAGAGTGGTTATTTAAGATTTCAAAAGAAATTCATAGAAGTCAACAAAAAAAATGGATTATATTTAACCGAATGGAATCATCCAAATAAAGATTTAGTATATCAAAAACGTTTACAATTTATCCGTACGAATGAAACTCGATTAATGTTTGTTTGTTTGTGTATATATATATATATATATATCTATAATGAATTGATTGAAGAAACTGCCAGGCACAGAAAGCTGATTTTTGGCATGTGGGAGTGTTTTGTCTATGGCAATGCTAATGCTGACTTCAGACGAAAATGATACCTTTTTTATAATTAGTAATTTCAATTTTTCGACTATAACTTGGTCACTTTAAGTGTTTGAGGCTGAAATTTTAATTGAATGTGTATATTAAGATATCTCAAATATGACAAAACTTTCATCTGAAAATGATGGCTCATCACAATGTCATGACGTCATCATTACGCATCATAAAAAATTTGTAAATGACAAATTTGATGATTTTTCGTGTGATATCGATTATAACAGTGAAACACACATATTCACGTCGAGTAGTTATCTCCCTTATAATTACTCATTGTTAGCCCAGAAACCCCAAGGGTGCCTCCGGCGGACACAAAATGTCTCCCAGCTGCGAACACAAGCAAGCGAAGCACGTTATATATATATATATATATATATATATACACGCATATACATATTAATCGAGTTTTAACAGTAAAGATGACTTCAGTCTCACAATGGAAATCATTGGTAACGACACTGCAATTGACTGTCAGTATTATTAATACTTGCAACCAATAACTAACATAAATTTTAGTTTTGTTATAGTATATAGCGATAAGAAGGGTATGTGTCACATCCTTTTTGGGGAATTTTGAAAAATATACCAGATACTTGCTTCCAACGGTTGATATGGCGTTTTTGGGTTGTAGATTCTGAATATTCTATTTTCGAAACTATATGATAAAATATAAAAAGTAGACAAATCCAAAAAATAGGCTACAGACAAGTTTCTAATATTGAGTTTTAGGGGTTGTAGATTCAGAATCTCGTATTTTCGAATCACAGGTGACTCCTCTTAATCGGGACCCTTTGGTCCCGGATATTTTGTTCCAATTAAGCGGAGTTCCCAATTAATCGATGAAATTTAGCATTAGCTTCCATGTAAAGGAACCATACCGTTCCTATATACTTGCCCCGATTAAGTGATTGTCTCGATTAACCGATGTCCTGATCAGGGGCGTCGGAACAGGGGGTCTGGGGGGGCTCTGGCCCCCCCACACTTTTTTTGGTTTTTATTTGTTCATTTATTTTGGGACTATCAAAATAGTGTAATAAATTACAGCTATGTCGAAAACATTTTCAGACTGAAACTGTAGTAGAACCACTCCGCGTTCAATCAATTAGTTTCCAATTTGTTTGAACAGTGTGTTTGGGTTCACACTTTTCTGGATAATTTAGTATCATCACATTCAACTGAGGATTCAGAATCCGTTTATTTGTAATTTCAATCCTCAAATAACTTCCCAATTCGTTAGTTTGTCCATATTTGGAAAATTTGTAATGAATGATCTTAATTAAACGATGTATTCAATTATTTATTTTCCTGAGATCATAACATCCTTACTATTAAAACTCGATTAATGTATATTTATTTATATATTTATTTAAACAAGCGCGCTTCGCGCTTGCTTGCGCTGCGCGGCTAGCGGACACTTTGTGTCCGCCGGAGGCTCCCTTCGGTCGCCTGGAGTCACATTGGTTAATTATAAGGGAGATAACATCTCTAAATATGTCTGTTCTACTGTGCTAATCGATATCACTCGAAAAATCACCAAATTTGTCAATTTTAAAATTTTTGATGCGTAATGATGACGTCATAACAAAGTGATGAGTCATCATTTTTGATGAAAGTCGCATCATATGTGAGGTATGTTAGTATACAGATTCTATTAAAATTTCAGCCTTCTATCTCCTATAATGGCTGAGTTATGCCCGAATAACTGTGTTGCTTAACTTTTAAAAATGTGACAATGACGTTATAATTCCATGATGAGTCGACATTTTGCTCTGAACTCAGAACTTACTGGAGCCATAGCCAAAAGACTCCCACATTCCAAAAATCAGCCTTCTGCGCCCGGCAGTTTCTTCAATCAATTCGTTACAGATATATACAGGGTGTCTCAAAAGTTTTTTCCGGTTGTACTAAAACCCATAACTAGTAAACTATAGTATAGAAATCTTACATTATTTGCCAATATAATCTCCTCTAAGTTGGATACAAGAATTAATTCGAGCAGGCATCCCTGAGATCAAATTCTCCAAAATCGACGGCATGAGTCCATTCCAGATATTTTTCAGGTAATTAGCGAGCTCTGACAAGTTGGTGGCTGGTCTCATCTTGTCAAGCTCTGTTTGAATAATCGCCCAAAGATTTTCAATGGGATTTAAATCTGGTGAATTGCCAGGCCAAATTCCTTTTGCTCAGTAGCCTGGAATATGATTGGAAAGCCAGGTTTGCGTCTTTTTGGCGGTATGGGCAGGAGCCCCATCCTGCATAAAAATGGCCTCGGACATCAGGCGACACATTTTCCGTTCTGTCATTGGGCCTGTAGTTTTCCTTCTCTTCAAGGTAGGAAGGCAGGACTTCTCCAAAATTTCTTTTATATAGTATTCTGCATTTACAGATTGTTTGAGAGGAAGAAAATGGAGTTCCGAGAGCCCAGTGCCACTCATCATCCCCCAGACCATGATTTTAGGCGGGAATTTAACTGTTTGAACAGGTTCAATGTTTCGCGCAATCTGACTCCATACCAGATCGTTCTGCCGATTTGTTGGATGGAATAGTTCAAAAGAACTCTCATCACTAAAAAGAACCCTTTTCCAATCCTGTTAATCCCGAAATTTATGAAAAAGGCAGAATTGTAGCCTCTGTTCCTTCTGTTTTTCTGACTATTTTGGATGCGAAGGTCTTTTGTATGGCTTTGCTCCGATGGTATTCCTTAAATAGCGATATATAGTGTCTTTACTAACTCTCTGTGAATTTTTCGAAACGATACAAGCAAGTTTTCGCGTAGACTGCTAACGTTTGCCTAGATATTTTATAATAATGATTTTAGGAACGCGAGAAAGCCGTGTTGGACGCCCAGACCGAGGTTTGTCCGTCATGGATTTGCCTCATAGAATCTTCGTTTTCCAATTCCAGACAGTCTTAACTGTAACCCATAAGATCTGAGCAATCTGTTTCTGGCTAATACCAGATTCTAACATACCGATTGCACGTAATCTCTTACCAATTCTGGAATTTTGGACATCCATTATATAAACTATATATTGATGATGAAGTGAGGTCAAGAAAATCACAAGCTGCTAACAAATACAATTGATTTGTATTTCATTCAAACATTATGACCGCTCAGGTTAAATATTATCAAAAAAGGGCGAGTTTAAATGCAAGCACTGATGTAAAAGGAATATTTTGATTAATTATAAAACCGGAAAAACTTTTGAGACACCCTGTATATATATATATATATATATATATATATATACAATCATCGAGTTTTAATAGTAAGGATATATAGTATACATATATATCTCTGTAACGAATTGATTGAAGAAACTGGCGGGCACAGAAAGCTAATTTTTGGCATGCGGGAGTCTTTTGGCTATGGCTCCAGTAAGTTCTGAGCTCAGACGAAAATGTCGACTCATCATGGAATTATGACGTCATTGTCACATTTTTAAAAGTTAAGCAACACAGTTATTCGGGCATAACTCAGCTATTATAGGAGATAGAAGGCTGAAATTTTGATAGAATCTGTATACTAACACGTCTCACATATGATGCAACTATCATCAAAAAATGATGACTCATCACTTTGCTATGACGTCATCATTACTCATCAAAATTTTAAAAATTGACAAATTTGGTGTTTTTTCGAGTGATATCGATTTTAAAACTAAGATGGACACATTTAGAGATCATATATCCCGTTTAATTAACCAATGTCACCTCCAGGCGACTGAAGGGAGCCTCCGGCGGACATGAAGTGTCTGCCAGCCGCGCAGCGCAAGCAAGCGAAGCGCGCTTGTTCTTACTAAAACTCGATTAATGTTTGTATATATATATATATCTGTAACGAATTGATTGAAGAAACTGCCAGGCGTAGAAAGCTGATTTTTGGCATGTGGGAGTCTTTTGGCTATAGCTCCAATAAGTTCTGAGTTCAGACGAAAATGTCGACATATCATGGAATAATGACGTCATTGTCACCTTTTTTATAATTAGAAATTTCAGTTTTTCGACCATAACTCAGCCATTTTAAGTGATAGAAGGCTGAGATTTTGATAGAATGTGCATAAGAATGTACCTCACATATGATGTAACTATCATCAAACTTTAAATTAGCTTCCGACGCCCATGGTCCTGATTGAGTGGATTTGACTATATATAACAAATTATTTGTTTGATTCCTTTAATGGTTTACGCATTATTAGACAATTTTTCACTTTGGTCACATTCAGTATTTTGTCTAATAACTCGTAAACTATTGAATCTAGACGTGGAAATTATATTATGGCTTTATGGGAAGTAGTCTATTGGCTATCAAATAAGAAATTTGAATGCAGTTATTGCGGTTTTCAAGATATGACCTCAACTGAGCAAAATGCGTTTCCATAGCAACGCTGGAATGTGGCAACATTATATGAAAAAAATTCAATTTTTGCGTCAACTCATTCACAGCTCAGTTCTATGCGAAAAAATTATAATAAAAACACTTAGAAGTTCTCTTTAATGGCCTCTGAAAATCACTAAATGTGCCCCAAATATAATCTATTCGAAGTCATGTGATGACTTTTTATATATGCTGGTAAAACATTCCGAAGCTCTATTCTGCGTCGTTAATGATTTTAGGCAGATCCTGTATTAGTTCAAACATCTACGACCGCATCCCTGGTCCATTTTTGAGATTTAGATGGCAGGTCTTATATACAGAGGGCTATGCTTATGCATTAAAACGCTAGGATTTTTTAATGTTTGTCCGAATTGATTAAAGAATTGGCAAAAGATATCAAAATTGGCATGTAGGTGCTAATTGATATGGCTACGATTAAGTTACAAGATCTAGGCGAAATTTTCATACCTCTACAAAAAAATGAAAATTATTTCGTTAACTTTGGTTTACAATATTTATATATCGTAGAAAAATCCCAAAATAGGTTAGATTGAGTAACTCCAGGCTCCCACAGGGCGACTCTGTGGACACACAGTGTCTAAGCCGCGACGCAGCGCATGCAAGCGGAGCGCGCATGTTATAAAAAACTAACAAGTCAAGGTGAGCTATAGAACCAAAGTATTGACTATTGATTAACATCGTGATAACTCGTGATACTAGGTTAATAGATGTCTCTAATGCTGAAATAGACTCTTGCTTATACGAAATGTTTACCAGTTGCGCTAATATGCTCTATGCTGTACCGAAACACCATGTTTTATTCGTTAATCCAATCTGAACCTACTTTCTATATTTCACACTAAATTCAAAAATATGTTTAAACGTACCTTGAATGTTTCCTTGACAAAATGTAAATCTCAATATTAACAAAAAATAAAATGCTACAAGCAGAGTATTCATTATTTGAATAATACAAAACAAAGGTCTGTATTAATTTACAATGGTACGGTATACAAGATGTATTGGGCTATATTGTGTGATCAATGCATATAAATAATGTTAAACTTGCAGTAATACTATACTCTAAGCATAATATTAACATAATTAATACAAAAACACAAGTGAAACTAGAACTCGTAACATAATATTAATTCTCTTCACTGGTTTATCTAGGCTCACTGTTCTTTACATCAGCATGTATCGAACTAGAACTCGTAGTATATGGACACTTTGTCGATGATCATTTCGTCTAACGGACCTTTCGCATCGTCAACATTTAGTCTAAATATTATGTACACTCTACAAGGGTTCACACACATACAATGTAGCTACGTATGCTGGTGTTAAAATACCCACATCGTTATTTCTAACTAAACAATTTTGAACATGAAGTACATTTTTATATCTATCTTTCCAGAATAATTAAAGGTTCAAATGATCTATACATTTTCTATCTTGGTATTTTGTGATAATGACGAGACAATTTCAACTCTGCTAACACTGGCATTCCTGCCAACTCGAGTCATGATGAAAACGGGACGCGGCGTTGAATTTCGCGGCACAAGGCTGGACCTAATCATAAGCGCCAAGTTTTGGAAAATAAAATAAAATCTGGGTGGGTCTGGGGGGATTAAGCACAGAAAAATTTGTTAATCTTAGACGCTCAAATATCGGTCTACAGCTATTGTTGTCACCTAGGGAAAAGAAAATCTTCTTATCTGTAAGTTTGTGTGAAGTCTTGCCATACCACAGCTTCCTCCACAGCTGCACTAACCGGCACCACGGCCACCCAGGCTCCAGACCGGGGGGGGCGGCCACCCACACTTGGCGCCTGCACTTTTTTTCAATTTAATTGGTGGATCTGGCCATCAGCTCAACATCTTGAAAAGTTGGGGGCACTCCCCCCTAATTTGGCTCTATGCCTATGGATGTAATAGAACGTATTTAGCATGAAATACAAAAGAATGCGACATAATGAATACTTTTCATTTAAAAAATGGGACATTTGAGAAAATTAACTCAATAGAAAAGTGAAAAAATTTCAAAACGGTTGACTTATATGCTCTGATATCAGATGTTAGATTTATTCAATACGATCGGTATGCGCCATCATTTTGTTTTAAAATCAGTAATAGCGACTTTAGGCAATCCAATACTTATCAACCATCTCTAGATCTTCCAGCAATCCAAGAATTTAAAAAAATTCTAAACTATTATACTATCCGATTGGTAATTTTATTAAATTTTATAGTTTATAGGGGCTTATAACTACTATTGAAGCAGAGGCATAGGTCCCAAGTTTGAGTGGTCCCTATGTGGGTCACCCTAGTTACTAGGTACCATATCTGCAAGGTTATAATTCTGGGGGAAGGAGCAATATAATTCTGGCTCTAGGTTTGGTAATATTTTATTTTTAAAACACATATATAGTATATATTAAGAATTATTCACATAGGAGATTCTTCTGGTCATACTCTCAAACAAATTTTGTAAAATTATTCCTACTGAAACCTTATTTTCTGAATTCCAAGACTGACAGCCATAAAGGCCTAATAAAGTTCGATCAGCATATGACATTCAAATTCACGAATGCAGGTTTGACCCGCCTGAGACTGGTCACTTGGGATCTATGCAAAGGAGGCAGTTGCCTCCTCACTATTTCTGGCAGTCGTCCCCTGGGACAGGCCAAGGCAGAGACCTACTCGTTGAGGTATCTGCCTCTTGCTCACTTCATTGCTTTGGAGATTCTGGTTACGCCTCTGGTCAACAAAATCGATAACCAACCTCGACCATCGCAAGAAATTACAATCATGACGTATAGTGTACTTCGTATACTATTTTTTTATTATACGTATATGATACAATATATAGTATAGGACATCCCACGGGCCCAGATGGTTGTTGTGCCCCTCTATCAAAAAATATGTTTTGTGGTTTGTCCCCAAAGAGGATAGTGTTATCACCGAGATTCATCCCAGGTAATTAGAAGCACAAGCTCACCCTCCGTGGAGGGCTTTTTACATATTCGCCTTTAATTGATCCATATACAGTAACAGAGTATTTATGCATATATTATACATTGCATCTTCCCACTATTGATCAGTTATTATATCGCACGAAAAATCACAAATATGTCAATTTGTAAAATTTTGATGCGTAATAATGATGCCATAAGAGAGTGATGATTCATCATTTTTGATGATGGCTGAGTTATGGTCGAAAAACTCAAATTTCTAATCTGAGGTCAGAACTTAGTGGAGCCATAGCTGAAAGACTCTCACATGCCAAAAATGAGCTTTCTGCGCCTGGCATATATTTATATACCAGTATAAAAGTTAAGAATGATTGATTAATTATAAAAATTCAATTGTGACTAATTCAAATGTGTATTATTCGAATCTGGAATCCGATTAGCTGTACCGTTTAAAGGTAATGTTCTCCATGAATAGACCTATTTTAGTACAATTTGTATGTGAAATAATGAAGTGTTCAAATATTTTGTCCTCGTATGTTTTGACACCTTTTGTGAAAAAGTGTTAACATTTTTCACAACCAAGTCAACCAAGTTGTACCCAAGTTCAAATCTGCATCATCTAAGGAATATATAGTCTCAAATTGGTGTAAATTGGCCCGATAGATTTTCCAGGAGCGAGCAGACGGACGTACGGACGTTGCACACCGATCATGACATAATGCATCCTTACTACTTGTATTAAAACTCGATTAAAGTATATATAGTATTATTCCTCTGAGATATACTTACTGTCGTAAATGTTCTCCAACAACTGTGAAGATCTAAAGGCTGCTCTCAACGGTTCCGAAACGGGAAATTTTTAATCTCCTTGATTGGTGGAAAAAGAATAAACTTCGGTTCCCATTATTATCAATAGTTGCCATGAGACTATTCGTGATTCAGGCATCCTCATCAGAAAGCGAGAGACACTTTAGTGCTTTTAATGCTCGGCATATCGTAACATCCCAACGGAATGCAATGTTGCCAGAGACTATTGAAGCTGTGTCTGTTGTGTTAGAAGGTTATAAAAACAACTTGATTTACTGATTGTGTTAGACTAAATACTTACATTTACTTGCTCCTAATAATGGAATCATAATGGGTCAGATAATCATGAATGGGTCATGACCCATGGGTCAATGGGTCATGGGTCACTACTTCGATGGGTCATATGGGTCATGGCCTCATGGGTCACTTTATGTGATCCATTTGCAGCTCTGCTTTGAAGTGTGTTTGATACAGAGTTGCACGCGGGCCGGAATTTCGTAACCGCGGCCCGCTATTTGAGTAAATCCAGCCCGCAGCCCGGCCCGCAGTTTTATTAAATTTTACCCGCGGCCCAGCCCGCGGGCCGGCCCGCAGCCCGCAACAGGCCCGCGAATATCCAGAACATTTGTTTCGCCATACAAATCTTTGTGTACTACAGAGAATACGTATTGAGAAAGACTATAGGTATTTTAATAAACTAATGAAATAATCTTAACAGAATCCAGCACGATGGGCTGAAGCAATAAATTCTAATGCAGACACATATTTCAGCAAAAGCGAGATCTGCTAGAGATCTCCTAGCGATCTCCTAGCGGTTATTATAAGTCCGGTATGCGAAAAGTCTCGTTCTGATTGAGCAGAACTGGCTGGACAACAGAGGACTTGGCGAACTAGTTTCCCTAAGATGGGGAGACGGCGGTGGACGGTGGCCCAATATGTTAGAGGATCATCTTCATCGTAGTCAGCTGTCATCAACAACGTTATAGGATTAGTCAATTCTTCAAAACATAGAAGTTCAATTACATAATTGAATTCGCAATTTGCAGATAAACTATCGTTAGGATGGACGACTAATATCTAGTAAATATCTTACAATCGTTGAATATAAACTCAGTACTATCAGGTATTGTGCGGGCCTGCTGCGGGCCTAAGGCCCGCGACAAAAAAACTCGGACCGCAAAGCCCGCAGGCTGATATTAATACTCGGACCGCGTGCAACTCTGGTTTGATACTTTCGCTAAAAGCCAATTCCAGATCCTGGTTATAACGGATTCCTTATGACATGGATTTACTTCGTTAGAAGCGAACTTTTGCTATAAACGATATAATTTGAATTATTATGCTACAATGCGCATAGAGTCTGTTCTCTTAGTTCTACATAGCAATTGCCTGCCTGTAATTAATTGAAATTTCTAGTTAAAATGACCACCTGGTTAACTCAACAATGAATCACCTTGCATATTTTCTCTTACCCTGGTAACTATAACACTCGTGTTAATATGCTTGAGCTAGAAACAGAGTATCTTTGCATAATAAAAATCTGAACAAATATCTTAATAAATTCTATTCCAATTTAGAACTCTTTTAATCATATAAGCTAATAATATTAGAACAAGTGTTACTCTTTTTTATAATATTCCCTAAATTATTAAAGAAGTGCACCAATTTACTTTGAATATCTGTGAACTAAACGTATTCGTTTGCATATTTACAGTACACGTGACAAATTGTAGACATTGATCATGCAGCTGGTAAATGCTGATAGATAATAACGAGAAAAGAATAATATAGAACAAATGTACATTTGATAAAGTAGTCCGTCAGCTGAATTTACAGAGCTTATATGCACAGTCAACTAAATACGACCTGGACACTCACTAGCCCGTTGATTCTCGAACATTTTAAAAACTGTAAAAAGTGATTTTCATTTCAGTTAATCAAATTTCAAGTATACTAGTGTGTTTCTAACTTGTTTATGTGCATTGAGTAAAGTGTAATCACTAATGGTCAATAAAATCAAGTCAACTGTAATATTAAACCACTGCAATTTCATTGGTCAGTGGACTTGTGTTATGTAAACATTATTCATTTCAGCTATAAGACTAATAAAGTGAACTGATTCCTCATTTCAATAGGTTAAAATGGATGAAAAGACTTCTGGGTAAGAAAATAAGAAGATGCGTCATCAAAGTTTTTAAGGATACCGCCCTCGAAAAACTTTGCCTAGCGTAAAAAAACAAAATAAACATTTTTTTATTTCTATTTTCATTGTATTACAGAGCGGTCTACCATCTGATAGTACTAGTTAGACGGTATTTCTTTTGATTTTTATGAGTTAACCCCCTAAAGTTTAGCCATAGCATTCTATACATAAGGCAATTGCAATCACTATTTTTTTTTGACCAGGGATTGCTTAGTATATTCAAATTTACATTGATCCTTTATACATTATAATGATTAATTAAGCATTTTAGGTGACCCCACTCACAAATATGACCATTAATTGTCAAGACATGTTTGATCTTTGTAATTATTCTTATTGTGAAGAAAATAAATATGACATAAAATAAATATTAAGCTCATAAATACAAAATAAACATTGGATTTCGAGAAGTACTAATGAGAAGGACTTCTACTTCTTGATGGCAGACTATGGCTTGACTTGGCTTGAGATAGGCTCGATTTAGCTTGAGAGACAGACTTTGCTTCGCTTGAGAGACATATTTGACCTGAGACGTCATATGGGAACAATATACTTCTACGAGTAATAAGGAACACGCACACACTCTGGCCTTCCAACTGGATATAGTCACACATTTCGGACCTTTACAGCATGATGAAGCTGACTAAATAAACAAATAATATTATTAAATTAGTTCTTGAATTTAGCAAGTTTAGTTTATTATTATCATGTTTCAATACTACGGTAATGCATTATATAGAGGTCTTAATTTTGTAGATGATCCACTAGGGAATACAATGGTCGAAAATATTCTATCTTCACTATCTTTAGTGATACAAATATGAGATGAGAACTTTTTGAATGCCTTAAGTGATTAAAGTTAAAAATCCTACTAATAAATGAAAGAATTACAGTTTATGTAAGAGTTACAATATTATCGCCTAGGTCAAAACCACGAGTAAGTAACGACAGTAACAATGATCGTTGATTTTGGGGCTGCTGCCCAGTTAATCCATCAGATAATCTGCCCCTGGATTTGCTGGTAGGGCTTGGGGAGATGCTGGTCTAAGGCGGGTGCGTGGAAAAGGTTTTTGCAACAAACATTATTTTAGAGATTAATTCTTTTCAAAATATTCCTGAATAATACAAATTGACTAACGCCATTTAAATGCTTAATGCAAAAGTACACGAATATACTGAAGTATTCTGGGAATAATTCGGTCTTATTCCAGTTTCGAAATAATTCAGCCTTACTCCAGGTTCAAAATTCACCCTTATTGCACTTTCCCCTACTGACTATTCAGATATATTGGAGAATATACACGTATGTCATACTAAGATTTAATAAAAACTCACAAAAGGCAACGAAACATATCCTCGTGCAAGGCTAAAAATGTAATGTAAGAAATAAAATACTATTTAATAATAAAATCTAAATCTTCTGAAAGAAAAAATTAACCATCAACATGAACACTTGATGTTGTTATTATGACTGGTATCGAATAAGGACCAACTCCTGATTGAGTTACAGCTCTGATTTTAATCGAATACCTGGTATTAGGATTCAGATTTCTTGAAGTATATGACCTCACTGTATCTTCAATTCTGACTACATACACTTCACGATGAGTGCTTGTAACTTCGATAGAGATATCATAGCCTATGATAACCCCATTTTGTTCAGTAAGTAGAGGCTCTTGCCACACAACGCGAATAAAACTAGAAGATACATGAGCTATTGTGAAGTTTCTGGGCGGAGCAGTTGGTTCTCGTTCTAACGTCTTCACTAACACTTTTGGAGAGTAAGGACCTGGCCCTTGAGAGGTGTAAGCTCGGACCTGTAGGGTTTCAGTTGGGGGGGCCCCCCCATATTTGGGGGGGACCCCCCCATTTCTATCAAATTTTGGATCCCATTTTGGGGGGCCCCTTCAAATTGGGGGGTACCCCCCAATTTTTATTATTATTATCCTCGATTTGGGGGAGCCCCCCCAATTGTTTCTATTTTAGCAGTCTATATGGGGGTCCCCTCCAGAATTGGGGGGTACCCCCCAAATTAACATTTAGATTTCTGCCTAGGGGTACCCCCCCAAATTTGGGGGGGGCCCCCCGATTTTATCATTAGTCATATTTTAATTTGGGGGGGGTCCCCCCATTTGTATTAATGTAGCGATTTCAAGCTCTAATTATTTCTGGAAACAAGCATTAAACATCGTTAATCTTTAAGATTCTGTATTATTTCGTTGTTTTTTAAAATTTATCTTTGAGTGTGTCTGGGCGTGTCTGTGTCTTCTATTATAATAATAGAGCATTGAACCCCTATTGATTACGTGTTATTTTTCAAGAATGTAAGCAGTGTGATTCAACTTTGATTAATATTTAAATATTCTGAATTCGAATTCCGCAGTTTAGATTACATCCTAGGTTGTTTTTACTGGGCCGATATTTATTGTTTAGACGAAGTATTGTGTAATACCAAAATAATCGAAGAGGCTTGCTCTCAACGGCTAGTTAGGGTCATCGAGTACGCTCAAAAATCAAATTTAATAAAATAATCCCTTTGGATTATTTACAAGTTACAACAATTAGTGTGCTTTTGTTAACTAATATAATACTAACACACACTGCTACGAGTGCTACAGATGATACATAGCAGGGGTGCTCAAACTTTCAAATCTACAGGCCACTTTAAAAATTAGGCTCCGCCTTACGGGTCACAAATCATAGATCGCCTGTGGCTTTAGTTTAATCAATTTTCAAGCTATAATATTTGACCTCATATTGCATTAACAATGGATTCTACTTGTAAATTCAGGTTATTGACTTAAATTATAATCTTTTGAATGGATTCGAATCATTTGATGTCTCTTTTGAACTCAGCTTGTTTTCTAGCAAGTGGACAATAGTACTAAACTTAGATTTGAGGTATGCTATGTACTGTTCATAGTAGAATAACATTGCAGAAAAATATACCTAAACTACAAAATTTAGCTAATGAGAGTGATAATGTTGCTTGGGTTTAACTAAACTAGAACTCGCCATTTCAATTTAGGTTCTGCCTCCTACGTTATACTTGTGAAGCTCTAACAATTGATAGAATTCGTAAATGCAAACTATCGTTAGCAAATACTGTATTCATACTAGGAACATTGATGCATTTGTAGAGTATCTATAATTATTTCTATATGGTGTTTAGAAAAAATAATTATTATCTGACGATTGAAGCACGTCAATCTACTGTATACAAGCACGCTTCGCTTGCTTGCGCTGCGCGGCTTGCGGACACTGCGTGTCTGCAGATTTACCCAGTGGGTGCTTGGGAATATACGTCGCTTTCTTGTTTTATACTAAGTACGCTGGATTATCATTTGTCTACGGTTACATTAATGAAATCAGAACTGTAGCATAAATTTTATTTCTTGATAAATATAATTTACTCCGTATTAAGTCAACTAATCCCGAATGTAAGCCCAATTTGAATACACGAAGTTCACATTACTAAAGATTATTATACTTAAATAATCAATTCCAGTCCATGAGTCCAAAAAAGTGCACAATCTCAGTATTTTGGTATTCTCAATGTTTTCTCGTTATAACACCACCTTGATCGACCTGTCACGCCTTAACTAGTACGAGGGGAGCAATTGTGGATGCCATAACTGGCCGCCCCTTTCCACAACAGGTCGGGGCCGGACCAGTCATGGCGTAGAAGCCGTCAGGCATTGCACTTTTCAGAATAGTGACCTTTATAAATCGTCTAAAACTATTCGCAGCGGACGGGGAGAGCAGGGGCGGTTTCCTATGGGCTGACCTCGGTCGAACATCTCTTACGGCTCTGAAATACAATTCAATTATAATTTGTCAGGTTATATCAACATTAACTAGTAAACTTTAATTGCCAAAACATTAGTAGTAGTAGAAACAAATGGGTAATACTTTTCATAAAATTATAAATGGGGGACCCCCCCAAATTTGGGGGGGTCCCCCTAGGCAGAAATCTAAAAGTTAATTTGGGGGGGTACCCCCCAATTCTGGAGGGGATCCCCCCATATAGACTGCTTAAATAGAAATAATTGGGGGGTACCCCCCAAATTTGGGGGGGCTCCCCCAACTCGAGGATAATAATAATAAAAATTGGGGGGGTCCCCCCCAATTTGAAGGGGCCCCCCCAAAATGGGATCCAAAATTTGATAGAAATGGGGGGATCCCCCCCAAATATGGGGGAGCCCCCCCAACTGAAACCCTACAGGACCTTTAATTGATAGGTTTCACCCTCGTGAAGATTAGGGATTATCATCCTTAGTGCTGTCTCATTTGAACTGTAAACCTTCCTATCGATTCTCATTCCGCGATATGTAACTTGATAATTAGTGATTACTCCATTTCTTTCCAGTTGAGGCGGAGGGTCCCATAAAACAATGATTAAATTGATGCTGCCCACACCGAATACACCCTGAGGGGCAGCTGAAGGCGGATCGTTATATGTTTCTACAATTATAACTTCTGAATAAGGACCATTGCCGGCGTTGTTAACTGCACATAAGCATACGCTGTATACATTGGCTCTTTGGAGATTTTCCATCATGAAGTATGTAGCAGTAGAGTTGACTTGCTTTTTGTAAACAGAATTGTCTGACCCTCTCCCTTCAATGATAATTAAATAGTATAAAATGATGCCATTTTCTTCTTCAGGTAACAAATGGTTCCATAAAACAAGTATTGAAGTGGATCTACTCACTTCAACTGATACATTTTGTAGTGTTTGTCCGGGAGTTATTTCTTCAGTCCGATTTACAACTTCAAGACAAGGACCCATCCCAGCATCTGTGAAGGCACATATTGAAATCTCATAAGCAGAGCCTTCTTCTAAATTTGTAATTTCACTATTTCGATTTTCGCTAGTAAGAATACGTTCATCTGTATCAACACGTAGACCATGATACTGTATGAGATACCCAGTAATGACTCCGTTTTGTAGCTCTAAATCTAGAGGAGTCCAACTTAAATCTAATTTAGTTGTATACACACCATCAAACTGTATACGTAGTGATGGACCTAAAGGTGAAGGTTCTATTGTTGTGACTGAGATGAAAGAAGAGTAGGGGTCTCCTAATGAAGCGTGAATTCTCGCTTTAATATTATATTCTACTCCTTCTAACAAATCAATTAATGCGGCATTAATTGGAAAAAGAAATGTTTGACTTGTTTTGGGATCTGAAACTGTAACACTTCTCTCTTCAATATCAATTACCTTGCCATTATAGGTGATGAGATTATGTCTTTTGATGTCGTTCTCATTCTCTAGTTCTAGAGGTAGTAGTAGAATGGAGATAGAAGTTGGGGTCTTTGGTGAAAAATTGACTTTTGGACTAGCTGTAGGAACACACAAGTAACAAAATATTTCCAGATTTAAAAGACTAATAATTTCATGAAATTAAAAATAGGTTCTAAAATGAAATCTCGTGATTGAGTAACAAAGTTAGTACAATATCTCCGCTTAATCGGGATACTGCTTAATTGGGTCATGTCTACATGAACAGAATGGTTCCCATACATAGAACTAATGCTAAATTTCATCGTTAATTGGGAACTTCGCTTAATCGGGACAAAATACCCGGGACCAAAATGTCCCGATTAATTAAGCGTTATCTGTATTTAATTTCACTTTTGAGTATAACAAGAAAATTGTACAGGATGCCTCCAACTTTATGGAATAAAATTGAAAAATTGATCTGGAAAAATTTGCAAAGAAATTTAACTCATTCCTAATTTTTATGGAACTGCTTAAACACGATAATTAAATGTTGATTATTTTTTCATTTGAGACACTTTAGCTGTAATTCTAATCTTTTTGAAAAAATTAGATATAATTTCACCTTTATGTATTTTGGTCGTTTAAGGAGGTCGTTTAAGGGCACTTCTAAGTGTTTTTATTATGAAGTTTTTCGCATAGAACTGAGAAGTGAATGTGTTAATACTAAAAATTTTGAATTTTTTTCATGGAATGTTCTTACATTCCAGTGTTGCTATGGAAACGTGTTTTGGTCAGTTGGGGCTATATCTTGAAAACAGCGATAGCTAGACATTCAAATTTAATCCCATTTGATAGCAAATAGGCTACTTCCTATTAAGCTATAACACAATTTCTATGTCTTAATTCAATAATTTACGAGTTATTAGACAATTTATCATATTGGTACATTTGGTAATTTGTCGAATATCTCGTAAACCATTGAATTTAGATACAGAAATTGTATTATAGCTAAATAGGAAGTAACCTATTTGATATCAAATGGGATTATATTTGAATGTCTAGCTATCGCTGTTTTCAAGATATAGCCCCAACTGACCAAAACACGTTTCCATAGCAACACTGGAATGTAAGAATATTCTATGAAAAAATTCCAAATTTTTAGTATTAACACATTCACTTCTCAGTTTTATGCGAAAAACTTTATAATAAAAACACTTAGAAGTGCCCTTAAACGACCTCTGAAAATCACTAAATTTGACCCAAATATAGCCTGTTGCGCAATCATTTGATGACTAATCTAAATTTTAACAACGGATATGGGTGCTTTGACACCATATTTATATATGCTGGTAATACATTCCTAAGCTCTATTGTGCTTTGTTAATGATTAAAGGCAGCTCATGTATTTCTTCATTCATCTTCTACCGCATCCCTGGTTAAGTTACTCTTAGGCCTTATATATAGTAGGCTATGATAAAGGTATCTACGAAACTAACCTGATTTATGACATATATAACAGTTGCATACATCTTTGCAGTCAGCAACAAACCAAGATTTGTGAATTCTTGATAAAAATACACAAGAAGTCTTTCCTCCAATTGTATCACTCAATTCTGCATGGAAATGTCTATACACAGTTTGACTATCATCTCTCCACTGAAATAGGTTTGGATTATTATTCTGTGAAGAGTTAATCGGATAAGTCAAACCAATCAAACAATTGGCATCAGTTTCTGTAATTAAATTCAAGAGAAATTCTTCTTCAGGTTCGGATCTGATTGAAGCTAGAGAACCTCCCCATTTCTCACAATTAGATTCTGCACTCGTCCAATTTATCCAACTATCTGGGGTAAAAACTTGGAAACATGAAAGGTCCTTACATCCTAATGGAGAGTGCCTTCAATATTACTTTAAAGCAGGGTCGGGAAACTTTCGGACTACTAGGCCACTTCAGGGGGTCAAGAAGGCGCGCTAGGCCAGAAGAAACAAGATATCCAAGGAAGTGATGTTTTATTCAAAAACTATATGTCGGTATTCTGACCATGAAATATAAGCAAATTGGACGATTAAGTATACTTTATTATAGGAAATTAACGAAATTAACGCAAATTTGTCCAAATCGCGTAAATTCCTTCGCGATAATTTCCTTGAGCGTAGATTTCCATGACCTTAATTTCATTGAGCGTTAAGTTCCTATAATAAGGTACTTAATATATAAACAGTGCAGGCCATAGAAAATGCAACACCTTGAAGGAAGTCGATACGTTAGGCCGGACTGGAATACAAGCTAGGCCATATCCGGCCTAAAGGTCGGAGTTTGCCGACCCCTGCTTTAAAGGAACAATAATGAGAAGGAAGAGTTTTTGCTATGTTATCATGGTTTAAATTAATTACACCTGCATAATATTGTACAGGGCGGAAACACACACAATAAATCCTAGTGTTTTGATATATAAGATAATTATAGCTTTTAGTATATTCTATAATTGATTCATAGTACTACTAAATAGTGATATCATATCATATACTATTACTTTTTATCTACTTATATAGTGGTAATGTTCAATAAGAACGAGTATTTTTAAAGTATAGCCATAGCCTACTCTAATAATGCCACACAGTAGACTGAAAATTGTGGACTAGGGATGAAGTAGTAGCCGAATGGATTAATACAAAATTAGCCTAAAATCGTTAACCATGCAGAATAGGCATTAAGAATATATTACCAGCATATATAAACATGGTATCAAAGTACATATATCCGTTGGAAAAATTTCGATTAGTCATCATATCATTGCGCAACAGGTCATTCTAAGGACAATTTTAGCGATTTCTCTAAGCTGTTTTAACCCTATTTCTAAATGGTATTAAGGTATGATTTTTGTGTAGAACCAAGATTAGTACGAGGTGATTTGAAAAATTTAGAATTTTTCAATGGAATGTTGTTACATTCCTGCGTTGCTATGGTAAAGCGTTTTGGTTAGTTTGGGCCATTTCGTGCAAACTGTAGTAACTAGATCTTTAAATTTGATCGTGTTTGATAGGCAATGGACTACTTCCTATTAGATGATAATACAACTTGAACTTCTAAATTCAACGAGTTTTGAGTTATGGGTTGATTTTAGGAATGTGACCAAAACACTAAATTGTCGCATAACTCTATAGTCTGTGAATTTAGAAGTTTAAAGTGTATTATTACCTAATAGGAAGTAGCCAATTGCCTATCAAATACGATCAAATTTGAAGACCTAGTTCTTACAGTTTGCAGGATATGGCTCAAACTGATCAAAATGCTTTACCATAGCAACGTAGGAATGTAACAACATTCCATTGAAAAATTCAAAGTTTTTCAAATCAACTCGTACTAATCTTAGTTCTACACAAAAATTCTACCTTAATAACATTTAGAAGTAGGCTTAAAACAGCTTAGAAAATTGCCAAAATCGTGCTTAAAATATCCTGTTGCGCAATGATATGATGACTAATCGAAATTTTGACAACGGTTATATGTACTTTGATGCCATGTTTATATATGCTGGTAATACAATCTTAATGGCTATTCTACATGGTTAACGATTTTAGGCTAATCGTGTATTAATCCATTCGGCTATTACCGCATCCTTGGTTATTTTACTGTTAGACATTATTAGAGTAGGCTATGGTATAGCTAAAATTGTACTTTGGAATTTGATAATTCTTTATTGGAATAAATAGAGTTTTACTAGAAAACGAAATATATATTCCACCTCATAGCAAATAAATTGAGAAACATATTTTATTGAAATGCCAAATGATAACGGTAATCCTACTCATTTTTTGAGTGAAAAAGGGCATCCGGTGCTACATCATAGAATATTACTATTCAGTGAGAGAAAAATTCCCCACAGACGGGATAGGAGTGTGTTTCCACATTTCTAGGATTGAGACACAACATAAAATAAAGAATGTAGGAGCAAAATTTCATCTAATTTGTGTTTTTTTATATCTCTCCTTTCTCACAAAATACATCTTTATTTTTGTATTCTTACTTGGTTTTGAGCAAACATAGCAGTGTAGCTTAACATCACACGAAATATCGTTCCATCCATCTAGGCTCCATCTTCTGAGGTGAACACAATCCTCGTTTCCATATTGATCAGGTTGTGTGGTATCAAAGTTGCGATACAGACTCAGACTACCTTCCAACGAAACAAATAGAGTGGCATTGTTTCTAGCTTCATTGAATCTATCATGATGTCCTATCCAGCAAGATCCATAATGTGATTTCCCTAAGCTCAGTATAAACTTTTCTTCATCTGCAGATCTCATAGAAGCAAGGTCTCCACCCCATGACATACATCTAGATCTAGATTCTTGCTAATCTACTCCAGTATGAGGCGTGAACACTACTTCAAAACATTTATCTCCTTTACAACCTGTGTGATAAAAATATTCAATCAATATTGCGGCCTATCAAAATACAGTGGCATAGGCACTACTTGGGCAAGTTTAGGTAGGCACGTGCCCACCCAGCATATTATACTAATACAATACAGTGGAAGCTGAAATTGCAAAGGTGTACCTTACTCTATCGAGAAAAAATTCAAAATGCATATTCAAATCTACATACACTCTACAAACAGTAAATACTAAGACCTGCTCCCTTCTTTAATGTCGCGACTCTAGCGGTATATTCCATTGACTGTCCTCTTCCTATAACTGTGTGACAAGTATAGAATCCAAATTGGCTAGTACGCAAATATGAAATACTTCTCTGTGATGATGGAAACCATTGGGATGTAGAGGTCAGTGAGATTCCTGAATCAAGTAAATCTAATTTGAAAGTCCATTGTATTCGAGATGGAGCTGTTGTTTGACAAAATAGATTTGATTTCGGATTGATTACAGACGAATTGTGTAATCTATGAATTGATCCATGTTCTTTTCTCCCAAAATAAACTAAAAAAATATATTTTAAGTAATTTCTGATCTATATTTATGATAAACATCCAATCAATACTTGACAATACTTCGATTTCTATTTTTAGATATGTTGATGGCTTAATTGGCGATGAGAATGATCGTACCTGGTTCCCTAAGAGCCATTTTATGTGGAAATTGAGGGCAAGAGAGGAAGTAATTAGACTTTTTAAATGAGGAATAAATGCAAAAGTTAAAAATTCAGCAGCGTTAAGCCGAAATTCTTTAATAACAGAGTGAAAATATAATGAAGATTATGGCAAATAAACTAACTAGCAAAATGAATAATTCCTGAGAATATAAAAACAATGCTTTTTATTGAGTAGCTACCGAAATAGCACTAATTCGATAAAATATTAGTCGTCTCTCAAAGCCATTAGCATTCTGTGCATTAACTGCAGTTCTTCATACAAACAGTTAATTAAACCGTATACAGTTGAAACCGTTTTTTCTAACTATTTCTTTTCAGATCAAAATGGTAAGAATAAAACGATATTACTTGTAATAGTAAACTGTTTATAAGAACAAATCGCGAGTAATAAAAACACCATAAAGAGTAAGAAAAAAACGATTCGTAAGGACAACCTGATGCAAGGAAAAAAGATAAAAATTAGTTGTAAAACGGATTAATTAATACTAAGTATGTGCAGGGAAAAATATAGTAAAAATAAAGCGATAGTAAGGATAACCCGGCGTAGGAAAATCCAGTTTCGACCAACTTTTAACTCCAAATGTTAACCTACCAATCATTTTGCATATATAACATCGAAGTTTAGTGCTGCATCTTCCATCATTCCAAGATTTAGGGGTAGTTTTGTCCAAAAGATGAACACAATCCTCAGAGTTATCCCAATCATTTGGTTCCCCAGTTTCAAAAAGTCTATATGTGCTAATAGAGCCATCGATCCAAGTAAAATCAGCTTCGTAATCCCAAGCTTCTTCTTCAACATCATTAAGTCCTATCCAACAGTTCCCTTTATCATAGGCACTTAGGTTTTCCAAAATGAATTCATTTTCTTCATTAGATTCAATAGAAGCCAGATTTCCTCCCCATTCAACACATTTTGACTGGGATTCATGCCAGTTAAGACCATGCGAAGGTGTGAATATTGTATAACACTTATCCTCAAAGCAGCCTAGAGGAAATGAAGATATATACATAGCAGTAGAATATAGGTGGGCGAAGGGGACGCCCTCCTAGATTTTAAACATTTGAAGAGCGCTCCATAGAACCGCTGTCCTCATTTTTCGAAATGATGATCGAATACTCTTGTATTCGATCATCATTTCGAAAAATGAGGACAGCGGTTCTATGGAGCGCTGATAAATAGCAGAAGGGTTATTAGTTACTACTAGAACGAAATTGGTGAACATATTTGAACAAATAATTATTACTTGTGTCTGACAAATGCATACGACCCCTGGGAATGTAACATATGCTCCAAGGACTTTTAAATATATGGTAATTCGAACACTTTATCCAGGATCTATATCAATAAATTAGTTGCATGAAGTACGGAGGGCATCAGGAAAACTTTGACATCTTATATAATTCGATTTACAACTTGAAAACAGGCCATAATATACAAACACCAAATTGGTTATAGCTGCTAAAATTTCATTAACTTATGTAAAATATCTTTACATTACTAGTCTCCGCATATTTGTTATTACTGTGGTAATACTAGTAAATATCTATTACGCTTATTATAATTTATAGCGGCGAATTGTCTATTGGAGGTTGCCAATTTGGATGCAGAAAATATTATAGAATTATGAGTTTCGTTACGTCGGATACAGAGATGTCATCGCGATTTTTTGATGAGTATGCCCTATTTCAAAGATGAGCTTCGCACTAGACGTCCGAATACCGAAGTCACTATGGTATATTTTAGGCTCTAGATTGGAAAGTAGTTAAACAGCCCCGTATAACTTACATTTAGAGGAAACCTTAAAATGATCATCGTCAGCCATCAACACTATCCTACACAAACACCTTTGTTGCAAGAAAGCGTTGTTCGTGATGGATAAGACATAAGTTGACAGTTTTAGTTAAGTGAGTAGGATGGAATTTTGTTATTTTATGCTATAAAAGTATATTCAGGATGAGGAAGGAAGAAGGAAAGAAGATCAGGATGAGAAAGAAGACCAACCGACTCCAAAATACATCTCATTTAATAATAACAAGCGCGCTTCGCTTGCTTGCGTTGCGCGGCTGGCGAACACTTTGTGTCCGCCGGAGTCGCCCTTTGGGCACCTGGGGTCACATTGATTACTTTAAAGGGAGATAATATCACTAAATACGCCTGTCCTACTTTTATAATCGGTATCGCACGAAAAATTACCAAATTTGTCAATTTTAAAAATTATGATGCGTAATGATGACGTCATAACAGGGTGATGAGTCATCATTTTTTGATGATAGTTGTGTCATATGTGAAATATATTAATATACAAATTCTATTAAAGTTTCAGCCTTCTATCACGGCTGAGTTATGGTCGAAAAACTGGAATTTCTCATTATAAAAAAGGTGACAATGACGTCATAATTCCATGATGAGTCGACATTTTCGAATGAGCTCAGAACTTACTGGGGCCATAGCTAAAAGACTCCCATATGCCAAAAAATTAGCTTTCTGTGCCCTGCAGTTTCTTCAATCTTAATTGTTCTATATATTTAAGTGTGAATTGGGACTCAATTGTCATACATCTTGAAAATTGAGCAGCCGAACAGTTGGTGAGGAGACGAGGCTATGGGAGAGCATGGCACTGGTGATATGGTGGAGTTTAGAGAAGATGAATTATATGGACCTAGAACTGCAGATGACCAAGACTGCTTTAGCAAGTTTATTGTGGTGAGATCCCTTAAAAAGAAACCAGCTGAAGGTATGCGAGCACCTCACATCTTCCAAGCAGATAACGGAGGTGAATTTACTATTAACCTGTTGATTACGACACTGCACAATGGCGGCTACAGGTACTTCTTACTCATAGTTGATCTCTTTTCGCATTACGTCGAAGCAATCCCGTTGAAAGACCAGACCGCCACGTCCATCGTTAACGCATTCATGGAAGGATGGGTCTATCGTGGACATGGCGTACCAATTATTATGCTCACATATCAGGGGAAGAATGTAGATGGGTTAGCGGTGCACGAACTGTGCCACGACTTAGAGATTACTAAACGTAACACCCGGAGTCTGATGGAACGGCCGAAAGACATATCGGCTTCGTCAAACAAGTGATACGTTTCTTGATGTTCGAACGCCACCTAGAAATGGGTTCCTGGCCGTCGTTGTTGCAAGAGATTACTTTCTACTGCAATAATCTGGACAACGCGTCGAGCAAAATATCTCTGCACATGTTGGCGTTTGGCCGTCAGCCGATATCACCAATCGATATGCTCATTAGTACTGGTAATACTCCAACAAAAGTTACAGGGTCAGCCAGTCAGTATCTCGAAACAATGGTAAAGAAGAGGCAATAATTGAGTGAAATTGCACGAGAAAACCAGGAGTGTACCCAATCGGGGGCTAAGAAGAAGTATGATAAAGTAACATCCAGCATCCAACATAACCACGGGAGATTGGGTCATGAATAATATGAAGGACTATTTGTATACATGTTAGTTTGTAGTAGAGAGAGAACTATCACAATTTTCCACCTCTTTTGTATTAATAATATTAATTACACTCTATTAAATTTCAGCAAATATAGATATGCTATACAGTTTGTATTTTGTACATAAGACTTGAAGTTGTCCATGGTTAAATACCGTGAAAAGGCTATAGCTACATAGGCTGTGTAAGAATACATTTTTCATGTCTAACATGAGCGGATTACGAGATATCAATAATATGCAATTAAACCAAGTTCTAGAACCCGAGATTGGACTCAAGAGTCCTTACTTAAAGCACTCTGATCATACCCAACGACAAACTTACCTAGTACCCCTCGTCCTTATACAGTGGAGTCAAAAAGTGCATTCATCTATCAAAAGTTACTTTCTTTGTTTATAAATCGGATAGCAACCAACATACCTTGAATATTTTCCTGACCAAAAATAAATATCACTAGTAACAGATGCGAGAGTGCAATGAAGAGAGTTTTCATATTTCTGATTCTTAAAGAAAGAGAGTTGAATTAGTTTACAATCGTATATACAGGTCCAGCCGGGGCCAATGCATTAGTTCGAATTTCTGCAGCTGTCATTAGTTCGAATTTATGGAGTTGGCATTAGTTCTACTCATAATTAAGAGACCTGTCATTAGTTCTACTCATAATTAGGAGACCTGTCATTGGTTCAACTCGATTTATGTAGAGTTGGCATTAGTTCTAAATGATCAATTCTTGATTTTTACTCATTGTTATGCTTCCAAATCTCACAAAATTAAAATGCCACTTTCACGGTCAATTTGACATTGTTTCAAACTTAAAATGCCTACTTTCACTTTCTGCGATTATTTTCTGCGCAACCATATTTTCTCCGCAACCATATTTCCGTTAACGAATGTCTACTCTCTATAAAATAGAGTAGAAATGACAGGTCTCTTAATTATGAGTAGAACTAATGCCAACTCCATAAATTCGAACTAATGACAGCTGCAGAAATTCGAACTAATGCAGCGTCCCCGTCCGGCCCTAGCTAGGATGATGCATAGGGCGAGGTCAACATTCCGGCGTCTTCTTATAAACAGAATCCTAATTGCCATGACAAACCAAAATATACAGTGTCCGGACAAAAGTATTCGGCCACCACCAAATTTCCATACAAATAGTATTAAAGTGGGCCTATTCATAAATGAATGTGTACTCAAACAGTATGAAATACTGTATTTCAAATGCGTAAACTACACGTTCTAATTACTCATAATTGTGAGCTTCAACACAATTTCTAACTCCCAAGTTTAAATATTTACCTTTGATACCTGATGCTACTTGTTCCGAGTCACGAACAATATATTTGATGGTTATTAGTGACACAAAGTGGCAGGTTCATAATTTTGTTCATGTGAATAAGTCTTTGTGTTAAAAGTTTCAAAAATGAGTAATTCAGATGTGTAGTTTACGAATTTGAAATAAAAAATAGAATATTTCTTATAGTTTGAGTACATATTCCTTTATGAATAGATCCACGTTAATACTATTCGTATGGAGGATTTCGTGGTGGTCGAATACTTTTGTCCGGGTAGTATACATTCAAAGCGAAAATGAATTTAAATGCTAATACGTTTATGTCTCAGCTACATCAATTTTTCTTCGCGTACAAACAAAAACATTCGGATAACCGAGAATTGGTCAAACTTCTATTAATATTTTTGAGGTTTGGATAATTGTGGCTGCGTGCAATAGCGAATCCATGGCGGGCCAAGGGGAATATCGTCCCCCAAATAGAGTTACAATTATAAATTTGATTTCTACTTCTTTTATATGTTTGAACTCTAAGATTTGAAATTTTTCTGGAGGGCTTGCCTCCCAGACCGGCACCCAATTATTTGCTCATTTCGCTCGCTCAGGATCCCAATCCATAATCCTGGTTATGCCTCATCATTAACCCTGATCTTCTAATTCTAGGACAGTCGAATTTAAGTTGGCCCTCATAAATTAAAATCTCTGTTGCCGCCACTGGCTGCCTGTACTATAAGTAACATTGAATACCTGACAACAATAGGATCTATAATAAATTAAATATCAACTGAGCTAAAACAGAATTAAATCTCTATTGATAGCTTAATAGCAACACTCAGTATTCCTGATGCATATACATCTTCAGTAACCTGATAGTGGTAGTAGGGGAACATAATGATATAGAAAAATGAACTATACAAAAATAAGATTACTTAAGTTTTAATAATAGACTAGAATGCTCCAAAAAGGTTATCTAGAAAATTGATTTAAAATCATAATTAACAAATTCGGCGACAAACGAATTTAAAATTATTAACAAATGCAATTAATCTAGCAACAGTAAACTGATTAATGGCATGTGGGAGTCTTTTAGCTATGACTCCACACACAATTAGAAATTTCAGTTTTTCGACCATAACTCAGCCGCTTTGAGTGATAGAAGGCTGAAATTGTGTATATTAATATCTCTCACATAGGATACAACTATCATCAGAAAATGATGACACATCACTCTGTTATGACCTAAGTTGACTAATTCATTAAAAAATGGCAAAGAATTATGAATTATTCAAATAATTCATAATTCAAGCATGAATTAGTCAATCATAAGCTAAGTTAACAAATTCACAAATTAATGAATAATTCAAATAAATCATATTTTCTGAAATATGAATGATTCGAATAATTCATAATTCAGGAATTATGAATTATTCCAATAATTCAGAATCCTGAATTTATTCATATAATTCGTGATATTTTTCTGTAAAAACTTTCAATTTTGAATAATTCTTCTCAGGCTTAATGAATTATTAATTATTCGAATTATTCATTAATTCATGAATTAGTCAACTTAGGTTATGACGTGATCATTGCATGACAAAAAAATTAAAAGTTTGGGCGACAGACCGATAGTCCAGCCCGAGGAAGTTACTCGATGGAACATGAAATGTAAATAATGGAATATATCGGGGAAATACTCATTTTAGGGCATTTTAAGTGTGAAATCTGGAATAAACATATCCATAGCATTCTATACATAAGGCAATGGCAGTTACATTCATCCTTTATACATTATAATGATTAATTAAGCATTTTAAGTGACTCCACTCACAAATATGACCATTAATTGTCAAGACATATTTGATCTTCTAATTATTTTTATTCTGAAGAAAACAAATATGACATAAAATATATATTAAGCTCATAAATACAAAATAAACATTGGATTTCGAGAAGTACTAATGCTACGGACTTCTACTTCTTGATGGCAGACTGGCTTGGCTTAGCTTGAGATAGGCTCGATTTAGCTTGAGAGACAGATTTGACATAGCTTGAGACAGACTTGACTTAGCTTGAGACAGACTTGACTTAGCTTGAGAGACAGACTTGACTTAGCTTTAGGATATACTTGACTTAGCTTGAGATTGACTTGGCTTCGCGTGAGAGACAGACTTGACCTGAGACGTCATAAAGGAACAATATACTTCTACGAGTAATAAGGAACAATCACACACCCTGGCCTTCCAATTGGATATAGTCACACATTTCGGACCGCTAGAGCCTAATGAAGTTGACTAAATAAACTAATAATATTATTAAATTAGTTCTTGAATTTAGCAAGTTTAGTTTACTATTATCATGTTTCAATACTACGGTAGTGCATTATATAGAGGTCTTAACTTTATTAGATAATGAACAGTTGAATACAGTGAAAAAAGCTTTGGTAGAATGTATCACCGTGACATACTGCATGTGCAAAATGCCTCAAAGTATACAATGTTCTAATTCCAGAGTAGCACATGTCAAATGAAAAGATTAGTATGGGAAGAGCCAGAATAAAGTTTTAAAATTTCTGCTAATGGTGCAGATACATCGTCGTTAAAATGACTATTCTTCTCTGCCCAATTCACATTGAACAAACATCATTGATGAATTTCAAGAACTTAACAGTTGTTTTTTTCCATGTTATAAGCTTACTGATCGACAGAAGTTGACTCATGGGAAACCTTAAGGATCAAATTTATATTTTGCCTTTCCAAGCTGATAGTCAGCAGGCTTTCGATGTTAATTTGGGGCACTTCTAAATAAATTGCATTTATCCAAATTAAATAAGGTTCTTATGAACATGTTTTTGGAGTAACGAAGATTGCATTCACTAAATTGAGAGAAAGTAAACACTTTTTCGTAGTCTTTTAAATTCAGTCAATTGTTTCTTACAAACTTGAGTATATGCATGATTTAGAATAATTACATTACTTATGTCTTAAGAAACCACTCACCCTTGGAATCTTGTAGTTTTGGTAGTCTTCACAGGTCTTGGAATGGCTCAATACCATTTTCACGAAGAGCACCATCTTTTGGTAAATTAAAAATCTTCATGGAGTGTTCTGTTGCATGAAAAAATGCCCCCCCCCGTGAAAAAATGCCCCCACCATGGATATTCTTGAGTTTAACACTAAATATTGCTGATACTATTTATATACGATACATTTATGAAAGTCATTGTTATTACTTCACACGACTAGTTTGCTGATTTGCAATGCTTTAGTAAACGAATAGAAGCCAAATAGCATTCAAAATATTTTGTATAAGCATTGGCATACTTTAGAATATCCATGGTGGAGGCATTTTTTCACGGGGGGGGGGGGCAATTTTTCACGCAACAGTTCTACTCCTCTGTAATTGGAAGTAAAGCCAGGCGCGACACAAGACATCTCGTCCAAATATTAATTCATGCAATTAGTGTTGTCAAGGAGACAATAAGTTATAAATGAGTAATAGAAATGATATACAATAAAACAATACGTAAATGTAATACACTAGTGTTGTATGTGAAGTAAATATAAATATATTGTGGTTACATAATATTTTCAAAATGAATATTTAATCAACCCATGAACACAAAATATGTAATAATTATATAGTTGATAATAACAGTATTAATTTAGCGGTTTTAGGATTGAATATACTAAGCAATCCATGGTTCTATTTTTTTGGTGACTGCCATTGCCTTGTATAGAATGCTATGACATATGTATAGAATGCTATGACATATCTTAATGAGTATATCTAGCTTCCTAGTGCACATTACTCCAATTACTCTTGAAGCAAATCTCAAATTACAGTTGACACAGACGTTCAACTATAAATAGGCATGTGAACTAATTCTTGTAATTTTAATAGTAACAAGCGCGCTTTGCGCTTGCTTGCGCTGCGCGGCTGGCGGACACTTCGTATCCGCCGGAGGCTCTCTTCGGTCGCCTGGAGTCACATTGGTTAACTATAAGGGAGATAACATCTCTAAATATGTCTGTTCTACTGTGCTAATCGATATCACTCGAAAAATCACCAAATTTGTGAATTTAAAATTTTTGATGAGTAATGATGACGTCATAACAAAGTGATGAGTCATCATTTTTTGATGATAGTCGCATCATATGTGAGACATGTTAGTATACAGATTCTATTAAAATTTCAGCCTTCTATCTCCTATAATGGCTGAGTTATGCCCGAATAACTGTGTTGCTTAACTTTTAAAAATGTGACAATGACGTCATAATTCCATGATGAGTGGACATTTTGCTCTGAGCTCAGAACTTACTGGAGCCATAGCCAAAATACTCCCACATGCCAAAAATCAGCTTTCTATGACCGGCAGTTTCTTCAATCAATTCGTTACAGAGATATATATATATATATATATAGATAGATAGATATAGATATATACATACACAATAATCGAGTTTTAATAGTAAGGATCTAATCATTATTTTTGACTACAAGTAGATCATCTCATATCTTATACAAAACATGGCTAGCATCATAGATTCTGGTGAAGAACATCCTGAATATCCTTTCGACCACGTAATAAGCATAAAGCTTAGGGACTTATTAGTAACTTGGAACTATAGACATGCTGGTTATGTAGCTATAGATTCATTCACTGACCAAATCTATGTACTTTTAGTCAATAGTATTGGACTTGGAAGTTTGTTAATCTGTACTCAGTCTGGAGAGTTGCAAAGAACCTTCTCATACAAGAAAATGGAGGATACTCATTGTATGGCGATACATAAGAACAATGTCTATGTAGCTTTAGGGTCATCCTGCATTCTTCATTTCGAAGTAACAGATTCTATGAGTCTCATTGGTAGCAAGAATGATGGAGGATCTCGTATTGGAGAATTCGTAGACCTTAGACACTTTGATGTTTCTAATGAGGGAGATCTTTTCGTAGCAGATTTCGGCAATAATCGTATGCAAATCTTGGATGGCAACCTTCAATACAAGAGACATATTTCTCACCACTCCATGTTAAGGCCATGTGATGTCAAACTGAGACCAGATGAGGTTTATGTGTTTGGAGATAGTCCAGAAGAATCCACTCATTGCATCCACATTTTCACTCGCATGGGCGAGAAAATACGTTCTATCATCTTAAATGGAATCCCAAACACTATGCAATATCGTGGATTTTGTTTAGACACGTATGGAAACGTTATAATAATTGACTATGCAAATTCTCAAATCTAATTCTGGTCTAAAGAAGGAAATATCTTCCAATCAATGGATACATTACCTGGGATACCGGGTATTTTTAGGCAATTAATTGGAGTAGCTTGGATAACCAATCAGCAATTAGTAGTTTTATCTGTGCATCTTTGGCATAGACTCGAAATATATTCTCGCTTTTAGTGTATTTGAATTGTTTAAATATCTCATATGTATTTACTAAACAATTTATGGATCATTCTTTGTAGAATTATAGAACATTTAAGTGGTTAGCTCACCTTGCAACATTGGTTAGGGCAGTGAGCTTTAATTTGGGTTACATTAGACTTTTCATGGAGTTATGCTAGCTTTCAAATTTTATACCTCAACATGTTTTTAATGATACCATGAGTTATCTGAACAGAAAGTTAGAGAAAAATTTTAAATTAATTAGTTTTTAGCTAAGGATACTTGAGTTAGACTAGAAATTTATTCTTGATTCTAACTAATGAAACTTTCTTCTTCGAATTATAAAACTTTTAAGTCGTTAGCTCACTTACAAAGTTTGTTTAGAGTATTAAAATTAGTTGTTTTCAAATAATCTGCTACTTTTAGGTGAAGAAAACAGGATATGTCTGAAGTCAGAACTTAGTGGGGCAACAAGACTCCCACATACCAAAAATCAGCAGCAAAAGTGTTTGAACACTTCATTGTTTCACATACAAATTGGGCTAAAATTGGTCTATCCAAGAACAGGATTACATTTAAATGGTATGGGATGGAGCTAATCGGATTCCAGAATCGAATAATACACATTATAATTAATCACAGTTGAATTTTTCTAATTAATCATTCATTCCTAACTTTTTGAAATTATCAATCAGTGCCACTTTATGCCACATGCGTCCATTTTAACCACTAGGCATTATGGTAATGAATTATCTAATGATTTAATATACACAAGCGCGCTTCGCTTGCTTGCGCTGCGCGGCTGGCGGACACTTTGTGTCCGCCGGAGGCTCCCTTCGGTCGCCTGGAGATGACATTGGTTAATTATAAGGGAGATATCATCTCTAAATATGTCCATCTTAGTTTTAAAATCGATATCACTCGAAAAAACACCAAATTTGTCAATTTTTAAAATTTTGATGAGTAATGGTGACGTCATAGTAAAGTGATGAGTCATCATTTTTTGATGATAGTTGCATCATATGTGAGATGTGTTAGTATACATATTCTATTAAAATTTTAGCCTTCTATCTCCTATAATGGCTGAGTTATGCCCGAATAACTGTGTTGCTTAACTTTTAAAAATGTGACAATGACGTAATAATTCCATGATGAGTCGACATTTTGCTCTGAGCTCAGAACTTGCTGGAGCCATAGCCAAAAGACTCCCACATACCAAAAATCAGCTTTCTACGCTTGGCAGTTTCTTCAATCATTTCGTTACATATATATATATATACACACACAAACATTAATCGAGTTTTAATAGTAAGGATAACAACAACTTGTGCGGCAGGAATTGAAACTGATTCGTCTCTAATACTTCATTACGTGAGTGATACTTAGTCTTGTGATGCAGTTGTATTATACCATTGAATTCTCTTAGTTAATTAACCCACGCTTGCCACAGGAATATGTTGCGTCATTTCCGGTTTAAGTCATTTTCAATGGGGAAGCCATACAAGTTTGGGGTATTTTCTATAAATAGAAAATACCCCAAGCCAACGAAGTGTAAATTCAGTTCAGTATTACTGTAGCAGTTCTCTGTACTAATAGTATTACTGAAGCAGTTTTGTAGTATTCAAAAGATGGCGCCAAATCTATCACAGGAATTAAAATCTCCGTCGATTACTCTTGCAGTGGTCTACTTGTAATCACAAAACCTCACCTTCACTAGACCATGTCCTCATTTAATGACAGAGCAAACTATGAAAAAACTTTTCAAATGTATATACTCCTCGAAGGCCATTGTGTATAAGTATTTTACTGAAATTTTGTACCATTTTAAATAATTCATTTGATTGGTGAAAGTTTGTTGTTAATATTTAGATAAGCTTGATAGTGATTACATTCAACTCACTGTAACCAAACACTAGCCATCGCTCATATATAAATACACAAGATATTTCTACACTACCATTTTAACTACAACTTCCCCTTCAATTATTCTTCTTTCTGAAGTGTAATGGCTGGCATCCGATTTCCCAAAGTGCCACACCTCAAAGATTCAACAGAGCCACAAATAAATATCTACGACCACTTGACAACTGTTGAAAAGAGAAAAATAGGACGTAGTAAAGAAGAACTTAATGTTAAAGGTGTTGTCTTCGATTCTACCACCGACAAAATTTTTCTGTTAGAATCGGGATTAAAGTCCTCACATATTTCAATCTTCTCACAGAGTGGTGAATTACTCTACACATTAAAAACTGTGCTCATGAAGAATCCAAGTGGGATAGCAATCGATGAAGACAATATTTACTTCACTGATTTAGAATTGGACTGCGTATTTCATTTCAAAATTGTGCCTTTCTTCCATCTTGTTGGTACAGTAGGAAAGAAAGGCACTGGAGATGAAGAATTCAACTGCCCCTATCAGCTCGCGGTGTCCATTCACGGAGGTATCTTTGTAGCTGATTGTATGAATAATCGAATCAAAATCATCAATCGATCCCTGAAATACCAAAATCACATCTCGCACTACTCCATGACAAGACCGTGTGATGTTCATAGACTCGAAATATATTCTCGCTTTTAGTGTATTTGAATTGTTTAAATATCTCATATGTATTTACTAAACAATTTATGGATCATTCTTTGTAGAATTATAGAACATTTAAGTGGTTAGCTCACCTTGCAACATTGGTTAGGGCAGTGAGCTTTAATTTGGGTTACATTAGACTTTTCATGGAGTTATGCTAGCTTTCAAATTTTATACCTCAACATGTTTTTAATGATACCATGAGTTATCTGTACAGAAAGTTAGAGAAAAATTTTAAATTAATTAGTTTTTAGCTAAGGATACTTGAGTTAGACTAGACATTTATTCTTGATTTTAACTAATGAAACTTTCTTCTTCGAATTATAAAACTTTTAAGTCGTTAGCTCACTTACAAAGTTTGTTTAGAGTATTAAAATTAGTTGTTTTCAAAGAATCTGCTACTTTGAGGTGAAGAAAACAGGATATGTCTGAGGTCAGAACTTAGTGGGGCAACAAGACTCCCACATGCCAAAAATCAGCAGCAAAAGTGTTTGAACACTTCATTGTTTCACATACAAATTGGACTAAAATTGGTCTATCCAAGAACAGGATTACATTTAAATGGTATGGGATGGAGCTAATCGGATTCCAGAATCGAATAATACACATCCTTACTATTAAAACTCGATTATTGTGTATGTGTATATATATATATATATATATATATATATATATATATATATATATATATATATATATCTCTGTAACGAATTGATTGAAGAAACTGCCGGTCATAGAAAGCTAATTTTTGGCATGTGGGAGTATTTTGGCTATGGCTCCAGTAAGTTCTGAGCTCAGAGCAAAATGTCGACTCATCATGGAATTATGACGTCATTGTCACATTTTAAAAAGTTAAGCAACACAGTTATTCGGGAATAACTCAGCCATTATAGGAGATAGAAGGCTGAAATTTTAATAGAATATGTATACTAACATGTCTCACATATGATGCAACTATCATCAAAAAATGATGACTCATCACTTTGTTATGACGTCATCATTACGCATCAAAAATTTTTAAATTCACAAATTTGGTGATTTTTCGAGTGATATCGATTAGCACAGTAGGACAGACATATTTAGAGATGTTATCTCCCATATAATTAACCAATGTGACTCCAGGCGACCGAAGGGAGCCTCCGGCGGACACAAAGTGTCCGCCAGCCGCGCAGCGCAAGCAAGCGCGAAGCGCGCTTGTTATAATTAATCACAGTTGAATTTTTCTAATTAATCATTCATTCCTAACTTTTTGAAATTATCAATCAGTGCCTCTTTATGCCACATGCGTCCATTTTAACCACTATGCATTATGGTAATGAATTATCTAATGATTTAATATACATAACAACAACTTGTGCGACAGGAATTGAAACTGATTCGTCTCTAATACTTCATTGCGTGAGTGATACTTAGTCTTGTGATGCAGTTGTATTATATCATTGAACTCTCTTAGTTAAATTCAGTTCAGTATTACTGTAGCATGCTAATAGTATTACTGAAGCAGTTTTGTAGTATTCAAAATATGGCGCCATATCTATCACAGGAATTAAAATCTCCGTCGATTGCTCTTGCAGTGGTCTACTTGTAATCACAAAACCTCACCTTCACTAGACTATGTCCTCATTTAATGACAGAGCGAACTATGAAAAAACTTTTCAAATGTATATACTCCTCGAACGCCATTGTGTATAAGTATTTTACTGAAATTTTGTACCATTTTAAATAATTCATTTGATTGGTGAAAGTTTGTTGTTAATATTTAGATAGGCTTGATAGTGATTACATTCAACTCACTGTAACCAAACACTAGCCATCGCTCATATATAAATACACAAGATATTTCTACACTACCATTTTAACTACAACTTCCCCTTCAATTATTCTTCTTTCTGAAGTGTAATGGCTGGCATCCGATTTCCCAAAGTGCCACACCTCAAAGATTCAACAGAGCCACAAATAAATATCTACGACCACTTGACAACTGTTGAAAAGAGAAAAATAGGACGTAGTAAAGAAGAACTTAATGTTAAAGGTGTTGTCTTCGATTCTACCACCGACAAAATTTTTCTGTTAGAATCGGGATTAAAGTCCTCACATATTTCAATCTTCTCACAGAGTGGTGAATTACTCTACACATTAAAAACTGTGCTCATGAAGAATCCAAGTGGGATAGCAATCGATGAAGACAATATTTACTTCACTGATTTAGAATTGGACTGCGTATTTCATTTCAAAATTGTGCCTTTCTTCCATCTTGTTGGTACAGTAGGAAAGAAAGGCACTGGAGATGAAGAATTCAACTGCCCCTATCAGCTCGCGGTGTCCATTCACGGAGGTATCTTTGTAGCTGATTGTATGAATAATCGAATCAAAATCATCAATCGATCCCTGAAATACCAAAATCACATCTCGCACTACTCCATGACAAGACCGTGTGATGTCAAGCTGACACCAGTCTCTGTATATGTTTTAAGCCCCAGAGATTCCACCAGCGTACATGTATTCTCTTATACAGGAGAGAAGATTCGATCCTTCATCACAGGTAGAGGTATTGGAATGCAAGTTAGTAGCCCTCAATTCTTTTGTCTCGATGCAAACGAGAATTTAATTATCAGCAATAGAAGTTGGGCTGATCAGCTAAAAATATTTTCTAAAGAAGGCACACTTCTTCACTCGATCGGAAAGAGAGGTGATGGAGTTGGAGAGTTTAAATACCCGCAAGGAATTACTCTAATTAACAATCGCAAGATAGCTATTATCTCTCGGAATAAGAATTATTACTTGCAAATATTTTCCTGATTATGAAACATGTGGACTATAGAGTGTACTGGTTAAATTATATGACTTCAACTATCCTTACCAGATGTACCAAAAAAATCTAAATTCACGTGTTTTATATTAAAAAGGTGCCTATTTTATTACAAATAGTCAGCTAATATCTCACGATTAAGAAGGGATAGAAGAAAATATGATTCATAAAATGTCCAGGAGGGATATATCTACAATATCATACGAGTTTCACCATGATGACGTCATGAAAAGTCGGGTTCAGTGACTCAATAACATAACCTTTTATATATGTACGTATTTCAAATTTAATTAAACGCACATCTCATCCCGTCTGTGAGTATTTTTATATTCTAACACACAATTCTCTTAACTGCAATTAGGAAATGACGCAATTTGTCTAACAAATCAGAGGAAGGTATTGAACAACTTCTACCACTCAATGATCCATGTACTAACTGATTGCCATATCTTGGAGATCTGAACTAGATCTGTTGCGTCCTTTTATTGTTGCATGTAAAATGCCTCAACACTGGTTTTATAGATACTATGGACTGCAATGAGAATTCGAAACACATTCCTAAATATTTTATTTTTGACCATCTAATGTATGCTGTGTTTACATCATAGAACATCTTTAATTCCACAAATTCTCAAAAGAAACTTTCATAAAATTTTACTCAAATTTCTATTTGATGATAAAACTTAATTACCAAATTCAAATCATTACGCCAGATATTTAAACACTCCTTACTCTGTAGTTAGTTGCTATGCTCTGTATAAGTCATGTGAAGTCGGATTATGATTTAATAATCAACATAGCGAAGACTTGTGCAACAGGAATAGAAGAAAATTGTCCCTATTGCTTCATTGTATGAGTGATACTTAGTCTCGTGATACAGTTGTAGTATTATACCATTTAACTCTCCTGATTGAACTCAGTTCAGTATTACTGCAGCAGTTCTCTGTACTAATGGTGTTACTGAAGCAGTTTTGTATTATTCAAAAGATGTCGTCAATTCTAAGGAACTAAAATCCATTGCTCTTGCAGTGTTCTGTTAACAATGCTTCAACGTAGCTGCGCCTCATTTACGTTATGATAGAGTAATATCTTATATATTAAAACGCTAGGATTTTTTTTTTGTTTTTTTGTTTGTCCGAATTGATCGAAAAATTGGCAAGTCGTAGAGATGTGAAAATTGGCATGTAGGTGTCAAATGATATGACTACGATTAAGTTCTGAGATCTAAGCGAAATTTTCACATCTCTGCAAAAAAAATGGAAAACAATTTTTCGCACCTTTCCTATACAAAATAAATGACTACACTATCACAATAGAAACCATTGTACGACACTACAATAGATCGTCATTGTTGTTATTCATACCTCAAAGCCACAAATTATGTTTGATATCTTAAATGTGTTATAGTGTATAGCAATAAAAAAAA
Organism: Aphrocallistes beatrix; assembly: GCA_963281255.1. Taxonomy (NCBI): domain Eukaryota; kingdom Metazoa; phylum Porifera; class Hexactinellida; order Sceptrulophora; family Aphrocallistidae; genus Aphrocallistes; species Aphrocallistes beatrix. Next base: position 1,053,957 of record OY725496.1, read on the forward strand.
GATTATGTGCATATTTTCACACCTTTATATACATATTTCCACACCATTTGAAGAATTTTGAAAAATATGCTAGAGGAGTTTATATTAGTGCTGTATTTCAGAGGTAGCGTTTTAGAGTAGGGTTGCATCCAGGGATGTTTTTCAAATCTTAGAAGTGGAAGAATGGTCGCGAACTCTTTTGTCATTGATATCAGCTCTATCCATGGGCGTAGCCAGGAATTTTGGTAAGAGGGGCACATCAACTAGCTGGGTGTCTAGGGGCGCTGTAGGCCTGCAGCAGGGTCCAGAGGCAAGCCTCTGAAAGCTAGCAACAATTTGTCTCACAATTTGGACAATTCTTTAAAATTTTGGGGTTATAGAAATACAAATTAACTCCGATAACACTCCTCTCATCAATTATTAAATTTATTAGATAAATTTATTAGAAAAAACCAGCCAAGGGGGAAACTGCCCCCCTGACCTACTCACTACTCCCTTGACTCTATCCCCGATACAAAAATAATCTCTTACGCTTGATTCATTTCACAATTACTATTCATTAATCTAATTCAATTCTATCGGGCATCACCTAGCACTGTACGAGATGTCTAGTTAGTAGAATAGCCTAACACCTCCGTACTTCAAATTATCCCTAAAGAATACAGTGGTTATATAATAATCTGTCTTTCCTTCGCTTTGAGGAAATAGAAAGCATGTTCACAATGCTCAAAACTTCCTTTGGCAACTGCACTAATCTCAATAGTTGATTGACCAGCACCATTTATAACCTTTCATAACGAGGTGTGAAATTGTGAAGATTTCGTTGGGATATTGGAAGATCATTTTCAGACACAAACCAACTTTCAAATTTCTAACATTTACTAGTTACAAGTGAGAAATAGAACTCTGCAAGTTTTTAAATATATACCAGTTCTATTTATCCACCTTTTATAAACAGAATTAACTTACAATTAAATTTATAGTAGGATCTATTCGCATATTTACTTAATACCAACAAAGCAATTACAAAAGAAACCTCTGTGCGGGCCGACTTTTCTCATCGGTCCGCGGGCCATGCGGGCCGAATATAATACGTAGTTTGCGGGCTCCGCGGGCCGGAAATCTTGCAGGGCTCCCCGCGATGACAACCGAGACGATGTTTTTAACTATCACGAGGTCCACTTATTTGTATTTGCAGAAACTCACTCCCATAAAAGGATTCCCTAAGTGTCTCTCTATAGTTAGTAACTTACATGGTGGGCCAAAAATATTTATGCGGGCTTCTTGCGGGCCGAAAATTTAGCTTCGGGCCGCGGGCCGGGTTAACTTAAAATTGCGGGCCGCGTTCAACTCTGTTATGTATATCCTAATTCACTTAGTATATAAGTTGTTTCATAGAGTATCTAGCAACATATCGCGTGACAGGAATGATTCATTGGGGACGCTGCATTTGTTCGAATTTTTATGTTGTCACTTGTTCGAATATCTGATGTTGTCACTTGTTCGACTCTGTTTTTGGAGGAGTTGTCACTTGTTCGACTTGTTCTTAAAGAGTTCAAGTGAATTTGGGCATTTTATTCCTCTTCTCTGTGGAGTGACCTTTTCAGAAAGGAATGTAACCAAATGAGCAGAAAAGTAGGCATTTGATGTCGGAAACGTGATACAACTCCTTTAGAAACAGAGTCGAACAAATGACAACTCCTCCAAAAACAGAGTCGAACAAGTGACAACATCAGATATTCGAACAAGTGACAACATAAAAATTCGAACAAATGCATGCGCCTCGATTCGTTTACCCTGGTTGTTACACAACATACTCGTGATATTATAATTAATGTATATTGAGGCATCTATTCGTTTCAGTATGTAGGAGCAGTGGCGTTGAATTCAACAAATGTTGGGGAGCGAAGTGTATTTTGTCTACTTGGAATTATTTGGAGGTTGAAATAAGAATTTCGCCCCATTCTTACAATTACTAGTGTAAAAATTGTCTTTTAGTTGGTTGATAGCAAGGTTGAAACCGCTTCAACCAAATACCAATTTAACCGAATAATGGGTAGACCAAATAATTTGGTTAACCGAATAATTTGGTCAACGGAATAATTTGGTCAACCGAATAATTTGGTCAACCAAATAATACTTGATAATATTTTTGCATAAATGTTTATATAAATATTTATACAAAAATATATTCAAGTATAAGTAAGCCTATTATATTTATTTGTGTTCGGACCACTTCATGTAAGAACATGTGATTATTGTGTTGGGAAAGCATGCAAATTATTTGTTTGGCTAAATATTCAGTTGACCAAATTATTTGGTTGACCAAATTATTCGGTTGACCAAATTATTTGGTTGACCAAATTATTCGGTTGACCAAATTATTTGGTTCTCAACCGAATACCAAATAATTATATTTGGTTACAAACCAAATATCAATTATTTTCAAATAATATTTGGTTAAACCGAATAATAAACTATTCGGTTTCAACCCTGGTTAATAGTAACGTGTACTTGTTACTTAGTCTTAGAGTATTGGATGGGGGCGCTGCATTAGTGCGAATTTGGAGAGTTGGCATTAGTTCTACTCGATTTTTTAGAGAGTTGGCATTAGTTCTACTGAGTTTTAGAGAGTTGTCATTAGTTCTACTCTACTTTTGTGAAGGTTGTCATTAGTTCTACTCGCGTTTTGGAGGGTTGGCATTAGTTTTACTCTTTTTTATAGAGAGTAGACATTCGTTTAACGGAAATATGGTTGCGGAGAAAATATTCTCAGAAAGTGAAAGTAGGCGTTTTAAGTTTGAAACAGTGTCAAATTGACCGTGAAAGTGGCATTTTAATTTTGTAAGGTTTGAAAGCATAACAATGAGTAAAAATCAAGAATTGATTATTTAGAACTAATGCCAACTCTCCCAAAATTCGAGTAGAACTAATGCCAACTCTCCCAAATTCGAGTAGAACTAATAACAACCCTCTCAAAAGTAGAGTAGAACTAATGCCAACGCTCTAAAGTCGAGTAGAACTAATGACAACTCTCCATAAATCGAGTAGAACTAATGCCAACTCTCCAAAACTCGAGTAGAACTAATGCCAACTCTCTAAAACTCGAGTAGAACTAATGCCAACTCTCCATAAATCGAGTAGAACTAATGCCAACTCTCCATAAATCGAGTAGAACTAATGCCAACTCTCCAAATTCGCACTAATACCAACTCTAGAAATTCGCACTAATGCATGCACCTCTATTGGATTATTGGCTGGTTAATTCCAAGCAATAGTAACTGATACAGACTCCTCTATATCCATGGTATTGTTTTTAAATCTCTTGTATTAACTAATTTTCACCTTCCACCTCCTTTGTGTTAAATCTCAAAACCATGGATAAATGATTCTATACTACTCTTTTATGTGATCAATTAGTTTACCTAGTACTGAAAAACCGGGGCGTCGAAAAGATACTTCCGCCCCCTGTTTTAAAACTGGGGAGTTGTAAATCAAAATTCTTAGATATTTTCTCACGCTTCCATAAAAGGAGTCAAAATTTATTAACCAATCATAATCCAGAGATTTATCACCACAGTGACTTTGAATTTATTGATTAGTCAGGGATTCTTTACTTGGACTTTCTAGCCTAATGTAACGATGTTAATATTTGGACCTTACCTCAAAATGTGACATATGTGGTGACGAACAAAAACAAAATTGCAGCGTTTAATCTAACAGCAGAATTTAATATAATTGGCCAATATGGAATAGACCTGACTCAATACACACAAACAAGTTAAAATCACTCTCTAAACTTGAAATTTGATTGGTTGAAATACAAAAAGGTTCCAAACTCAATTAAGGATGTATTTTATTCAATTACACTAGGAGTCAGTTAGTGGAGCTGTACTATCAATCTGTCAACTGACATCTTTTTTTATGTTTCGGAGGTTCTGTGGTAGTAATTAACATTACTATTCCTGACATAGAAGTGATCCTAGAGACTACTCTAGTATGCTTAATTAGTATACATCTAGCTTCCTAGCACATATTACTCTAATCAATCTTGATGCAATTCTCAAATTACAGTTAACATTAATTCTCTCCTGAGGTATATTGAGCAATTTGTTCTATATTCATAGCAAATTAGTTTTTCTTTTCCGAGTAAATCTTCTCATTTTTTAATAAAACATGGCAAGCACCATAGACTCCGTAGAAAATCCTGAATACCCTTTCGACCACTTAATAAGCATCAAACTTATGGACATTGGTGATGTTATAGTTGAGTATTAGTCCCCACTCTTGATTAGTTATTTAGTTTACACTTCGTTACTTAGATACCAACTGTATTCGACCACCCAACTAGATTAGTCAAGTAGGATACCTCTTATATACCGTTGCTCACTTATTACTCTATTATTTACTTTCTGTATTCATTCAAAATTGTAATATTAAAGTTCACTTCATCTGATACTAACTTATCGTACTTAGCCGTAACAGTGGTCTCAGGTCTAGTTTGCCGGCTCTAACTTGGGTGGGCTCTAAGCCCAGTTTGGCGCCTTTTTTTGTCGTTGGCTGTGTCTCTTATTGTCGCGTTGTCTATGGTAATTCCATTCTAGCCATGCTTCAATGAGTCTACAGAGTAACAGGATAGACACTGGTAGGATTCTAACATTGTATCGAATTTTTATAAATTCTAGAGCTTCTGAGGTAGCAATTAATGCTACTATTCTTAAACACACGCAAGTGATCCTGGGTAATACTCTAGTATGGTTAATTATTGCGCCCCCCCCGTCTAGCTTCCTAGAACTTAATACTCTAAATATGCTTAATGTTATTCACAAATTTCAACTGATTCAGATGCTCTGCTATAAATAGGAATATGAAGTTTTTCTTCATTTATTTATAGCAATATATTTATTTTATTCTAATTGAATGCTCGCATTTATTGAATAAAAGGATGGCCAATATCTCAAACTCAGTGGAAGAACATCCTGGATACCTTTTTGATTACTTAATAAGGTTAGGACCTGAAAACTCATATGATTATCAACCTGCTAAAGCTCGTAGTGGCTATAGATCGATTTACAAACCAAATCTTGTTAATTGTTGTTGACGATTTTGACGTATGTGGTGGAGTATTGATCTATTCTGAATCTGGGGAGTTTTTGAGACCATTCTACCACGATGATATTGTGTTAACTTCAGATTCAAGTATGGCGATACACAAGGACAATGTATATATTATCACATGGCAAACCTATTTTCAACATTTCAAAATAGCAGATTCTATTAGTCTCATTTGTAGCAAGGATGATAAAAGCTTTGGTGCTAGAGAGTACTCGGGATCCAGAGAATTTGATATTTCTAAAGAGGGAGATCTGTTCGTGACTGATTGCCGCAATAATCGTGTACAAATCCTGGATGGCAATCTTAAATACAAGAGACACATTTCACATCACTCCATGTTAAAGCCATGTGATGTCAAATTGACATCAGATGAAGTTTATGTGTTAGGAGATAGTCCAGAACAATCCACTAACTGCTTTCACATTTTCACTCTCATGGGTGAGAAAATACAATCTACTTTCCTAAATGGGATTCCTAATGGTGTGCGATGTCGTGAATTTTGTGTAGACAATCATGGAAACATTATTATAACTGATAATGCTACTCACCAAATCAAGTTCTTCACAAAAGAAGGAAATCTCTTCGAAACAATGGATACATTCAGCGGGACATTGAGTGAGTGTGAACATCCATTTGGAGTAGCTTGGATAGGCAAACAGAAATTAGTTGTTATATCTGGGGATTTTTGGCATAGTCTAGAAATGTATTATTTCATTTAATTTTTTTTCAATTTTTTGTATTATCAAATAACTTTAGATTTATCAAACAGTTTATGACCCAATCTCTGTACAGTTAAAAAACATTTAAGCCGTTAGCTCACATTGCAGCGGTTGGTATGGTATCGTTTTACAACATTTCTAAACTCGATCACATTAGAATCTAAATACTCGACAGAAGAAATATTTGCTGCAAAATAGGGTTATTTTCTACAGCCTGAATGCACAATTTTATGCTCTTTTTTGTAAATTTGTTACTGAATTTGTTCTGGAATTTTGATCATGTGATTATTTAACACGTTAGATGACATTATTTATGCTGTATCTTTCCCTAAACGGTTTACTAATCTTTAATTACATATATTGGACCTTTATTTAAAATCCAGGAATTTCCCAGGATTGCGAATTTTGAAATTTAACCTGTCTATTGATTAACATTGTGATATTGTGCCAATTTCATTTTTGTAGTCTGATATACGTCTGTCCTACTGTTATAATCGATATCGCACGAAAATCACCAAATTTGTCAATTCTTAAAATTTTTGATGTGTAATGATGACGTCATAACAGAGTGATAAGTCATCATTTTTTGATGATAGTCCCATCATATGTGAGACATATTAATATACATATTTTATTCAAATTTCAGCCTTCTATCACTTAAAACGGCTGAGTTTTCTTTGTGATGCAATAAATTTGATATTGTGCAGGAAAAATATATTTTCGTGTCATCTCAGTTTCTAGCCCCTCTGCTTCCGGCCCCCACTGCCTCCGGACCCCCGGTTCTAACCCAAGTACCCTCCTCTCCACGGGCCTATGTGCATCTAATGTAAACAAAAGTAAACAAATAATTTAAAAAATAATGACAAAAACAAAAATAGCAACTAGATAATATATTATATTTATAATGAATATTAATCTTATGGTCGATGAATACATCTAAAGTATCCATCCCCAGCCCGCACATTTTGAATCTGTAGTTGGCTCCGTTGAAGAGAATCTCTTTCTCAATGTTCTAGCTCTGAAAGCATCTCATTTTGCAAAATTGATAATAAAATAATATAATCGATTTAGTAAATTCATACTCAGCTTTTTAAATCGTAAACTATATGTTTACTATTTCAGGTTTCGTTAGAAATAACATTGTGGCGATTACGAATCAATGGCTTGCGATTACATCATTTTATCTTGTGGTTTATTTTGGATCTTTAGAAAATTCTAAAATCATCATACGATTATTTTTAGATCTTGACACCTCATAATATCATAGTATTGGATTTCACGATTAATCCTAAAATTGCAAAGGTACTTCTTAGTAACTTGTCTGTACGCTTATAGTTATGTTTTGAATGCTCACACAAATATCATTTTACATAGATACGAACATCACTTATAATTATTTACAATAAAATACTTGTTGATAAATAGGAACATATTTTACATTATTGATATTCATTTTTCACCTATTCTACCATTAGCCATAAATGTCATCAGAAACTGAAGAGATAGAAGTTCCTCAAATTCGACCGGAAGATTTACCTCTAGGCCATATTCCGTTCCATTTTGACTCTGATAGTTCTGATTCAGAAGATGAAATTGAATCTCTCCCAAGTACTTCAGGCATACCTGGTACCCCAATAATGCCTTTGTCAAATCTCAATGCATCTGTTTCATCATTCGATTTCGGAGATGTTCTGGATGCCCCCACAAGTTCCAGGTTAGGTGAGAAGAGGGATTACAACAAGAAATATCCCCACAGGTTTTTGAAAGGAATCCATTCAAATAGAAGTTTACGAGTATTTCAAACACCATCTAAGAAGCTTAAGAGGATTTCACTCTCACGGCAGTCTAACTTTTTTGGCAACATAATATTTCCTAAGACTCCAGTGGCTCAAAACATCATTTTGAAGGAGGGTGATAAACTTACAACGAAGAAATCGTTCGTTCCACACGGCGCTGAGATCATGAATATGGACATTCTATCTCAAGTTTATTGCTCTCCTGAGATGTCCCGAGTCCAAATGTAAAGGTAGGATGATACTACATAAATTACCATTCTCTGCTGGACTACATTCCTACTTCATCCTTCACTGCAATTTCTGTCATGCTGTAGTAGCGCAATTTTCTAATTCTCTCAATATTGGTGAATCTTTGTCAGACGCTGTAAATAATTTGAAGTTAATTCGTCGGCCAAGTGAAGTGTGCGGGCTCTAATAGCCGTGCATGTGACATCCATGAGCTGGCAAGACTTTCTTCTTACATGTGCACTAATGGACCTTCCACTACCTGGTCAACATATCAACCAACAAACAATGAACCATCTTATTATGGACACCTCTACCGTGACAGATAAATCAATGTCCTTAGCTGCAACCGAAGTCAAACAGCGTCCAGATACACAGCCTTCAAATATTTCTGGTGCATTCAAGTGTAACGTAAGCTACGATGCTACCTGGTACAAGCGTGGCGATTATTCATACCAGGGTTTCGGAACTGCAGTCAAATGTGAATAAAATTAATATACACATTCTATTAAAATTTCAGCCTTCTATCATCAAAAATGGCGGAGTTATAGTCGAAAAACTGAAATTTCCAATTATTAAAAAGGTGAAAATGACGTCATAATTCTATGATGAGTCGACATTTTCATCTGAGGTCAGAACTTAGAGGAGGCATAGCCAAAAGACTCCCACATGCCAAAATTAGCTTTCTGCGGCTGGCATTTCTTCAATCAATTTGCTACAGATATATATACCCTAATCGGACAAAAGTATTTGAAATTCTTACTATTTTCCATCATAATTAGTTATAAAGTGGGTCTATTCATGAGTGATATGTAATCAAACTGTTACAGATATTGTAATTTCGATTTCAAATTCATATTCTACACATTCGAATTACTCAGGTTAGATGCCTTCTATTGATGTATTCATTTCCAAGGTTAAGATTCATCAAAGTGTGCCACTTTGTGCCACTCCTCGTCATCATGTGATTCATGTCTAATGGTAATGGGAGTGAAAAGTGGAACAAAGTGACAGATTGATAATAATTCAACTTATGAATGAATATAGCAATAGAAGGCTTCAAACCTGAGTAATTCGAATGTGTAGAATATGAATTTGAAATCGAAATTCCAGTATCTGTCACAGTTTGATTACGCTTCTCTCCATGAATAGACCCACTTTATGACTAATTATGATGAAAAATAGAGAATTTAAAATACTTGTGTCCGGTTAGAGTATATATATCTGTAGCAAATTGTTTGAAGAAACTGCATTTTTGGCATTTTGGAGTCTTTTTGCTATGGCTCCACTAAGTTCTGACCTCATACGAAAATGTTGGCTCATCATGAAATTATGACGTCATTGTCACCTTTTTAATAATTAGAAATTTCAGTTTTTGGACTATAACTCAGTCATTTTAGGTGATAGAAGGCTGAAATTTTGAAAGAATGTGTATATTAATATTATTCACATGTGATACAATTATCATCAAAGAAATACGTATTTAGTGAAGTAATCTCCCATATAATTCATCAATGGTGACCACAAGCGCCCCTGTCGTCACCATTGATTAATCATATCTGAGATATGTGAGATATATTAATATACATCCTTTTTTCATAAATTGGTAATGTATTGGAAAAAATCTCGTTTGAACTTCCACCTCTCGCAATGGAGTCAATCCGACTATTGCAGAGACAAAATATATGAGTCATATATATGCTCATTTTCAAGAATCATGAGTATTATATAAATATTCAATTTCCAATTTGTTGTTTAGTTTTCAATACATGTTAATTTATGTCTCAAGCCTCCTCTCCACTCTCTAAGAAATGCTTGCGGGAGCTGCAGGACAATCTTTGATGACTCAGTTCATGGGTAGCACTCATCAACTGGAACCCTCGCTCCCTGATACTAATGTCACTCCTCACGCTCAGCAACCCGGAACCTCACTCCCCGCCTCGCAGGGTGGCGGACAGTTGCAATCCAGGGTGAAGGGACGTCAGTTCCGAGAAGAGTGGAAAGCTACCTACCCGTGGCTTACAACAAGGGACGGTAAGTGTTTTTGTAGCATGTGCTCGTAAATGACAGAAAGCAAGGGTTGGTCCCCTCATAGGCGCCAAGTTTTAGAAAATAGAATACAACCTGGGGGGGCCAATAGCGAGCTATGGTAATGGGTGGTCTGGGGGCTTGCCCCCCAGAAAATTTTTAAATCTTAGATTCTCAAATATCGATATACAACTATTGTTGTTACCTAGGGAAAAAGAAAATCCCGGACTATAGTGGAAGAAAAATGCAATTGGAATATATATTTAGACTCAATTAACATAATTTGGGGTTTAGTTGTAACCTAAAAGTTTGTGTGGAGTCCTGCCATACCACAACTTCCTCCACTGCTCAATCGCCCAGCACCACGGCTCCCCACAGGCTCCAATCCTGGGAGTTGCGGCTCCTCCCAGGTACCCACACTTGGCGCCTATGAGTCCCCTACTGATCATGTTTCTCTCCAATTCACCATAACTGATTTCTCTAAATGGAAGAAAGCGCTGTCTGGAGCTGTGAAGTCTATTGGAAAGCGCTCTGCTGGAAGTTTCCATAAGCATGAACGAAGCTAGGCACATGCCAAGGCGTTGATTGCATTTACAGCCTCGCGGCAAGGGAATGATGCTGCGACGATGCTCAGCGAAGCATTCAAGACATCTAAAATCAAGGGAATAACCGCCATGACTGCAATATTTGAGTGTTATTGATTTTTGGCCAGGCAAGAACTTCCGTTTCGTGGATTTCTACAGGACTCAGGCAATGCAAACGAGCTTCTCAAACTTTGTGGAAGGTTTGACCCGGCTCTAGCATAGTGAATCTGCAAATCGTCAACCACCAATCCTAGAAAATACATCTGGACTAACTGGGACTCTTTCACACATGGTGCTTCGGAGTATTGTCGAAGATGTTTGCAACTGCGGGTATAAGTCTCTGTTAATGAATGAATCTCAAGATATCACAGTGAAGAAGCAAGTGGTTTTCGCTGTGCGTATCGTCCATCCAGATACCTTTGAAATCTCGGAACAATTCCTCGGGTTTGCAGAGATAGCTAACACTACAGGGGACACACTGGTGGAGCTGGCTGAGGATTCTCTAACTGCCATAGGCCTTGACTTCCAGAGAATGCGCGGGATGGCATTTGATGGCGCAACTTCCATGACCGGAAAGAATAAGGGAGTCCGAACCCGCATGCACGGTGGGTTTGGTTTTTACAGCTGATGTGGATTCAGAAACAATTAGACGCGAGGTGAAGGCAATAAAGCTGATCTAACCGGACAGAGATGAATGGCATGTTGAGGACTCTGTGTCAGACTTTCAGGTTGATTCCATGTTGCGGGTTGTCATACCCAACGTTTACTCCTGTTTACGTCTTCTCCTTGTTCAAGCTTCAACTACTTGTACTGCGGAGCGCGCCTTCTCTGTTATGAGGAGGCTCCACACATACCTCAGAAGCACCTGTGGTCAAGCCCGTTTAACCACGGATCAATCTGTCACGTCCACACTGACCTTTTAGATGAAATCGATATACATATGTACAAGACGTAGTAGATGAATGGAGAGATTCCAAAGGCATATCGGTGAGACAACCATGTTGCCTCAAGTGCGGAATGGAACAACAGCTGCCATTTTTGAATGATTTTAGATTTATTCTGTCCTTGAATATATGTATTTCATTTTATATCTAGAGTGGGGGCTCACGGTAATACCGCTCATTCTTGTGCCCCCCTCTGTTTGCGCCTATATATACGTAGTATATGAATTTTGAATGTAACTATCATTCATTCCTAACTTTTTGTAGTTATCAATTAGTGCCACCTTATGTCACATACTGATCATCACAATACAGATTTCAGTTTTGAAACAAAAGTGAAACAAATTGTGTTGCAATATAGAGACTCAATTCTAGTATTGCAATGGAATAGGATGGTTAATTATTACCATTCGTAACTTAATCCTTGTAATTACTAGTGCACTGTCCTAATATAAATAGCCTTACCAGACTCATATTCATTTACAATACTATCCAATTAGAATCTTCTTACTCTTCCAAGTTGAGTAGAATGGCCATAGCATTTCCCGCCCCACAGCTTGTAGACCACTTAACAGCTGTTGCGAAGAAAGGTAAAACTCCTGGTGAACTCTGGTCCCCCAATGGTGTCACTATAGACCCAGCCACAAACCACATATATGTCGCTGAGGGAGGCTTTAATTTTGCGAGAGTGTCTATTTTTTCAGAGTCGGGTGTGTACCTAAACAGCTATACTCACGCAGACATGAAAGCATTATGGGGTATCGCCATATACGGAAACAACGTGTATGTAACGGACAGTGAAATACACGTTGTGTTCCACTTGAAGATAGAGGCTGACTTCAGTCTGGTGGCTAGGCTAGGGAGCAGAGGGTCCGGTATCGGACAGTTTGATGAACCCCGCCAACTCTCCATCTCTCCCAATGGAGATGTGTACATAACTGATATAAACAACAACAGAATCCAAATCCTAGATGGCTCTCTACATCCGATAAGAGAGGTGACACATCCATCCATGCACAAGCCTTGTGACGTAAAGTTAACGACAGAAGAGATGTACGTACTTAGTTCAGATGACTCTCCTTGCGTGCATGTATTTAGTCATACCGGACACAAGATACGCTCTCTAATCACATGTGGTGGAGGAATGCAGGTAACTAGATCCTACTTCTTCTGTCTCGGCACCAAAGAGAATTTAATTGTCAGCGATTGGGGTGCACACCAATTCAAAATATTCTCAAATGAAGGAGCTCTCCTCCACACGATAGGAGAATATGGACACCAAGTGGGAATGTTTCATTCTCCTCGAGGATTAGCTCTAATTTCAAATCTAAACAGCTTAGTAGCGGTGTCCTCGAATAATAAATATAGACTTCAAATATTTTCTTCTTTATAAGTTTTGTTTGTGTTATTATTTTTTCGTTTCTGTTTATTCCTAATTATGCTTTGTGGTCTATATTTCTTTTACTTAAACCTAATTTGCCATTACTACCACTTTAATACGGAACTAAAGAACTAAGGCTTTTCCTAGTGCACATTTATAATGGGATTTTTCCGGTTTAGGGATAAAATCGCAAAAAGTGTACTTCTTATATATGCAAAAAAATTGTATTAAGATATTTGGGGGGGGGTTTATATCAGCTAATGATACATTTTGATGGGCTAAAATCTACCGGTTCGGAGATATTGGTGAAACCAGTTGGGGCCATTAATAATTACAAGTACGAAGACTGGTCCCAACTGATTTCACCATTATATCCGAACCGGTAGATTTTAGCCGATCAAAATGTATTATTAGCTGATATAAAACCACACCCAAATATCTCAATAAAAGGTTATTAGATCCATTGCTTATATCAGAAATACTCTTTTTGCAATTTTATCCCTAAACCGAAAAATCCCATTATAAATCTGCACTTGGAGAAGCCTACCTTGCGCTACCACTAAATCATCTCCAAAGTCTTTAAATTTTTTATGGTGAACAAAGTGAAGTATCTGAAGTGTAATCATTTAAAGATTCAAAATTGTGAATTTTTTGACACACTCTATAATGTGCATGTTATATGTTCCAATCAGGGTATTATGCAGCCATCCAGAGATACGCTCCTAATCTAAAATTTCAAAATTTTCATACGCCTAAATCGCTAAATAACAATATAATATTGGCTAAATTGGGTATTTTTCTGGATTTTACGTTCCTAAACACTTTTCAGCTTAAAATCATACGACTAAAGTAGCGTCTCGCGCTCCTAGATAATCCCTTGGTTCCAATACTGATTACGTCACAAAATTTTACGGTCAGTAACGTGACCAAGCCCCGCGCTTAGCCATGTCCCATGCATCAAATCTTTCGAAATTTATGAGCAATTTTGTAGTTCTAGCGGGAACTCAGCCCTAATATTTGTATTGCGCCTTTGGGGCAGGTTCGGTGCCTATGGTCAGGATGCGAAAGGTATGAAGTGGTCGGAGAGGCAGGATGAGGGAGGTGTGAAGTGGAGGTCATACCCACAAATTTTAAATTTACCTTGAAAACTAGATCAATATTCAGAGGAATGTAGAGTTTTGGATGATATTTTGGAGATAACATAGATGGCAAGAATATATGACGCCGATACCCAAGCCGATTTGAGGGAATAAATAATTTCGGTCTGAAATGTTAGTTCTAAGGGGGGTCCAAATATTTCGAAAGGACCGGGACTATCGCCATTTCAGAGGGAGTCTTTTAATTTTAAAATAACATTGAAATATTGGTTCCAAGGGGTTCATATATTCCGTGACAAGCCCTACCAATAATTTCTCGAAGATTTTTATCTTCTATTAGCCATAATACGATTTGTCCAAAATGGCCAATCCTAATCCCGAATCTACGCCCCTGAAGTCACACAATAATTATTGGATTGAGGCCTTGGCCATGTACCGCACCCTCGCTATTCCTCTGCTCTTGCATTACAGCAATTTTTGGTATTTGCCATCGTGTTGCCAATACCATAGATGCCAAGTTTGAGTGAGTCTAATGAGGGTCACCTAGTCACTAGGTACACCATAACCACCAAGTTTATGATTCTGGGAGTACTTGAAATGTGTCTGGCTAGACTATGGAAAAATTACAGTTGAAACCGTTTTTTCCTTACTATTTATTTACAGGTTCAAACAGTAAGAAAAACGATGGAAATTAATATAAATTTGGAATTTTTTACAATATTAAGATTCTGAAATAGTAAGAAAAAAACGATAAGGAAGGATAAACCGGAGTGAGAAAAAACCGGTTTTGACTGTACTATAAACTCAGATCTACATCTAGATTGTTGTGCTATTTTTTGAACTCAAATATCTTCAAATATCTTCAAAAATGGAGAATATGAAAATGGTAGTAATTGGGGATGGAGCTGCAGGGAAGTCTTGCCTACTAATCGCATATACAACCAATGCTTTCCTGGTGACTGTGTCCCTACAGTGTTCGACAACTACTCTGCTAACATTATGTACCATGGGAAACCAATTAACTTGGCCTTCTTTGATACAGCTGGGCAAGAAGACTATGATCGTTTGAAGCCTCTCTCCTACCCGTAAACTGACGTGTTCCTCATCTGGTATGACGTATCTCGAAAAAGCAGTTTTGAGAATATTATCAGCAAATGGATAACAGAGATAGTTATCACTGCCCCAAAACGCCTTATCTGATCGTAGCCTCAAGAGCGATTTACGTACTGGACAAAACTATCAAGCAGACAGGTATGTTTCAATATACAGTAGTACCTCGTTAATACGAACACGGATAATGCGAAACTCCGGATAATACGAAGAGGTATTTTATCCCTACGGAAGAAAATGCATGTTAATCACTTCAGTTAATATGAAAGGGAGGCTTGGGGAGCTGCATTTGTCCGAATTGTCAAAGTGTCGTTTACACTGTTAGCTAATAGAAATTCGCAAAAATAATCTGAAAATTGATTTGGACAAATGCATAACATACAAATTTGATGCGAAATTCAGACAAATGCATGCACTCCAATATTATTTCCAGATAATACGAACAAATTTCAACGCGCCCCTGGTGTTCGTATTAACGACAGGCTTCTCAATTCTCAAGATCTCGTCGTGTCACACGATTCGTGAAAACGTCACGATCTCACGACAGACCCCACAAATCTCACGATTTGCCTCAAAATATCACGATGGTTCTATTAAATATCACGATTTACGAACTCTCTCAGTTTGAGAGTCTTGCTTGTGTCTTACAAGAACGATTTATATAATGTCCTACGATAGAATTGTGAGGTTCGTTTAGATTTATTATTGTCTCATGACGGGATCGTGAGATTTACGAAATCTCACGATTTCAACCCCTCGCAGGTTGAGAGCTCTGTTACGAGGTTCTACTGAACAAGTTTAGACCTTTTTTAGAGGGATTATTTTCTTGTTTACAAGCGCGATTCGCTTGCTTCCGCTGCGCGGCTGGTGGACACTGTGTCCACCGGAGGCGCCCTTTGGGCGCCTGTGGTCACCATTGATTGATCATATGGTAGATAACATCTCTAAATACGTCTGTCATAATGCTATAATCGATATCGCACGAAAAATCACCAAATTTGTCAATTTTTAAAATTTTGGTGCGTAATGATGACGTCATAACAGAGTGATGAGTCATCATTTTTTGATAATAGTAGGGTCATATGTGAGATAT
>OY725496.1:1070224-1115000 GCA_963281255.1 Aphrocallistes beatrix
AAGTATATTAAATGCTCATTATTGGCTAAAGAAGTCTATGTATTCGAATAATTATATGTATTCGTATCAATTCATTCAGTTAATTATATAAATGAGATTATGTGGAATTTATATGTTGAAATTAGTCATCTGTCAGTGAAATTTGTTAATACAGTGCACCCTCGATAGTCCGAACCTCGCCAATCTGAACCCTCACTAATCCGAACACCTCATTCTTAAAATCCGAACACCCAAAATATAATTTTATTCGCCTCTATGCTTCGAATATACGTTTATAAACTTAAATCTATCAATAAGATTGAGAAATCTCGTTAAATAAGCAATCATAGCAAAATAATATCCTTAATATTCTAACAATACAAATTTATTATAATTAATGCCCTATTGAATTAGTGTTATTTCACTAATCGGAACAAATTCGCTAATCCGAACGATTTTTTCGAACATTGGAACAGAGCTGGAACAGAGAGTTCGGATTAGTGAGGGTGTACTGTACTTGCATAACTTATGTCAGTATATTACTAACCAGGGTAGCCATGGGAATAGGAATTTATTATTCTTATGGAAACTCCCACATGTGGGAACGTATGAGAATCCAAAGAGAAATTATGGGGGATGCTGCGAAAATCCCATATACAGTGAGGGTGAACTCGCATATTACAAACAATCGTATAGTATGAACCAACCTCTTGGTCTCAATTTCATTTAATATGGGTGTCTGACAAATGTAGCGTCCACGTATACTTATTCAAGCGCGCTTCGCATGCTTGCGGTGCGCAGCTGGCGGAAACTTTGCGTACACCAGAGGCGTCTTTCGGACGCCTGGGCTCACATTGATTAATTGTAGGGGGATACCATCGCTAAATATGTCTGTCTCACTGTTAAAATCGATATCTCACGAAAAATCACCAAATTGTCAATTTTTAAAATTGATGCGTAATGATGACGTCATAACAGAGTGATGAATAATCATTTTTTGATGATAGTTGTATCACATGTGAGGAATATTAATATATACATTCTTTTAAAATTTCAGCCTTTTACCACCTAAAATGGCTGAGTTATAGTCGAAAAACTGAAATTTCTGATTATAAGAAAGGTGACAATGACGTCATAATTCCATGATGAGTCGATATTTTCGTCTGAGGTCAAAACTTAGTGGAGCATAGCCAAAAGACTCGTACATGCCAAAAATCAGCTTTCTGAGCCTGGCAGTTTCTTCAATCAATATATATATATACTACCCAGACAAAAGTATTCTACCACCACGAAAACATACATACAAATAGTATTAAATTAGATCTATTAAAAAGGAACATGTCCTTAAACAGTAGAAAATACTCTATTTTTTAGTTCAAATTCGTAATCTACACATTCTAATTACTCATAATTGAGAGTTTCAACTCAATTACCTATTCTTATGTTGAAAATTATAAACCTATGCCACTTTGTGTCACTAAACGCCATCATATATAATGGCTGTGACTTGGGACAAGTAGCATCAAGTAGCAAATGTTGATATTTATTAACTTGGGAGTTAGTAATTAAGCTGAGGCTATCAATTATGAGTAATTAGAATGTTTAGTTTACGAATTTGAAAAAAAAAGAGTATTTCTTACAGTTTGAGAACATATTCCTTTATGAATAAAGTCTTAGACCCACTTTAACACTATTTGTATGGCAGTTTCTGTGGTGGTCGAATACTTTTGTCCGGGTACTATATATATATATACTATATACGTGTATATATACAGTCGACTCCGCTTAATAGGGTCACTGTTTAATCGGGTCAACCGCTTAGTCAGGGCACTTTTGGCAGGACCGGAATAGTTCTCACACATAGAAGCTAATACAATATATTTTCGGTTAATAGGGTTCTCCGCTTAATCGGGGCAAAATGTCCTCTGACCGATGTGACCCTATTAAGCGGAGTCGACTGTATATACGTATATATATAGGGCATTAGTCGATCCTCAAAAAAGGGATCTAGAGCAAGATCCCTATCCTAACTTATAAAAGGATCTTCGATCCGATCACGATACTAATTTTATAAAAGAATCTTCGATCCGATCACGATCCCCAAAAAGATTTCAATAATAGTCAGAGGACTATCATTTTTAGTACAGCTCCTGGAAGGAGATGCCTTATGGCATGGACGGCGTGCAATGTCCGTCCGTCTGCGGCAGCCTGGAGCGTACTTAGTGCTTAAGTTAGTATTCAAACCATAAAACACATTAAAAAATATATTTAATCAACATAAATTTCAACACTTTCACCTCTAACTTAGGGGTTAAAAAGAAAAAGAATCGGATCGAATCGAATTCAGTAGAAGTTTCGATACGATCCCGATCCTACTTTTAAAAAGGATCGTTGATCCGATCTCGATCCTCAAAAAAGGATCTGGATCTTTCGATCATGGATCGAAAGATCCAATGCCCTATATACATCACAAGCGCGTCGTTTGTTTGCGCTGCGCGGCTGGCGGACACTTTGTGCCCACCGGAGGCGCCCTGCGGGCGCCTGTGGTCACCATTCATTAATTATATGGGAGATAACATCTCTAAATATGTCTGCCCTACTGTTATAATCGATATCACACGAAAAATCACCAAAATTTTTAAAATTTTGATGAGTGATGATTACGTCATAACAAAGTCATCATTTTTTGATGATAGTTGCATCATATGTGAGATATGTTAGCATGCAGATTCTATTAAAATTTCAGCCTTCTATCTCCTATAATGGCTGAGTTATGCTCGAATAACTCTGTTGCTTAACTTTTAAAAATGTGACAATGACGTCATAATTCCATGATGAGTCGATATTTTACTCTGAGCTCAGAACTTACTGGAGCCATAGCCAAAATACTACCACATGCCAAAAATCAGCTTTCTGCGCCAGGCAGTTTCTTCAATCAATTCGTTACAGAGATATATAGATATATATACATACAAGCGCGCTTCGCTTGCTTGCGCTGCGCGGCTGGCGAAAACTTACTGTCCGCTGGAGGCTCCCTTCGGTCTCCAGGAGGTGACATTGGTTAATTATAAATGAGATACTATCTCTAAATATGTCCATCTTAGTTTTAAAATCGATATCACTCGAAAAAACACCAAATTTGTCAATTTTTAAAATTTTGATGAGTAATGATGACGTCATAGCAAAGTGATGAGTCATCATTTTTTGATGATAGTTGCATCATATATGAGGTATGTTAGTATACAGATTCTATTAAAATTTCAGCCTTCTATCTCCTATAATGGCTGAGTTATGCTCGAATAACTCTGTTGCTTAACTTTAAAAAATGTGACAATGACGTCATAATTCCATAATGAGTCGACATTTTCGTCTGAGCTCAGAACTTACTGGAGCCATAGCCAAAAGACTCCCACATGCCAAAAATCAGCTTTCTGTGCCTGACAGTTTCTTCAATCAATTCGTTACAGATATACCGTAAACTGGGGCGACTTTGGCCCTAGGAGACGACTTTGTCCCACAATAGCAATTTTAATAAAATATACTCAAACTTATGAATCAATGTAATCACATTTGCTAATATGTTGAATGTAACTCTCAATATATCCTAAAATATTTAAACTGCAGTATTTCTAAGTTGGAGTATATTTTATTAAAATTGCTATTGTGGGACAAAGTCACCTCTTAGGGCCAAAGTCGCCCCAGTTTACGATATATATATATACACATATATACACACACACATTGATCGAGCTTTAATAGTAAGGATATATATATATATATCAGGGTTGCCGTGGGAATGGGTTTTCCCATGGGAATGGGATGGGAATGGGAAATGATTTTTCCACGTGGGAATTCCCATATGGGAATTCCATGGGTTTCTCATATGGGAAAACAATGGGAATGGGAATGGAAATTTCTTTCCCACGGCAACCCTGATATATATATATACAAGCGCGCTTCGCTTGCTTGCGCTGCGGCGGCTGGCGGACACTTTGTGTCCGCCGGAGGCTCCCTTCGGTCGCCTGGGGTCACCATTGATTAATTATAAGGGAGAAAACATCTCTAAATATGTCTGTCCTACTGTTATAATCTATATCGCACGAAAAATCACCAAATTTATCAATATTGAAAATTTTGATGCGTAATGATGACGTCATAACAGAGTGATGAGCCATCATTTTTTGATGATAGTTGCATCATATGTGAGGCGTATTAGTATACATATTCTATTAAAGTTTCAGCCTTCTATCTCCTATAATTGCTGAGTTATACTCGAATAACTGTGTTGCTTAACTTTTAAAAATGTGACAATGACGTCATAATTCCATGATGAGTCGACATTTTGCTCTGAGCTCAGAACTTAACTGGAGCCATAGCCAAAAGACTCCCACATGCCATAAATCAGCCTTCTACGCCTAGCAGTTTCTTTAATCAATTCGTTACAGATATATATATATATATATATATACGCACATATAGATTAATCGAGGTTTTAATAGTAAGGATAGACTCTTTTAAGGAGACAAAACCCAAAAAAATCAAAGTCTTAATTCAACCATTGTTATACTGTTTATGGATAGTACTAGTTAGTACAAGAATTAATGCATAGTATGAGTTGCGAACTAGGAATAAATATGAAGTTATAGTCACTCAAAGTCTAAATCCTATACAATATCCGTGGTTGTGCCGTTCGTCATAACTAACTATTGACTAGGATCAGGTTGATTTAACCGTTCAAATATCATTATTAGCGAATGGTTGAGCTAGTAACGAAGCTATTTTGTTCAATTTTAACTTTAATAATTTTTTATGTTGAAAAATATTTTGTCGAGTCATTTGCTCAGGAATTTTTGGGACAAAATAATTTTCAGTTTTTAAACTTTTATTTTATTTGAAAATCGGGCTTCGCTACTAGCTTAATCAGAGGATTTAGCGAGTTAATTACAATAGGTTTGCATTTAAAATGTGAATATTTTTTGAGTTAGGGTAATCATACGGATGTGCGCCAATTGAAAATTTAAAAAATTTAAATTAATAGATTTTGATTGAGAAAGGCCAGATTTTACCTGCTACAAGTACATAAACAATCATCGGATTGACAAAATATCTGATTATCGGATTATTTAGACATCTTTGAATTAAATAAAAACTAAATTACAATATATCTGGTTCTGGCAATTTTTTTCAAAATTTGAGGGCCTGTCACCTTAAGTAGGGACTGTAGGCGTTCAATCTCGGGTCCTGGAACTTGGGTTCATTGTGTATTATTGATATCTCGTAATCCGCTCAAGTTAGACATGGGTAGTATATTACTGTTAAATAGGAAGTCGTATTTTTAGAGTCCATTGGTTATGTTGGCTTACCTCAACAATGTGTGTAGCATGAGTTATCTGGTTTTCACACCTGTTTTCCACAGATTTAAGATTCATTTTGGTAATATTCTGACCTGTTTTAAGCACATTTTAAAGCGTTATTAATGTATAATTTTGAAAAATAATCAAGGTAGGAATGGGCTAATTCAAAAATTTGACTTTTCTAATGGAATGTTGTTACATTCCAGCGTTGCTATGGAAACATATTCTTCCATTTGAGCCTTTATCTTGAAAACAGTTACAATTAGACATTCAAATTTGACTATATTTGATAGATAATAGGCTACTCTCTATTAATGAAAACCACATAACTCACAATCCACACATAGTTGAGGTAAGCCAACATAACCAATGGACTCTAAAAATACGACTTTCTATTTAACAATAATACACTACCCATGTTCAACTTGAGCGGATTACGAGATATCAATAATACACAATGGACCAAGTTCCACGACCCGAGATTGAACGCCTACAGTCCTTACTTAAAGGAGTCTATGATATATATAAACAATAATCGAGTTTTAATAGCAAGGATTTTGTCCCAAAAGTCCCAATTTTGAGATCTAAAAAAACTCTTTTCGTTCTTCTATCTAGCTAATTCAGTGCTAGAGTGTCCCGATTTTGCATGAAATTTCCATTTATGTCCTTTTTATTTATTCTAAGTATAAAACATTTCTAATGCGTCCCGCTTTTATCATGGCTCAAGTTGGCCAGGTTAATAAAAAATTAATCATAAAAGTTTACACATTACAAGTACGCTTCGCTTGATTGTTTTCGATTTTTTTTTCGAAATCAAGTGTTATGGAATTTCTTGAAAATAACTGAAACAAATAATATCCAATTATGCAGTTGTACTGAATACAATGACTTGAAATTCACTTTATTTGTTACAGAAATTAAGATAATCCAATATTTTTTTATTTGAAATACATGGATCGGTCTAAAATGTCCGAAATTATTAATGATTTTTTTAAACTGCAAGAATTTTTCAATTGAGATGCTTGCGCGGGCATTTTAAATGATTTTTTCGTAAGTATATACATTATACTTTAAATTGAAAATAAGAAATGGGCCGCGCAGAAACCTCAAGCTTAAAAAAATAAACCTAGAATCAATCCTTATTATTAAAACTCGATTATTGTGATGATATCTGTAACGAATTGATTAAAGAAACTATAAGGCACAGAAAGCTGATTTTTGGCATGTGGGAGTCTTTTGGCTATGGCTCCACTAAGTTCTGAGCTCAGACGAAAATGTAGACTCATCATGGAATTATGACGTCATTTCCACATTCTTATAATTAGAAATTTCAGCTTTTCGACCATAACTCAGCCATTTTAGGTTGTAGAAGGCGACCTAAAATGGATGAGTTATGGTCGAAAAGCTGAAATTTCAATAAATGTGTATATTAATATATCTCACATATGATGCAATTATCATCAAAAAATGATGACTCATCACTGTGTTATGACATCATCATTACGTATCAAAATTTTAAAAATTGACTAATTTGTGGAGTTTTCGTGCGATATCGATTATATCAGTAGGACAGACCATAGCCTACTATAATAAGGCCTCAGAGTAACTTGCGAATTTGGCACTAGGGATGCGGTAGAAGATGGATGAAGAAATACATGAGCTGCCTTAAATCATTAACAAAGCACAATAGAGCTTAGGAATGTATTACCAGCATATATAAATATGGTATCAAAGTGCCCATATCCGTTGTTAAAATTTAGATTAGTCATCAAATGATTGCGCAACAGGTTATATTTGGGTCAAATTTAGTGATTTTCAGAGTTCGTTTAAGGGCACTTCTAAGTGTTTTTATTATAAAGTTTTTCGTATAGAACTGAGATATGAATGTGTTAATACGATTTCTTTGAACCATGCCAGTCAATAAATGGGTGTTTGAATCCAATCTTCTATCACACTCTATACGATATACGTACTATAAATTATTTTAAATAATATTATGATTATTGTTAATTCACTCACTCCGCTCAATAATAAAAACAGTATAATAATGAGAAATCCAAACGAATCTATACTACGAAATCTATACTTCAAATTGGATTTTGACAATTCTACATGATGTGATTGAAACCATATATAATAATTTGGGCAATTTTACGTATATATAACAGTGGCCAAAAAATCAATACGGAAGTAATCGACTGTCTCTGCAAGGAAGCTTATGAGACAATTCTTGAAGTACAATTTGAACACATATCCCCAACTGTGCATATTTTGGCCCATTCTTCAGACTTGATTGATCTATACAACGGTGGGAAGGTCTGGGATCCTGCCACAAATATGTCACCAGATTTCGTACATGTCTAGCAAGAAAAATTTCTTTTGAAGACTATTTCCGAGATATTCTCGCGTTCATTTGATAGGCCAAGTAGACCATTCTACTGTACACAAAATTATATAATTAAATCGAAAAATTATTTTTTACAAACCCATAAATTTACCGAAATTGACCTTTAATTTTCATGATAGCAAAATTATATATCCACCACGTGATTTCTCGCCTAAGATAACCTATATAAGGTTGAAATATAATGATATATTTGAAAAAATGGCTATTTCCACATTTCAACCATTTTGTGGCACTGTGCATCACCTGTCTATAATGGCCACTACCTATCTATAATGGCTATCACCTTTATCACTTTTTAAGTGTTTACGTATTACATGACCTGTTACGAACGATAAACAATTTTATGTAATTACTTCAAGTAATGGATTTCTAAAAGCTTGATATTTATTGCACTACGTCGATACCTTTTGGGGATTAAAACAATTACTACCTGTATATAACGGTCACTTGTGTATAACGGCCAATTCTGTCCAGTCCCTTGGGCCGTTATATACAGGTTCCACTGTATATATGTCATGGACCAAAGTGTAAATTGGCCAAGATTTGTGAATCTTGGCTAAATCTTGGCTAAAAGCAACTTTGGCTCAGCCAAACATTTGGCTGAGCCATAGCATTCTATACACTAAGGCAATGGTGCGGTTCAAAAAACGTAGACTATGGACTAACTAGTATAGTTATAATTGCTCAATTTTGATTGGCTGAATTTTAGGCGCCAAAAATCGTACTGAATATTACACATTATATAAGCATCAATGCCTACTATTGAGTTGTTATTTCACACTTCTACTACGTATCTCTACTTATACATTCATTACTATACTCACACGAATTTCTTCGCTCTAACATGGCCTGCATTGTGCCTGGTTGTAAATCCAACTATAAAAGTCAAGCTGGATTCACCACCTCATTCAACTTCCCGAAAGATCAAGAATTGCGTGAAAAATGGTTCAGAGCAATCCCAAGACCCAAAGCTGACTACCAGAATAACAAGCAATTGAAGGTTAGTAATAGTTTGTTATTGTCTTATTCAAATCTTCCCTCAGTGTAGTATTTACCCACCTCTCCTCTTAGGTATGCATCATTCATTTCAAAGAGCATGACATTGACAGTACTTTTGAATATTTTGATGGACAACGAACAGTGACAGTTCTGAAGGACAGAGTGGCTTTGAAGAAAAACGCAGTGCCTTGCATATTCCCCAATTGCCCTCCTTATCTCACTGATCACAATATCACGACGAAGAGGCTATCGAAAGAAGACAAAGAGCAGCTGAGGATGGAGGAGGCTTTTTCAAAGAGTTTGGCAGACAACGAAGAAACGGTTGTTAAGTTCCTAGTTACATCATATAATGAGCTTATTACTAAATTACATTTGATCGACCTCCGTAATGGTTGGACTCTCTATTTATCCGATAACAATCCATTGGCATTTTATAAAATTATTGTAGTCGATTGTGAGCCTACCATTGAAAGATCAGTCGTAATTGATGAGGATTTATTTGTGAAGGCTTTTTATAAACAAAGTTCCCTATCTATTTCAATACTTGCTATCAGTGACACTCGTCAAATTGACAATCTTCTTGACGAAGTTGATAGGTATTCACAAGTCAATGAAACTCCCACTCAATATTCTATTAATATCCATATTCAAAATGCTATCAGGGAGTTGGAAAATGCAATCACACTTACTGAAGGAGATTCACTTGAGCAGCCTGACTTAAACATATATTAAAATCGACGAGGCGCATGCGCCTCGTCGATTTTAATAGCTCGACTTAAATGATCTAAGTAATTGTCATGATACATTAAGGAGTATACTACTGTTTTTTATTTGCCAACTCAATAATTTAATCGCTTCTAAAAATAATCGAAGGTATAACGTTCTAACACAAGTACTTTCTCTTAAAATTCACGGTATATCACCTGCTTGTTACCGTCTTATTCAAACATCTAATTGCTTAATACTACCGCACGAGCGAAATTTGCTTTCTATCAAAAATACTCTGGGCATAGAGGGTGAATATTCATTTAACAATTTTAGTAATCGAAAAGAAGCACAGTGAAGTTTGGAGAGATTGGTGTACCTGTGCCGTTCCAAAATGGGAAATTCTTAAGAAACTGTGTAACACTAGCTAATTGCATATTATCAAAAGCGGTTAAAAACTATAATGTCATGGTATTAGGTCGTGATAATTCTAAGTTACAAAAGTACAGTAATAATACTTAATAATTATGATAACTTAATATCCTTCTATTCCTTAGATCCGTTACACAGAATACGAGACAAGAAAATCACAATCACCTTTACAGTTAGTCACCTTTGTAACTATCCTTATGAAACTACATCGTTAAACAGTCAACAATATACATACTACTCACCGATACGAATTCTGATACAGTCATCTATATGATATGACATACAACCAGGGCCGGCGACAGGGGGGGGTAGCTTGGGGTAAAACCGGGGGGCCCGTGGTAAATAGGGGCCCCAGGTCGGCATGTAATGGTTTCTTTAGGTTTTAAGATGTCCATTGTAATTGTGTCTTATATGTACATAAATGAATTCCTTTGTTTCAGTTTTCACTAATAGAATAATGGAGGGGCCCGCCAGAAATCATACTAGGGGGCCCGTAAGTTCTGTCGCCGGCCCTGCATACAACCAGATGGTCGCAGCCGCTTATTGCTCTCCTCAAATAGTGCTTATCTACCTACTAGTCTCTTTAATTTACTTTATTAGTACTTGTAACACTCATCTAGTTGATATTTAGTATGTATTTACTCTTTATATTACCTACTACATTATACGTTGTCTTTTGAATTAAATATTTATTAATAAGTTATAGTTATCCTTCGAGTTGTAGTTTTAAACTAGATAGTGTGGGCAAGGAGTAATCTATGTTAATACGAGGATTCTGATATGTTACTGAGTATATCTATGAAAAAATACATAACTATACTAGTTTGCCAATGGTCCAATAATTTTAGAACGCACCATTGCCTTAGTGTATAGAATGCTATGGCTGAGCCAAAGTGTTGAGTTAACCTAAATTTGATGGGAGCATCATACATTATGGGTTGACAAGAAATTGCAGATTTAATTCTAAATGTTATTAATCAATTTATTACTAATAAAACTAATTTATGACAATAAATTTAACAAATATAAGCTCTTAAATCTATTATTAGATAGAAATAGTAGTTTCACATTCACAGAAGGCTACAATGATTTTCTGAATAAGTAATCAACTAATGAATTTATCGAATCCGTAACTACAGTCTAGTTAGTGTGGAATTACCATCAAACAATTACTATCAGTCAAGTGTGAGTTTGGAATGTCCATAACTACATTCTAAATATTGAGAACTGTAAGTACTTGGCAACGGATAAAGTAATTGTAGGAATGTAATTTTAGTTTCATTTAACTATGCCTATTGTATGAAGTAGTTTTTCGCAGTATATAATGTTGAAAAGCTACCAGAGTGTACTTGCCATCACCAACATCACATTTCCAACACCAGAAGATTTTATGGGGAGTTAGATTAACTCCCCAAATCTAAGCAGCCTTTAACCCTTTGATAAGTTTGTTAGTTAATTCTTCTGAGGATTTTGGCAAAAGCTTCCACCTCCGAGCAGCTGAGAAGTACAGCGTCTGTCGGTTTGGTGATATTTTCGAGCTGTATACATAGGTGGAGAGTTTCGAGGAAAAGAGAGAGCCCGCGCATTATTAGTTGCCAAGGTTTACGAGACTCTCTGCAAAGCACACGACAAGCTCTGTCATGCAGGGAGGTTTAGAATGTGGGCCTATTTGGAGAAGAATAAACTGCACATTACTCGCTCGCTTGGAATTATTTTGACGACTCTGCCCTATATGCCAGGAGAAGAAGGGGAAGGTGACTACGAAAAGGATTGTCCACAAGCCAATCATTCCTCCAACTGTTGGCCAGTGTGCACAGTCTGACCTGATTGATTTACGAATGCAAGAGGATAACAGGTTCAAATACTCTCGCAATGAGTGGAAGAGCACACGGTTCGTACATGGAAGGCCTAGGAAATCCACAGATCAAGGAAGCATTGAGCGAGCCAACCAGGATGTCGAGCTGCTCTTTGCCCGCCTCAGATCATTGAAAAAGCCACTGGACCAATGGGTGAGTGAATTAAAATATGTTCAATATACTACGGGTGTTCAATAAGTTCTGATCAATACACTGTAAAACATTTAAAATACACGATAAACAAGTAATTAATGTTCTATTTTTTCAAAATACTCCCACGATTATCGATACAGCGTTGTAAACGTTCTAATCATTGTACAAATACTTTTTCATAGTCCTCAGGAGGTATAAGGTTTAGATACTAGAAAATCGCCGAACCCAGTCCTGCATTTGTGTCGAAATGACGACCAGAAAGGTACTCTTTTAGCTTCGGGAATAAATAAAAGTCACAAGGAGCTAGGTCTGGACTGTAGGGTGGATGCTCAAGCTCAACCATCCCCATGCTTGCAATTTTGGCTTTGACCTGCTTCCCCCCATGCCAAAATTGGTCCGGGTTAAATTTTGTGCCATTTAATTACGTACACTAAAGTAGTCCTCTCCTCATAGGATGTGATGACATTACAATCACTCTAGGAGGTCTCTGGAGTAATCAATAGGAAGTCGTTTAGTTTTGTAATCAGGAACGACAGGCTTGACTCGAGGAAGGAAGGAGTGAGTGAGGGAAGTGTTGGGAAGGGAAATGAAGAACATTTAACCTTACAAACAGTGATTAGAGCACCAGAGTATATTGTCTAGGTTAACAAATGATGTAATATCAGTCCTAATAAGCGGTCTAACCTCCAAGTCGTGCAAGATTGCTTCATCCAGCTCGTCAGTAGAAGAGAGAGACGAGGAGGGAACTTCAACTTCGGTGTACCGTGGACAGGTTCTGGGCTATATGAAGAACATGGCTGAGGCTGTTGGTCTCTATCCACTTGGTTAGCAACATCGGCTGAAGGAATCGTCACATCCGGCTGACATAGAGTCATGCGAGAGAGTGGGAGGAGGAGGGTAGGCGTGCTCGATCGTGGGACAGGAACTGCTGTAGCCTCGGTAGTTTGAGTAGAGAATTCGATGATCTCGCCACCCATCTGTAGGGCGTCATCTACATCATATTGAGCGAGTCTATCAACTCTTGGGGTAGCATCAAATCTACAGATAGATCAGGGGGGATCCTCCTAAAGTGCACCTCAAGGGGAGTACGTCCAAATGACTGTTTGACAGTATTCTTAGTATATTGAACATATTTGAACTACACTCTGTCCCTTATAACAGATCAAGTGACAACTAAACTACACCCTGTCCCTCGTAACAGAGCAAGTGACAACTGAACTACACCCTGTCCCTTATAACAGAGCCAGTAACAACTGAATTACACCCTATCCCTTATAACAGAGCAAGTAACAACTGAATTACACCCTGTCCCTCATAACAGAGCAAGTAACAACTGAATTACACCCTGTCCTTCATAACAGATCAAGTGACAACTAAACTACACCCTGTCCCTCGTAACAGAGCAAGTGACAACTGAACTACACCCTGTCCCTTATAACAGAGCCAGTAACAACTGAATTACACCCTATCCCTTATAACAGAGCAAGTAACAACTGAATTACACCCTGTCCCTCATAACAGAGCAAGTAACAACTGAATTACACCCTGTCCCTCATAACAGAGCAAGTGACAACTGAATTACACCCTGTCCCTCATAACAGAGCAAGTAACAACTGAATTACACCCTGTCCCTCATAACAGAGCAAGTAACAACTGAATTACATCCTGTCCCTTATAACAGAGCAAGTAACAACTGAATTACACCCTGTCCCTCATAACAGAGCAAGTGACAACTGAATTACACCCTGTCCCTCATAACAGAGCAAGTAACTAGTACGAATGACTCATACCTTTGTTGAATTGTTAATATTTTTAATTAATTATTGTGCATTGCTAATTACTGTTAACATGAATGAGTTTTATATTGGATTTTCTCAACTGGTAATCATATTCTATACTACTCTCACGCATAACGCATAACGCAATAAGATTAAATAAATCTACAATTTCTTGTCAACCCATGATGTATTATGCTCCCATCAAATTTAGGTTAACTCAACACTTTGGCTCGCCAAATATTTGGCTGAGCCAAAGTTGCTTTTAGCCAAGATTTAGCCAAGATTCACAAATCTTGGCCAGTTTACACTTTGGTCCATAACATATATACTGTATATACAGTTGACTCTGCTTAATATGGTCACTGTTTAATCGGGTCAACCGCTTAATCGGGTCACTATTGGCAGGACCGGAATAGCTCTAACAAATAGAAGTAAATTCAAAAGTATTTTCGGTTAATAGGGTTTTCCGCTTAATCGGGGCAAAATGTCCTCTGACCGATGTGACTCTATTAAGCGGAGTAGACTGTGTGTATATATATATATATGTTAAGAATTGATTGAAGAAAATGTCAGGCCCAGAAAGCTGATTTTTGGCATTTGGGAGTCTTTTGGCTATGGTTCCAGATGAAAATGTCGACTCATCATGGAATTATGACGTCATTGTCACCTTTTTTATAATTAGAAATTTCAGTTTTTCGACCATAAATCGGCCATTTTAAGTCATAGAAGGCTGAAATTTTAATTGAATGTGTATATTAATATATCTCACATATGATGCACCTATCATCAAATAATGGTGACTCATCACTCTGTTATGACGTAATCATTACGCATCAAAATTTTAAAAATTAACAAATTTGGTGATTTTTCTGCGATATATATTATAATAGTAGGACAAACGTATTTAGAGATGTTTTCTCTCTTTTAATTAATCAATGTGACCCCAGGCGCCCGAAGGACGCCTCCGGCGGACACAAAGTGTCCGCCAGCCGCGCACTGCAAGCAAGCGAAGCGCGCTTGCATAAGATATAAATATACATCAATCGAGTTTTAATAGTAAGGATTCAGCTTCAAAGTTCTAACAAATGCTGTCTCTCCTCTCTAATAGTAGACTCGTCTAATGATCGATGATTCTAAGGAGTCCGTTATTTGAAAGTTTCCAACCAATTAAGAATGCTATTGACTTTTGAAAAATTTTCTTAGCGCATTTAAAATCAAATATAATTTAAAATTTAGTAAGACCAATTATGCTCAGAAATATCACATTAAAAAGTTCATTCTCTGATTGATTGGTTTGAAACTGTGTCAGCCTGAACAATTTCCATTACTCGAAATCTCATAATATATAAGATTTCACAATTATAGAGAAACTCCAATATATAGAGTTCGACTGCATGTGCATTTATTAGTGCAGTTCCCAGTATAGGAAATGCCTTCGTGCCTTTATTTACTGAAGCTATACTACCAGTCTTCAACTGACATCTTGAACTTAATGTATGTGTGAAACAATAATTCTCACAATAAATACTGAAAGCAAATTCCAATAATCAAATACATAGGAATACTCAAATGGAAATATGGAAATAGCACCGCTGCCATATAATGAATTAGGTTCATCCTAGGAGTGCGTAATTATATAACTTATAGAAAAACTGTTAACACAACAATAACATTAAGCAGAAGTGGAATGTCATTAGTGATGGCGGAAGACACAGCAGTAGACAGGAGGGAACTGAGAGCTCTGGACAGTAAGTAAAGACCAGCAATGGTTCAGTACCGTTAGTGGTTCAGTTAGCAAAACATCGTTAATACGAACAAGCATGATAAGAAACTCCAGATAAAGCAAATCTTACATCTTATATATTAAAATGCTAGGGGTTTTTTTTGTGTGTTTGTCCGAATTGATTGAAGAATTGGGAAGTCATAGAGGTGTGAAAATTGGCATGTAGGTGTCAAATGATATGACTACGATTAAGTTCTAAGATCTAAGCTAAATTTTCACATCTCTACAAAAAAATGGGAAACAATTTTCCACACCTTTTCTATACAAAATAAATGACTACACTATCACAATAGAAATCATGACACTACAATAGATTGTCATTATTGTTATTAATATTTCAAAGCCACAATTTATGTTTGATATCATAATAGTATTATAGTGTATAGCAATAAAAAAGATTATGTGCATATTTTCACACCTTTATATACATATTTTCACACCATTTGACGAATTTTGAAAATATGCTAGAAATTAGCTTTCAACGGTTGGCATGGGCTTTTTGGGAGTGTAGATTTCGAATATCATTTTTCGAGTAAATATGATAATTAATTTGTTTACTTTTGTTTACATTAGATACATAAAGTAAACAAATTACAAAAAAAGGCTAAAGGCTGGCTTCCAGCGGGTGGCATGGCGTTTACAGGGGTGTTTTAGAATATTATATTTTCGGATCCATATGAGAAATTATTCGTTAATTTTTGTTTACAATATTTATATAAATTAAAAATAGGTTAGATTGAGTAACTCCAGGCGCCCGCAAGGCGACTCTGTAGACACATGTCATAAATGTGCTAATAATACGATTGAGAAAGAATTCATTCGAGCTTATTAATGGGGCACTGCTATGCACATTGTGAAGGAGTCATTTAGCTTCGTCTGTCGTACCACTCTGCTAATTTATTAACCTTTAGACTTAAGAATACACCCCTGCGTATATGCTCAAACAATCGTTCCCTCCCGCTAAAGAGGTGTAAAAATATATGAACTCATCTCCTCACCTGCACGATGGCTTTCCTCTCATCCACCTCCAGCTCTTGTTCTGAACGCTTAGATCCATCAGCCAATGTGAGTGTCACAACATCAGCGGAATTTAGGGTATTTGACATGATCCAATGTGACCAGAGGTCCATTCAGGGTTGCCGTGGGAATGAAATTTCAATTCCCATTCCCATAGAATTCCTGTGGGAATCCCCATGGAGATCCCTACAACAATCCTGTGGGAATCCACATAGGAATCCTGTGGGAATCCCTATAGGAACCCTATGAGAATCCCCAAGGGAACCCTGAAGAAATCCCATAGGAATCCTATGGGAATCCCCACGGGGGAAAAAATCATTCCAATTCCCATCCCATGGGTATGGGGATTCCCATTCCCACGGCAACCCTGCCATTCACACCGGACACTGTCTAGTATGTGATTCGAGGCTGAGATGGAATTTGGAATTAGAATCACAGCCATTGCGTGCTCCCTAAACGCCTTCGTCTCCAACAGCTGCTGACAGTATGAGTTAGTAGCTGTAGTTCATTCAGATCCTGTACTGCTTCTGATTGGCTGAGAGAGAAGGTAGGACTGAGTATAGAAATGTCTCTGCTTCCTGATTGGTTCATGCATGTGTCTATCTTGACAGCTGTCTCCTCTGGAATGTGTTGGTGTCACAGAGACTATATATGTCACACAGATTATCTCTGTGATTTAGTAGCGCCTAATCAGGTAGATCCTGGAGATAGCAACGTTTCTGTTGATAAGGAATGTAATTATGCTATCGACGTAATAAGTAGGAACTAAAAAGAGGAATTAAAAAGCCCCTCACAGACGGGCCAGAAATGTGCTTCCACACATTCTTTGGATGATGACACAATATATGTCATCCAAGGAATGTGGAAGCACACTTCTAGCCCGTCTGTGAGGGGCTTTTCTTACACCAATTAAAGTTTGTAGGATTAAAATTGTGGATGTAAATTTTGGCTGTGTCATCATGATGGCGTCAGCATAATTAATTAGCATAGTTTTGTATGGTCATCTACACTGAACACCTTCTACAACATATGTTTATTTCTATCTCTTATCACTATATTTCTATCAACCATTCATCATTATTGCTGTGTCATCATGATGACGTAAGCATAATTAATTAAGATACTTTTGTTGAGACATCTATATTGAACACTTTATTGAATAATTGTTTATCTCAAACTATTAAAATTTGAGCTCTAATAGGCATTTATCATTAAAATTAGGCGATGATGACGCGACAAAATGTTTAACCGCAAATTGCTGAGGTCCAATGTCCGATGGATCTAGGAATGAAATGGGTTTTAGATGGCCTCATATTTCACCAGTGTTACCAATCTCAAGTTTCTAGCTCTTCTAGTTTTTGAGCAATAAGCAAAAGAATGAAATCACAAAATGCTACGTAATGATGATGATTTAGCATATATTGAAAATCGTATGAGTAGGTGCACATCTACATATATGTTCGCAGCTTCACAAAAGATTTCAGGGCGCTATCTTTTAAACTCCGGTCTGTGCACCACTTACGGCCGGCCGGCCATACTCCAGCTCATTTTAGTACTGTGCTACTATATTATCATATTGGATCATAAATCCAACATAATAATTAGGAAGCACACTAAAAATAAGAAATTGTTCAAATTAAGCTTTTTGAATGAGGGAGATTTCGTTTTCATGAACAAAATTTGAAATTTGTTTAATGTCGGTTCTTGACTTGACCTCAGAAAAAAGAAAAAAATTTTTAAAATTAAATCAGGTGACAACATTAACAGTGCTAAACATTCCTGGTGATAGAAATGAGATGTAGTTATGTAACCTTAGTTCTAGTAGTACAAGCGCGCTTCGCTTGCTTGCGCTGCGCGGCTTGCGGACACTGCGTGTCCGCAGATTTACCCAGTGGGTGATTGGGAATATACGTCACTTTCTTGTTTTATACTAAGTACGCTCGATTATCATTTGTCTACGGTTGTATTAATGAAATCAGAACTGTAGCAGAAATTTTGTTTCGTGATAAATATCATTTACTTCGTATTAAGTCAACTAATCCTGAATGTAAGCTCAATTTGAATACACAAAGTTCACATTGCTAAAGATTATTATACTTAAATAATCAATTCCAGTACATGTCGTTAAAAGTTATTTTATGATCGAATTGATTGATCGTAGCATATAACACACTTTAATTGTTTACAAATTTATTAACCAATCAAAATCCAGGAATTTAACATCCCAGTCACCTTTGATTTCATTAATTAATTGAGATCAGACCCCTTACAATGCGTTTCAATGAAATATGACGACTCCCTAAACTTGAAATCTGATTGGTTGACATGGAAAAGATTGTTTACAATGCAATTATTGATGAATGAATTACAATCATCTCCGATTGATAGGACCACTGGTTAATCGGGTAACCGCTTAATCTAGCCACTTTAGCATACCAGAATAGTTTTCACAAGTAGAAACTAATACAAAATATTTTCGGTTAATAGGGTTCTCCGCTTATTCGGGCCAAAATGTCCTCTGACCGATGAAGCCTTATTGAACGGAGTTGACTGTAATTAAACGATATTTCAATGAATACTAGTACAGTAGGACCTGCATAATCCGACACTCTTTGGGAAACAAAGTAATCTGTCGGATTAACAGTGCAATTTCTAATGCTCAATGCCAGTTTTGGTTGAAAACGATGTCGGATTAGAGAGGTGTTATTATGCTTACTTTAATTATTGCATTCCTTCTTCTAGAAATTTGTTCACCTGGTTATATCTTCAACTATCAAAACTTTTCTTGCATTGACGTTAACGAATGCATAGTTTCAAATGATTGTGATCACCAATGTACAAATGCTATTGGAAGTTATTATTGCTCCTGTAGAGAATTTTATTATCTACACAATTTACATCATGCCAACTGATACACTTAAACATCCAGTTAATTGGTGCTGACGATTCAAGTCAAAGCATCCATCTCTCATGGGATACTATATATCGTCCTGTGAAAAGATTGAATGAATTAGCATACAACATTTGGGTGCGTGATGTTACATTTGCGCTAAA
This sequence comes from Aphrocallistes beatrix, assembly GCA_963281255.1. Taxonomy (NCBI): domain Eukaryota; kingdom Metazoa; phylum Porifera; class Hexactinellida; order Sceptrulophora; family Aphrocallistidae; genus Aphrocallistes; species Aphrocallistes beatrix. The sequence goes on from OY725496.1 coordinate 1,089,742, forward strand.
TGTTCCGTATACAGACAGTGGAACTACGCAGGATTCTGTCTATTTGTTAAGTGGTCTCCTGCCTGTATTACAGAACTTATGATATGTATGTAATTGGCATCGATAGCCAAACTGCTAACTCATCTAACACTATAACAATGAGAACCCTAACTGATCGACCTGGATCACCCCCGTTAGACATTTTAGCATACTCTACTGATCCATTTACAATCAGATTAACTTGGTCACCTCCTAACAGAGAGACACGAAATGGAATCATAACGAGTTACACAATTCAATACAGGAGGACTGATAGGAGAGTGGAAAGATATCACACTATTCCTGCTACACTAAACTCATTCGACATAAGCAACCTGGATGAGTACACTAATTATACAATACATATTGCTGCAGCTACCTCTATAGGTGTAGGCGTGTATAGCTCTGAACTGGAAACTAGAACCCGAGAAAGCATTCCTTCAGCTAGTCCACAAGTGCGCTTTCTATCCAAGACCCCAACCACTATTTCCATCCTATTACAACCTCCTGATATAAAAGATGTCAATGGCATATTGACACATTACCTTGTCACCTACAATGGGAATGTAATTGATAAAGAAGAGAGGAGTATCACATTATCAGATCCCAATACAAGTCAAACACAACTCAATGCATTTAATGGTAAATTAATTGATTTGATGGAAGGAGTAGAATATAACATTAAATCTAGAATTCACACTTCAGCGGGAGGAGGTCCCTACTCTTCTTTTATTTCTGTCAAAACAACCGAAACTGCACCTTCAGGTCCGCCATTGTATGTTAACTTTGAAGGTTCATATCCAACTAAACTAGATTTCAGTTGGACGCCTCCAAATTTAGAACTACAAAACGGAATCATCACTGGCTATATCATACATTATCATGGTCTACTTGTAGATAGATATGAGCGTAATCACACTACTAAAATCGAAATGTTATAATTTCGAATTTAGAAGAAGGCTCTGCTTATGAGATATCAATATGTGCCTTTACAGATGCTGGAATGGGTCCTTGTCTTGAAGTTGTAAATCGGACGGAAGAAATAGCTCCCAGACAAACTGCACAAAATGTAGCTGTTGATGTGAGTGGATCCACTGCAATACTTGTTTCATGGGATTATATATTACCAGAAGAAGAGAATGGCATCATTTTATTCTACTTAATTATCATTGAAGGAAGAGGGTTTGACAGTTCAGTATACAGAAAGTACGCAAACTCTACTGCTACGTATTTTATAATCGAAAATATCCAAGAAGCAAATGAATACAGCGTACGTCTATGTGCAGTTAATAACGTAGGCAATGGCCTATTCAGATGTTATAATTGTGGAAACATATGAAGATGTGCCCTCAGCTGCTCCTCGGGGTGTACTCGGTATTGGTAATACGAATCTGATATTTATTCTCTGGAATCCTCCACCACAAATATAAAGAAATGGAGCAATTACTCACTACCAAGTTACATATCATGGAATGAGAATCGATAAGAAAGTTCACAATTTAAATGAGACAGCATTAAGGGCGGTAATCCCTAATCTTCACGAGGGTGAAACCTATCAATTAAAGGTCCGAGCTTACACCTCTCAAGGACCAGGACCTTACTCTGCGATTTTGTTAGTAAAGACGTTAGAACGAGAACCAACTGCTCCTCCCAGAAACTTGACAATAGCTCATGTATCTTCTAGTTTTATTCGCGTTGTGTGGCAAGAGCCTATACTTACTGAACAAAATGGAGTTATCATAGGCTATGACATCTCTATCGGAGTGATAAAATCTCATAGAGAAGTATCTATGGTTAGAATTGGAGATGTAGTGAGATCTTATACTTCAAGAAATCTGAATCTTAATACCATGTACTCTATTAAAATCAGAGCTGTGACTCAACCAGGAGTTGGCCCTTATTCGGCATCAATCGTTGTCACAACATTAGGTGCTCATTTTGATGGTTGAGTCAATTCTTGTTATATCTTGCATTATGGCTACACTATTGTGAAATATTTTCTTAACCTTTATAACTTTGGGAAGATACTTAACAATTGTATAATTTTACATCTCGGATTTAATTTTTTGTAAATTTTACTTACACATTAATACCCGTTTATTTTAGTGTCTAATGAGACGAAATTCTCGTGAAACAGAGGCGAGAATTCGCTACACATTGTCCAGTAACTAGTGTTCAGAGGACGAAAAGTCCTGCCACAAAATGTCTGGCGATGAAATATCAGCAACGAAATGTTCGTGCGATGAAGTGTCCGTTTACCATCATATTCTATTAATGCAGTGAGTTAAAATCACAAAGTAGCAGATATCCCAGTTCTAGTAATACAAGTGAGATAGAATCACACAGAGTTGAAATCACACGGTGAGATTACACACTAATAGAAATATATTAAATCTGAACAAAATTGGGGAATATGTGATTACAAAGAATGTTGTAAATATGTTAGTAAATTTAGAAGCATTTGCATTTCGATTGGTTAATAACGGCAAAAGGTTGTTGATTATCCATAGCAACACCATTAGGTAGAGATATAACCCCACTCCGAGTGTCTCCACATATTCTCCTGAAGGATTGATTACTTTCAAACAATTACTTTCGTAGTCACTAAGTATAAAGTGACCCTTATTATCTGTTGTGGAGAAATATGCATGAGATATCTGACTCTGTAGTCCTGTGAGATGGATAGAACGGAGATAATTATGTACTAAATTGAATGTGTGAATTGTACCATTAAGCTTAGCATGGCCTACTTAATATACGGCTATATATGTCACCGAGAAGGCCATAAAACGAAGAGGCCAGTTTTAACACAGTCAAAATTTAATTAGACCGATAAATCAAAAACCGCTTCCGATAGACATTTGAAATGTATTAATACCATATATAAACATTATATCAGAGTATCCAATTCCGCTGTCAAAAATTTGATATGTCATCATATGATTGCGCAATAGGCTCTTTTCAGAGCGGAAAATGTTGCTGTTCTCGCTCATATTAAGCATCGTTATCTGCATTTCTAATGCTTGACTTTTCGATAAAGCAACAATAGGAAGACCAAGTAAAAAAATCTGAAAATTTTAGTTGGAATGTCTATGCATTCCTCAGTTGCCATGGAAACAAAAAATTGCATGTTCAAGCCATAACTCGAAAAGTATAGATCGTAGACACTAAGATTATACCATTTAATCCGTAAGCTATTACTTCCTATATAAGAATAATACTATTCACATGTTTATTTTTAATATGTTCTGAGTTATCTAGGATTTTGTCACATCTCATTACTTCTCTATAGATCGTTATAAAATCCTAGATAACTCAGAACATATTGAAAATAAATATGTGAATAGTATTATTCTTATATAGGAAATAATAACTAACGGATTAAATGGTATAATCTTTTAGTATCTACGATCTATACTTTTCGAGTTATGGCTTGAACATGCAATTTTTTGTTTCTATGGCAACTGAGGAATGCATAGACATTCCAACTAAAATTTTCAGATTTTTGGGCTTGAGGTCTTCCTATTGTTGCTCTATCGAAAAGTCAAGCATTAGAAATGCAGATAACGATGTTTAATATGAGCGAGAACAGCAACATTTTTCGCTCTAAAAAGATCCTATTGCGCAATCACATTATGACATATCAAATTTTTGACAGCGGAATTGGATACTCTGATATAATGTTTATATATGGTATTAATACATTTCAAATGTCTATCGTAAGCGGTATTTGATTTATCGTTCTAATTAATTTTTAACTGTGTTAAAACTGGCCTCCTCGTTTTATGGCCTTCTCGGTGACATATATAGCCGTATATTAAGTAGGCCATGAGCTTAGTGAGAACAAATATCTTATTTTTGAATAGTTTAATATCTTCTGGATATTCTAGTTTGGTTTCTCCGAATCTATTAACAAACGTCAGATCTAGTTTCAACAATTTGGGCACCAATTAGTTCTGACTTCAAATCTATTTTTAGATACTGTGTCCTTTAACAATAACTACAGACTTCAAATATTTTCTTCTTTATAAGTGTTGTTTGTGTCTCATTTGCTTGTTTCTCTTTAGTTCCTAATTAAACTTTGTGCTCTCTATCTCATTTTCTTTAAACCTTATTTGCCACTACTACCGCTTCAATATGGAAATAAAGTCAACTACATCTCACTTCTATCACAGGAATGACAGAGTGTAGCACTGTTACTGTTGTCACCTGATTCGTCGTATCACCTAATTTACTTTGGAATTTCTTTTTTTTTTAAGTTAGGTCAAGTTATCAACCGACAGCAAACTTCAAATTGTGTTCAGAAGAACGGAAAACTCACTCAATTAACGAGGTTAATTTGATTTTAAAAGTTTCTGGAATGTTAATCCCTATTTACTTCCCCACTTATTATATCCCATAGCATGATTACATTCCTTATCAACAGACATAGATAATCTGAGTGACATATCTGTCCTACATTATAGTATTGGAATGGAATAGGATTGCTAATTATTACAATTCGTAACCAAATCCTTGTAATTACTAGTGCACTGTCCCAATATAAATAGCTTTAGGAGACTCCTGTTCATTCATAATACTATTCAATTAGTACTTCCAATTTGAGTAAAATGGCCATAGCATTTCCCGACCCACAGCCTTTGGACCACATAACAGCTGTTGCGAAGAGAGGTAGAGCTCCTGGTGAACTATGCTGTCTTCATGGTGTCTCTATTGACCCAGTCACTAACCACATATATGTCGTTGAGAGAGGTATATATCCTAATTTCGCGAGAGTGTCTATATTTTCAGAGTCGGGTGAGTACCTAAACAGCTACACTCACGAGCACATCAAATCATTATGGGGTATCGCCATACGCGGAAACAATGTGTATTTAACGGACTCAGTGATACACGCTGTGTTCCACTTGAAGATAGAGGCTGACTCCGTCTGGTTGCTAGGCTAGGTAGTATAGGGTCTGGTATCGGACAGTTTCATTATCCCTGCCAACTCTCCCTCTCTAGTAATAGAGATGTGTACATAGCTGATGCAGGCAACAACAGAATCCAAATCCTTGACTGCTCTATGCATCCGATAAGAGTAGTGACACATCCATCCATGCACTGGCCTTATGACGTAAAATTAACAGCAGAAGAGATTAACGTACTTTGTATAGTGGATTCTCTTTGCGTCCATATATTTAATCATACCGGATATAAGTTGCGCTCTCTAATTACACGTGGTGGAGGAATGCAGGTAACTAGATCCTACTTCTTCTTTCTCGACTCCAAAAAGAATTTATTATCAGCGGTAGGGATTCTCACCAGATCAAGATATTCTCAAACGAAGGAGCTCTCCTCCACACGATAGGAGAACAGGGAAACCAAGTAGGAATGTTCAAAAGCCCTCATGGATTAGCTCTGACCTCAAATCAAAACTTAGTTACTGTGTCCTGGAGTGCTGACGACATACTTCAAATATTTTCTTGTTCATAAGTGTTTTTTGTGTCCTCATTTATTTGTTTCTCTTTAGTTCCAAATTAAACATTGTGATGCCATGAATGACATAGTGTAGCACTCGATTGTTGTAACCTGATTTAATTTGATTGTTGATTGTTGAAAACTCTATGTCAACCGTTGGAAGCCAGCCTCTAGCCTATTTTTTTAATTTGTTTACTTTATGTATCTATTGTAAACAAAAGTAAACAAATTATCTATCATATAGATCTGAAAATATGATATTCGAAATCTACACCCCTAAAAACCCCATGTCACCCGTTGGAAGCTAGTCTCTAGCATATTTTTCAAAACTCGCCTAATGGTGTAAAAATATGTACGTATAAAGATATGAAAATATGCACATAACATTTTTAGTGTTCTTCCTATATTACGAGTATTATATTGGATCTATGATCCAATATAATAATATAGTAGCACAGTACTAAAATGAGTGCTGCTTCAGGAAGGTTGGCCGGGCGGCCGTAAGTGGTGCACAGTTCAGAGTTTAAAAGATATCACCCTGAAATCTTTAGTGAAGTTGCGGACATATATGTAGATGTGCAGCTCCTCATACGATTTCCAAAATATGCTAAATCAGCATCATTACGTAGCATTTTGTGATTTCATTATTTTGTTTATTGCACAAAAACTAGAAGAGTTAGAAACTTGAGATTGGTAACGCTGGTGAAATATGAGGCTTTCAAAGCTTATTTCATTCCTAGATCCATCGGACATAAGACCTCTAAGCGAAAGATCAGCTTTCTACGCCTTGCAGTTTCTTCAATCAATTCGTTACAGAGTTATATATATACATTGATCGAGTTTTAATAGTAAGGATGCTTACGTCATCATGATGACACAGCAATAATGATGAATGGTTAATAGAAATAAATTGATAATAGATAGAAATAAACATATATTGTATAAAGTGTTCATAATAGATGACTCTACTATCTAAATTACATTAATTAATTATGCTGACGTCATCATGATGACACAGTATTAATTATAAATGGCGAATAGAGTTAAAATGATAGGAAATAGAAATAAAGATATGTTGTAGAAAGTGTTCAGTGTAGATGACTATACAAAACTACACTGCCTGAACAAAAGTATTCGTACACCCCATAATTCCCCATACAAATAGTTATAATACTGATTTATTTAGCGAGTCAAGGTATTTAATTGGTAAGAGATACGCTTAATTTAACTTCAAATTCGAATTCTCCATATTCGAATTACTCACTTATTAATCTTTCAACTTGTTTACACTCCAACAAGGTTAAAATTTTCAAACTGCGCCACCTCATAACACTAATGCCATTATATACAATGGTGATCCCTCACGACATGTGTCATAGGAAAGCAAATGCTGAAAATACTTAATCTTGAAGAAGAGTAATTAAGTTGAAAACTTATAAAGTGGGTAATTTGAATGTAGGGAATTTGAATTTGAAGTTAAATTAAGAGTATCTCTTACCATTTAAATACCTTGACTCGCTAAATAAATCAGTATTATAACTATTTGTATGAGGAATTATGGGGTGTACGAATACTTTTGTTCAGGCAGTGTATGCTAATTAATTATGCTGGCGTCATCATGATGACATAGCCAAAATTTACATCCACAATTTTCATCCTTTCCAGCTTTAATTGTTGCAAGAATTAATCTAAGATGTATTTTAATTAAAATATTAGTAAAAAAAGCCCCTCACAGAAGGGCTAGAAGTGTGCTTCCACATTCCTTGGATGATTACACAATGCATGTCATCGATTAACCTTAGGAAAATGACATTATTTTAGTAGAAATTAGAAAGCGATCAACCATTTCTTAAATAAGCATATATCCCACAACTCTATCCTGCGGACACGCAGTGTCAGCATGCCCCGCAGCACAAGCAAGCGATGCGCGCTTGTTATTGTTACTATTGATTTTCAATATGTTCATGAGTTGCGTATTAAGATCATCAGAACTCATGGAAGCTTTAGGCCGGAGTTTACTTTATTAGTCTTATTCCTGAAATGAAGAAATATTTACAAAACACAACTCCGCTGACCAATGTATTTCCAGTGTTTGAATATTACAGTTGACTTTGATTTTATTGACCAATAAGGATTACACTTTACTCAATGCACATAAACAAGTTAGAAACACACTCTAAACTTACACACTCTAAAAATTAACACACTCTAAACTTGAAATTTATATTATGCAAATGCCTTACGAGTCTCTTATTGTAGCTGCACTATCTTCTGTTTACCGACAGTTAAAAAAATGTTGAGGATTAACGAGCTAGTGAATGTCCACGTGGTAGTTAGTTTGCTGTGCATAAGTTCTGTAATTTCCGCAGACAGACTACTTTATTAAATGTTCATTTGTCTATATTATTCTCTTCTCGTTATAATACTTAGTATGTTAGCATGTGCCAGGTGCATTATCAATGTCCATACACTAACACGAGTACTGTAATTATGCAAACGAATACGTTTAGTTCGCAAATATTCAAAGTAAATTGGTGCACATCTTTAGAAATTGAAGGGAACTTGTGAGATAAGAAGAGCAGTTGTTTTAAATTATCAGCGTAAATGATTTAGAAAGGTTTAAATTAGATTGGAATTTTTTAAGAAGGATTTTTAATCAGATTATTATTATGTAAAGATACTCTGTGTCTAGCTCCAAACATAGTAACACGAGTGATATAGTTACCAGGTTCAGAGAAAATATGCAAGGAATCCACTTTAATTCAGTCTTAACCAGGTGGTCATTTGAAACACAGCTCTCAGTTAATTCAAACAAACGATTGCTATGTAGAATTCAAAGAACAGGACTTTAAGGATTTCTTTGTTATAACACCTACTCTGCTACAAATGTATTTGATCATGTAAAGTATTTCATATTTGATAAATGTTTGAAATTAAAAGAAAAAGTATTCATAAGTTGAAGGTGTCAGCTAGAGTCCTCATTTGCCTCTGCCAGACAAGTGGTTCGACAATGGCATTTACATTCTCAGTGTCTGTGTTTGTTTATTTACATCAGTGCGTATAAGCAACTAGCATTGCGCAACTAAGTTCTATCTCTGTATAAATATATTTTATTTAAGATTAGTGTGTCATTTGTTTGTATTACTGTTTGATCAATTCTGGATGTCATTCACTGAACTGGGATAGGTAAGTACACATAAGATGGACCAAATTCCGTGAATAGCAGCAGCGCCAGAGACGTAGCTTACACCTATGTCGCCCGGGGCGGATGTATTTCATGCCGCCCCTCAACACATATTTCTACCTCAACTTGGCAAGTGTATCTTATATATTAAAATGCTAGGATTTTTTTTTTGTGTTTGTCCGAATTGATTGAAGAATTGGGGAGTCAAAGAAGTGTGAAAATTGGCATGTAGGTGTTAAATGATATTACTACGATTTAGTTCTAAGATCTAAGCGAAATTTTCACATCTCTGCCAAAAAAATGGAAAACAATTTTTCACAACTTTTCTATCCAAAATAAATGACTACACTATCACAATAGAAATCATTGTACAAGTATGAAATTTTTGAAGTATTAATAACAATGATAATAGATCGTCATTGTTATTAATACCTCAAAGCCACAAAATGTTTGATATCTTAAATGTATTATAATGTATGGCAATAAAAAAAGATTATGTGCATATTTTAACACCTTTATATACATATTTTCACACCATTTGATGAATTTTGAAAATAATGCTAGAGATAAGCTTCCAACGAGTGACATGGGGTTTTAGGGGTGTAGATTTCGAACATCATATTTTCAGATGTATATGATAAATTATTTGTTTACTTTTGTTTACATTAGATACATAAAGTAAACAAATCTCAAAAATATGCTAGAAACTTGCTTTCAACGGTTGACATGGGGTTTTCAGGGGTGTAGATTTCGAATATCATATTTTCGAGTAAATTTGATAATCAATTTGTTTACTTTTGTTTACAATAGATACATAACTAAACAAATTACAAAATTAGGCTAGAAACTAGCATCCAACGGTTGACATGGGGTTTTTAGTGTTGTAGATTTAGAATATTATATTTTCGGATCCATATGGAAATTCGTTGACCTTTGTTTACAATATTTATATAAAGGAAAAGAATTCCCAAAATATGTTAGATTGAGTAAATCCAGGCGCCCGCAGGGCGACTCTGTGGACACACAGTGTCCGCAAGCCGCGCAGCGCAAGCAAGCGAAGCGTGCTTGTTAACTTAATTTGTGGTGTTTTTTTTTCCCATTTATATTTTTAATTGTGAATAGACAAAACCATTAGAATTTCAGATTTGAAATTAATTCAAAATACTATTCATACTCGTATTAGCTAAAAGCATGTTCAAATTCAAAATACTTTGGAAAAACTCTGAGTTTACCAATATATATTTTATGAAACACAAGGTCAAGTGCCGCCCCCTATTAAGCGCCGCCCGGGGCGGTTCGCCCCCCCCCGCCCCCCTAGCTACGCCACTGAGCAGCGCTATTCTATTTAGTTTCTCATTTAATTTTGATCTCCATTTATTTGCATTTAAACCTCATTACCATTACTTCCTTAAAGTACATAACTACATCTCACTTCTATCACCAGGAATGACAGAGTGTAGTACTGATAGTATCGACTTCTCTATTCATGATCCTACAGCACTCACAAACCAATAGTTTCCTACTCTATTTCCGTGTCTGCAGACTTGAAGTTACTCACGAGTAGTCTTTGACATCATCAGTGGAGCATGTGTCACTGTATCAGCTGTTCGTGGAAGATGTGATCTTGATATGGTAAAGCTAGGAGTGCAGCACTTCTTCGCTAGTGTGTCGAAGAAATTTTTATTTCATATTGCTTCTTGATCGTTGTTTGAGTCGTATATACTCTATTCATAGTCTCAATAGCTGTATCTACAAGTAATCTTAGAGTTAATTTTAAATACTTGGGGCGTTCAAAAAGTTCTAATCCCATATCTGCTTCTCAAATGATAGTGAAAATAGGATATTTTTGATTTTTCCATTGTATTCCTTAGGGGATCAGCTTCCAAATTGTATATTAGTTTATTTTAAAAAGACAATTATTGTGGTTCCTACATTAGATTTTTGTACGTCGATTTAAAGTAGTCCCTTTGAACGTGATTTTTGGTGTTCCCTTGGATATATTTCAGTATTGAGCAAATTTAGGTTAAAATATCCCGCCATCGAATTCTACACTAAAATTAATATATAAATTGAATTATCTGAAATATTCTAGTTTTAGGCTGAGGGAATAATGTGTTTTGAAGTGGTTTACAACCATTTTTGTCCCACTTTTTAAGTGGCGAAAATTGATCAAATATCTACCAATAGTGAAATGATATTTTTTAACACGAGCAATTTTATTGAACACCTCCCGTTTACTCTTTCACATTGGTTATTAATTATTTAACCATTTAATGATCGCATTCTGCGATTTTCAAAATTTTTATTCTCCAAATTTAGTTTTAAGCATAGTCTACTATATATAAGGCCTCAGAGTAACTTGCGGATTTGGGATTAGGGATGCGGTAGAAGATGGTTGAACTAATACATGACCTGCCTTAAATCGATAAACAAAGCGCAATAGAGCTTAGGAATGTATTACCAGCATATATAAATATAGTGTCAAAGTACCCATATCCGTTGTTAAAATTTAGATTAGTCATCATATGGTTGCGCAATAGGGTATATTTATGACAAATTTGGTGATTTTCAGAGGTCGTTTAAGGGCACTTCTAAGTGTTTTTATCATAAAACTTTTCGCATAGAACTGAGATGTGAATGGGTTAATACGAGAAATTTTGAATTTTTTCATGGAATGTTGCTACATTCCAGTGTTGCTATGGAAACTTGTTTTAGTCAGTTGGGGTCATATCTTGAAAGCCGCGATAGCTAGACATTCAAATGTAATTCCATTTGATAGTCAATAGACTATTTCCTATTAATTTAACCCGTGCACGTCCAGGAATGTTGAAGTGAAAGTGAAAGTGGATTGAAAGTTAACTGAAAATGAAAGCTGGGTCATTTCTATTTATACCTTTAACCCCAAGTATTCCTCGGGTTTTAAGTGATAAAATTTCGACGTCTAAAATTCTATGGTATACGAGTAATTAGATAATTTATCATATTGATCACATTTGGTAATTTGTCGAATATCTCGTAAACCATAATTTAGACGTCGAAATTATATTATCGCTTAATAGGAAGTACTCTATTTGCTATCAAATGAAATTACATTTGAATGTCTAGCCATCACGGTTCTCAAGATATAACCCCAACTGACCAAAACACGTTTCCATAGCAACACTGGAATGTAGCAACATTCCATGAAAAAAATACAAATTTTTCGTATTAACCCATTCACATCTCAGTTCTATGAGAAAAGTTTTATAATAAAAACACTTAGAAGTACCCTTAAACGACCTCTGAAAATCACCAAATTTGTCACAAATATACCCTATTGCGCAACCATATGATGACTAATCTAAATTTTAACAACGGATATGGGTACTTTGATACCATATTTATATATACTGGTAATGCATTCCTAAGCTCTATTGTGCCTTGTTAATGATTTAAGGCAGCTCATGTATTAGTTCAACCATCTTCTAACGCATCCCTAGTCAAGTTACTCTGAGGCCTTATATACAATAGGCTATGTTTTAAGCTATTTTCAATGGGGAGATTCCAACTTTTCGACACTATTCTAAACCGATGTGATCCCTTAAGGCAGGTATGTCAAACTCGAATCGGATAGTGGGCCAATTTCAAAACACCAGCTCTTCCCCGGATCATGATAGAAATGATAAATTTTAACTACTGATTCATTCAATTATAATATTTTTTCGCAACTGGCTGGCGGGCCACCTTTGAACAACCTGCGGGCCACCAGTTTGACACGCCTGCCTTAAGGAATACAATGGACATATCGCAAAGATCCCATTTTTGCTATCATTTGAGCTACAGATATGGGATTAGAAATTGGAGACCATAGTACCTAGCGACTAAGGTGATCCACAATGGCTCACTCTACTTGGGACCTATGGATTAGTAGGGCGATTTTGGACATATCGTATTGTGGCTAATAGGAGATAATAACCTTCGACAAATTATTGGTAGAGCCAGATACTTAACGTCTCTGAAAAACTGATATGCAAGCTAAAATGATCGTTGTAAGACATAAATTATCTTAGAGTCTGAATCACCAACAATGCCTTCAGGCCTCAATAAACCACTGAAATCATCACTGGTTTCATTAATAAACTCAACATTGTCTGAAAAAGCTACTATGCATACATAATGCCTTGCACGACATAAATTTCTTCAGTTCTTGGATCGATTACATTCCCTCTAGCAATTTTTTACTGCGTCATGAGCCATAATCGGGACCAGGGAGTGCCCGAGCCCACCTCCAGTCCCCCTGGGTTCCGCGCCTTTGGGACTACACTCCAGATTGTATTGAATATCGTTGATTGCTAGAAAATAAAAGTATTATACAATATTGAAATTTTTATTTAATGAAATCTAAAAACCTTTGCCAGATTCATTCTATGAATTCAAATTCTATCAGAATATTTTATGTAATGTTTTCTAAAGTCTTAACAAAGAGATCTAGATATATTACAAGGCCTCTCTTAATTCTTTCTCTGTTATTTGATAGCCTACAGCGTCACATTATTAATCCTATAATAATATACGAGATTCTCCTGTTGTAACTTTAGTATTAACAACTCTCTATTGCTCATTTTGGAAATAGAAAGCAGATTTACTTGTATATTCTAAGCAATGCTAGGTAGGTTTCCTGCCGTTCCACAACTCCTTGATACATCTAAGGCAGATCCATATCCTATTTTCGACCACGCGATAGAGATAACACAGAAAGGAATATACCTTGCACAGTTGAGCTATCCTAGTGCTATCGCTATCGATTCAAAGACTAAAGAAATGTATGTGCTACAAGACACTCCGGCTAGCATATTCGTTTTTTCAGATATAGGTAAGTTTATCGAAGTAATCAGACTTAAGAAGATAAGTTTCCCACATGGGATTGCTATCCATGAAGACAATATCTACCTTACAGGCTATCTAAGTCATTATATTTTCCATTTCAAAAAAAAGTCGACGGGCATTTATTTAGTTTCTAAAAATGGGGGATACGGACAGTCTACTGGAAAGTTCTCCCATCCAAAGCAACTGACTATCTCATCTTACGGAGAACTCTTTATTGCTGATTTTTCAAACAATCGTATTCAAATACTGGCCAGCGATCTGCACTATCAACAACCAATATCGCATCATTGCATGAAGTTACCTGAAGATGTTAAACTTAGAGATGAAGAGGTGTATGTACTCTGTAAGGGAACTCCTTTTTTTTGGGAGCCTCCTTTTGTTCATGTTTTCTCTCGTGCCAGTGAGAAAATACGCTCTCTAGCTATCCCCGTCCATGGTCCATTCTTCTGCCTGGACACTGTCGGGAATATATTTATTACAAATCTTACTACAGCCCGGATAAATATATTCTCAAAAAATGGAAAGCTTCTTAACACATTGATAAAACCAAATTATGGAGTGGGATTTATCCAGAATGCAAAGGGAATGGCTTTAATTGACGATTTCAAATTGATTGTTGCTTCTAGCAGTACTATAAGCTTGTGTATGTTCTCATCATTTTAGTGAATCTCGATTTTTGTTTTATCGTTTGTTACCAGAATGAATACAGTCAATAATTTGATGCTGGTTTGTGTATGGCAGGAATATAGTTGTATGCTGTAGACGTAGATGTCATGGTCGTAGGATGCGGTGCGGCATGTGCGGCGGTCGCCACACCAATGTTATCGGCTGTCCGCGGCGTAGGTGAGGCATAAGTGCGGCATGGGTCGTGCACCATATTTAGATAAGATGCAGAACAGCCTGATAATCCTACAGTCTAAGTCGCCAAATGTGTATACTTCAGTAATTTATTCAAAATAGATTAACTCTCGCTTTTTATTTGGTTGAGTTGCAATACTTCTTAATAATATATTATATTATTTGTTTTGTAAATCTAATGTTAAGACCATCTTTGATTATTCTGAGGCCAAGACAGGCCCTATTGATTCCTTCGCCGCACCAATAAATATTTGCTTTCTATGGCCCTGGATGTGTATACTAAGCAAAATTTGTTGACATATTAGTTGTAGACGATATTGAATTACGTTGTACAGTACACCCTCGCTAATCCGAACACTTCATTCTTAATATCCGAACACCCAAAATATAATTTTATTCGCCTCTATGCTTTAAATAAACGTTTATAAACTTAAATATATCAATAAGATTGAGAAACCTCATTAAATAAACAATCTAGCGAAATAATATCCTTAATATTCTAACAATACAAATTTATTATAATAATTAGCGATATTTCAATAATCGGAACAAATTCACTAATCCGAACGATTATTTCGAACATTAGAACAGAGCTGTTCGGATTAGCGAGAGTGTACTGTAGTCTAAATTTAATTGATTTCTCTCATTTTAATTGTAACAACAAATTACAAGAGCACATATTCAGGATAAGGATTGGTCCATTTTAGACAAGATAGTATTATTGTAATAGAAGATAATAACCTTCGACAAATTATTGTTGATACTATAGTCCTATTAACCTTATCGAAACCAATGTCGATGCATTAGATAGAAAGATTAAATTACGATATACTACTTACTAGTGGAGTACAATACCTAACTCACTGAGAATAATCATCTACAAGCGTGCTTCGCTTGCTTGCGCTGCGCGGCTTGCGGATACTGCGTGTTCGTAGATTTACCCAGTGGACGCTTGGGGATATTAGAGAAACAATACGTCGCTTTCTTGTTACATTAATGCAATCAGAACTGTAGCAGAAATTTTGTTTCATGATAAATATAATTTACTTCATATTAATTCAACTGATCATGAATGTAAGCTCAATTTGAATACACAAAGTTCACATTGCTAAATATTATTATACTTAAATAATCAATTCCAGTCCATGTCGTTAATAGTTATTTTATGATCGAATTGACTGATCGTAGCATATAACACACTTTAATTGTTGCTAACAATCAAATGATAGACTCAAAATAACAGTATTCAATCATTTATATGAAATAGAATCGTGTGAATGGCATTATAAAAGGCTGATAATTGATTGGTTCTCACATAAACCAATGAATTTCAATCACAAATAGTTCTTTTGATTGTATGATAATTCACTACTATTCCAATGTATTTGCATTATAAAATAATCGAATTCGATTAGTCAGTACATTTTGTCACCTATCTCGGCGAGGTGTGAACATTTCGCTTAGATCTTCAAATTTAATCTTAGATTCATCATTTAACACCCTACATGCCAATTTTCGTATCTCTACAACTTGCCAATTCTTCAATCAATTCGGACAAACAAACAAAAAATCGTAGTGTTTTAATATTTAAGATACGTACAGTGCCATGGAGAGATTTTTGGGCCCTCTGGCTAAGTTGGAACCGGGGCCCACTAATTATTTCCCTGAAAATGTTTAGCTGTATATTTTATGCATAGAAGTTTCGATCTAATACGTTTAATGTGATCCTATAAATAGTATATATTTCTATTACATCATCTAAATATATGTAATTATAACAGACAAAGTTCTCTAAAGTAACCTCTTCTAGCTTTTGTGAACCTGATTTGTGGCTGTAAGACATAATTGATCGCTAACATTAATACGAGTATAGCCAAATATTTGTTTCCACGTATCTTATATATTAAAATGCTAGGATTTGTTTGTTTGTCCGAATTGATTGAATAATTGGCAAGTCGTAGAGATACGAAAATTGGCATGTTGGTGTCAAATGATGAACCTAGGATTAAGTTCGAAAATCTAAGCAAAATTTTCACACCTATAAAAAAAAATGGAAAACAATTTTTCACACCTTTCCTATACAATAATACACAATAGAAATCATTGTACGACACTATTGTAGGCTGTCATTGTTATTAACACTTCAAAGCAATAACTTACACAAATGTCTCAATTATATTATAGTGTATGGAAGTAAAAAAGGTTATGTGTATATTTTCACACTTTTATATACATATTTTCACATTTTTATATACATATTTTCACACGATTTGACGAATTTTGAAAATTATGCTAGACTAACTTCCAACGGTCGACATGGGCGTAGATTTCGAATATCATATTTTCAGATCGATTTAATAAATTCTTTGTTTACTATTGCTTACAATAGATACATAAAGTAAACAAATTCCAAAAATAGGCTCGAGACTTGCTTCCAACTGTTGACATGGGGTTTTAAGTGGTGTAGAATTCGAATATTATATTTTCAGATCGATATGATAAATTATTTGTTTACTTATATTATTCATAGAGCACATTCGAGCTTATAACTGGGCTCTAGCATTCGCTTCACTCAGCGTTAATCTCGATAAAGAGTTAGCGCTAAGCACTGAGTTCTATTTAAAGTATACTATATATAATTTCTGTTCATTCAATTTCAAGTCCTAAATAATTAATACAATGACATTCTTTAACTCATGGATCATAAAATTTTGTTTTGTTCTCTGTTCAATTTTTTCCCGCTTTAATCGCCAAATGGAGTACCAGGCTGCTCATTACGCGAAGTAGAGCTCTCAGGAGAAGGCTTAGCGGTTTGAAGCGCAGTTGAGGTACCAGACTGCTAGGAATACAAAGCAGTACTCCTCACAGAGGTCTGCTCATCTGAGATATCAGAGAACGTATCAGTTCGCTAAGAGTAGAGGTAACTTTACATTTCTTAATATTGCACGTTCTATGCAAGTAACTGAAACTTCTGATAACATAATTGACGAATTTTCAGTTGGTCCGATGGAATATCACTGTTCACATTGTAATGCTAAATTTTGTGAGAGTGAAAAACTTTCCACTAGCACTGTTGTGTAGATCTGTGAGATCGTAGAACCACGAGATTCTAATACTACATAACCATGGATGGTTTTGTAGAATTCTGAGATTATCCGTAGAATCGTGAGATATTGTTTCGCTTACTCAAATCGCCTTCTGGTTCAATTGGTTTAATCGTAAATTGATAACTACTTCCACAAAATTGTGGCACGTAACACAATTTGATGGCACGCGACACAATTTGATGGCACGCGACATAATTTACTATGATAAACCCCCATATGAACCTTAAATGCAAAATAAAATTCGTCCATGGTTCATATGGGGTTTTACCAAATTAATTGTGCCGTGTGCCATTAAATTGTGTCGAGTACCATCAACTTGCGTCGCGTGACACTATTTAGTGGCGATAGTAATCAAGTTATGATGAAACCGGTTGAACCACATGGTCGTTTGAGTGAATGAAACAAAATCTCAAGATTCTACGGATAATCTCAGAATTCTACGCTACAAAGCCATTCATGTGTATGTAATATGTAGTATAAGAATCTCATAGATCTACGATCTCACGGGAGAGTGTCGTTAGTCCCACTCCGCATGTAGACGTTAGTCCTAATTCTGACTTGTAGACGTTAGCCCTACTTCTAAATTTGCATTAGTCCTGCTTTTTTCAGATGTAGGCGTTAGTCCTACTCTCACAAGTGTCCACAATTTCAATGAAATATATGTAAGAAGAAAGGGAAAATGAAAGAATATTAGCTAAAGACTGTGAAAGAGGCATTTATGAATGAAGAGGTGGTTGAGTGGCATTTTAAGTGAGTGACAATGAATAACAGGGATAAATGGTGCCTTTTGGTGAGGATCAATTGAAATAGTTTTAGGAGTAGGACTAACGCTTACATAGAGAGTAGGACTAACGTCTACATATGGAGTAGAACTAACGCATGCGCCCCATTAAATGTAAACTCATCTGACTTACTGAACTGATCCATGATCTGTTTGTGACATGATAAAGGTTCAGATTACTTTATTATTGGTCAAAGTTATTTTGAGATATTTGAGTGTGGTTTTATATCAGCTAATAATACATTTTAATGGCCTAAAATATACTGGTTCAGGGATATTAGTGAAAACAGTTGGGACCAGCCTTCGTATTGAAATTATAAATGGTCTCAACTGTTTTCACCAATATCTCTGAACCAGTAGATTTTAGGTCATCAAAATGTATTATTGGCTGATATAAAACCACCCCCAAATATCTCGAAAATAAAGTTACTAGTTTCGCAACTTTAAGCCCCAAACCGGACATATCCCATTATAAGTCTGCCTGCCTTGCCCGGCCACTAAATCAACTCCAAATTATTTGAATTTTTTATGGTGAATATTTCGTAACCAAGGTAACTATTTGAATAGTGTACATCCAAAGATGAAGGAGAGTTGGAGCACCGGACTGTATAAGTATCCTGTGTTCTATTTTTAGGTAATCTTTGCTCAAGTGAAGGCAAACTCAGCTCTCACCCGTGTTGCGTCAGCCCTGAAGATCCAGTTGGAAGAGGCGGGGATAGGAACTCCTGGGAACCACGTCCCGTTCTAACCGCACATGACGCTAATCAAGCTGTTCAGGCCTAGGGCCAAGAAAATGAACGCGACCAGGATTCCTTACGGATTCTATCAGGCGTTTAGAGAGTTCTATTTCGGTGCTCAGAGTGTTGAGCAGTTGATACTTGGGTCTATGTTCGAACTGAGCAAAGAGGACGGATTCTATGTCCACAAGTTCTCCGTTTCAAATCAGATATCTTGTTTGAGAGCAGACATGACAGATATAGTATTAGCTCAAGTTCTGAAGAATATTTGTGCAGCTAACCGGTTAGTTTTCGGGAATCATTTAATTCTTCTAAATTAGTATTTGCTAATCCTAATCCATGGTAATAATAAGCTTCCATACAAATCTATGTTATTCTAAACATGCATTCGACTTCAAAGTTAAACTAAATTAATTCAAATCTTGAATGCCTGTAAATTCTATTCTGGAAATGCAACTTCGAATTTCACAGTTTTCATCACTGAGGTTCTTTGAATCGTATCAAAACCTGTTTCAATAATAAATGAGACTTTTAGAGTTCAATACTGATCATCCAATGCTGCATTTTAAACAAATTTAAGTATTACAGTCAGCTCCGCTTAATTGGGACAAGTCTTCTGGAACGGAATGGTTCCCATACATAGAAGCTAATACTAAATTTCATCGATTAATTGGGAACTCTTAATCGGGACCAAAGAGTCCTGGTTAATCAGAGTCACCTGTACTTAGTTAATCAACATTCAATAAGACCCTATTTCCTTGATTTAATCTTTTTCAGAGATATTTTTTTTATTTAGATCTCTCCCTTGCGTCAAACAGATAGAAGAAATCTTGCGGAGAGACATCGATAAGTCGGCCTTAATCGACCAGATCCTCTCCATTGTAATGCACAATGAGACTCCTGTGCATCAAGATCATGACGTCATCATAATGCGAGGGCTGCCTGGAAGTGGGAAATCAACACTTATTGAAAGTTCCACAGAGAAACGACAAGAAATGCTGGCAGTTTGCAGTGCGGATGATTTCTTCACTGATAACCTCACTGGCGAGTACAGATTCGATATTGAGAAGTTGAGTCGAGCTCATGAAGCTTGTTTCAATTCATTTCTGGAGAAGTTGATTGCAGGAAAGCCTCTCATTGTCGTTGACAACACATACTCTCTACTTTGGGAGTATGCAGTGTATAAGTGTTTCGCTAAATGTTTCGGTTATCAATGCTCAGTCCTTGAACTGTTCTGTCCTGATGAATATAGGCTTAAGCAATACCATAACCGGAATAAACACAACCTGAATTATGATGTGATCGTAGCCATGCGGAACAGATGGGAAAACGACAGAGAGAGTGTAGTTGTAGACTCCAAGCGACTACCAACTCACTCTCTTCTAAGTTTAGTCAAGAAGAAGGAGAGCCCAGCCAAGTCCAAACAGGAAACTCAATCGAAGATATCTAGTGTTATCCTGCTAGCTGTGTTTCTATCGCAGCACTCACAAATGAACTGATAAAGCAATTTCCCCCAAAGTTTGATCATGTGAATGCAGACCACGTTACTCTTCAGTTTATGCCATTGTTTGAACAGATTAGTAAGTACAAGCTAGGAGCCAGTGTGAGTCTGAACGTGCTGGGCTGTGTGAGTTTTGAGAGAGTGCAAGCTGCTCCCATTCACTTCGACACTGACATCAAATCCAACAATGCACATCCACACGTGACCATCAGTGTGTCCAACGAAGGCCACCCGAAAGACTCGAACGATCTCTTGAATCGAATCGCGAAGAGAGAGAACCTGAACAATCTCCCGAATCGACCGGATAGCCTGGTTCTAAGCGGGAGTGTTGGAGTTCAGGTGGAGTTGAAGGATGGACATTCACAACGTGTGTTCTCAAGCGCAGAGCTGGAAGCGCTGAGGACACCCAAACCCCCCAAACACGCCAAGTCCTCTCCCTCCATCGGCATTTACACCGGTCCCTCCGGCCTGATCACTCAGCTGTTCCTGTTCGACTTCGACGGGACACTAGTGAACACGCCGGGACCAGGAGAAGGGCCTGGGTTGTACGAGAAGGTGACTGGGTCCGCTTGGCCGCACAGCAAGTGGACCGTGTATGGGGAGAGTTTGGTGCACCCCATGAGCACCCTCTGCAGCCCTGGGCCTGCTCTCTTCCAGTTCTTCTCCCACCAGTCTCGCTCTCAGAGTCTGACTGTCGTCCTGATGTGCAGACTCGAGTCTATCAGCGCCAGCGTGAGAGAAGTCCTCTCCAACTTCGGCGTCCACCCAGACATCCTCCTCTGCAAAGAGGACAACTCCCCTCTCCACACCCCTGAGTACAAAGCCGTCCAGCTGAGGAGACTGCTGGAGCGATGTCCTAAGATTCAGTATGTGAAGATCTGGAATGACTTGGCTGAGAATATCGCTTGCTTCGCTAACGTTACAGTCGACTATCTCGACAGAGAGTTTGAGTTGGTCGATGTTCTCAGTTTCCAGCAACACCCGCACTCCGCGAAGAAGAAAACTGCCAGCAGTTCTACCTCCAAAAAGTCCAAAGTCTTCCAGACAGTTCGCTTGTACGACAAGGTACAGAGGGCATCTTACCACGACGCAGTTGAGAATACAATTGGTCTTATCTAGTCTCTATGGGCGAGCTGTATCAAGTATGAAGGGTCTCCAGATGTACTCATCCATCAATTCGGCTCCTATCCTCTTAAGCGGATGAGTGACATCGATCTACTTTTGTTTACAATAGATACGTAAAGTAAACAAATTACAAAAATAGGCTAGAGCTTCCAATGGTTGACATGGGGTTTTTAGTGCTGTAGATTTCGAATATTATATTTTCAGATCCATATGAGAAATTATTCGTTAACCTTTGTTTACAATATTTATATAAAGGAAAAAATTTCCCAAAAAGGATAGTTTGAGTAACTTCAGGCGCCCGTAGGGTGATTCTACGGACACGCAGTGTCCGCAAGCCGCGCAGCCCAAGCTAGCGAAGGCGCTTGTTATAAATTATGACTTTACTGTCACAAAATATTATCAGATAACAATCAATGCATTTAATAAGCTAATAATCTTCAATTCAGAATTTCTTTACAATGTGAGTCAAGGAACCCTTATGGGAACCCTAAAATCACTTTGGCGGAACCCCAGTTGAGAAACACTGCTCTAGGAGAAGGATTTATATTTCTACCTACAGGTGTCGCCATGGGTACTCAACAGCTTTTTGTCGTTATTAACCAGCTGATTTACAAATGTTTCGAAATTTCCGAGTTTTTTTTAATTTTTTTAATTTTATTAGAGTGATAGTCTTCCTAAACGTTAATGAATGTGTTAGAATGATAGCTATTTTATTTCAAGGTACTGGGATAATTTAAACGTCCCCAGAGTAGTTATTGACAATGCCGTCAGACATGGGGGCGGTTGGGGAGGCTGGGGGTGGTTAATGGGTAGACAGGGTGGCCATAACTGCCCACATTTGAGGAGCTTCCGACGGCACTGCTTATAGATGAGAGTAGGTTCAAGTAGAGGCCCTAGCTCTACCAATAATATGTGGGCATCAGGATCACGCGATCATTGACTGCTTGATCACTATCTAGAATCTAGATTCCAGATAGAAACGGACTGTGTGGTACACGCTGTGTTCCACTTGAAGATAGAGGCTGACTTCCGTCTGGTGGCTAGGCTAGAGAGCAGAGGGTCTGGAATCGGACAGTTTGATGAGCCCCGCCCACTCTATCTCTACTAATGGAGATGTGTACATAGTTGATAAGAACAATAACATAATTCAAAACTTGGATAGCTCTCTACTTTCGATAAGAGAGGTGACACATCAATCTTTGCACAGACCTTATGGCGTAAAATTAACAGCATTAAAGATGTACGTACTTAAGTCCAGATGATTCTCCTTGCGTGCATGTATTTAATCACACCGGACGTAAGGTACGTTCTCTAATTACATTTGGTGGAGGAATGCAGGTAACTAACCCTTCTTCTTCTGTCGCGACTCCAAAAAGAATTTAATTATCAGCGATCACTGGGCTCAACAGATCAAAATATTCTCAAATGAAGGAGCCCTACTCCACACGATAGGGGAATATGGACACCAAGTAGGAATGTTTGATTGTACTGTAGGATTAGCTCTGACTTCAAATCTAAACTTAGTTACTGTCTCCACGAATGTTAACTACAGACTTTAAATATTTTCTTCTTTATAAGCGTTGTATGTGTCATTATTTGTTCGTTTCTCTTTAGTTCCTAATTAAACTTTGTGATCTCTATCTCGTTTACATAATTTGCCATTACTGTTGCGAGAATACGACACTGGTTGAATTAATATAGTCGCTATATGTAATCAATACACGTAAACAAAGTTAGAAAATACAATTAAGTTGTGTACTGAAGGAACGTAACTCTGGGTAGAGCCGTTCGCTACTTATACGTATCACTATACCTATACTGTTGCTTGATGAGAAGCCGAATGACCGCAATTACTATAACATTACCCCCTTTTTTAAGTGGGAGCTTGATTGTCTCCTCGATCCCGCCGACCTTTTTGCACCGTATCCCAACTTATGTGACCTTTGTGCCACTGAACCGGCTTTCGCTGTCTCATCGGAAATCGCCTTGCTGGTCTAATTCCTCATCCACACTAGCGCTCTCAATATCTGACTCTGTCTCAAATTAGTTTCTCGTTCCTTCTGTCTGCATGCCACTGTCTAGTTCATTGTGGGTCCCCTCATTTTCCCTATCATCATCCCCACTCGTCTCCTCACCTGCCACTGTAACTCCTCGATCGGCCCTGATCTGAGGGCTGTCTCACCACATCGGTATTGTTTGCATCGATTCAAGTGAACCCATCTGTCTTGATTCCCTAACTGCAACTTAACATTAGCCCCTTTCCTTTACAGCACACGATATGGTCCCTTGAATTTGGGGTCTAGCGAATCACTTCTAGCCTCGTTTCTTAAGAAAACAAGGTCTCCTTCGTGAACTGATGAGCGCTTCTTCGACTTATCATACTGAACTCTAGCTAGATGCCTTGCCGTAGCGTCGTTTTCTCGCGCCAATTGATACAATGCCTCCTTCTTCATTTGTCTTTCGAGGTGATCCTTCGGCTCCTTTACGGTTGCGTCTTGACGATGCTTTGTAATCTTAGCATCAATGTGCGAAGTAGGCTGTCTACCATACATCGAAGCATTCTCTACATTGTTCGCGTAGAAGGTAATCTCTGGCAGCAGTCCCGGCCAAGATCCCTTGTCTAGCTTTCTGTCAATCGCATTTTGCAACTTGTTTTACCAAGCCGATACTTCTCTCTGCCAGCCCATCGACCTGGGGATGGTATGGTGAGGAATGCTCTGATCCGTCAATGTTCTTCGCTTGGTCGCTTAAGAGGATTTTCAGCACCCAGTGTCCCTGGAAAATCCATACGTTTTTAAATTCCTGAGCAAGAGATTCCACTCGCTGGTCCTTCAATGGTATAGCCTCGATGTACCGCGAAAATATGCCAACTATCAAGAGGAAGTACCTGTACTCCTTGTCCGACCATGGAAGTGTCGCTATGTCCATTGCGACAAATTCTCCTGGCCCAATGTCATGAAAATCCGTTAATGGAACCTTGGGAGTACTAGATGCTTTTGCTCTCTGGTATATAAGTCACTCATTATCCAGATTTTCGTATCCAGTGTCATCCTGGACCAAAAATAGCTCCTTTTCAACATTTGGAGTGTATGCTCCAGTCCAAAATGCCCTGCGCCATGTACTTCCCAAAATAGCTTCCGCTGTGCTCGTTTGGGTACCGCAATACGACTTCAAAAATATAGCACTCCATCTATCACTCTTGAGACATCTAGCAACCTTCTTAAATTGGCCACCTTTTAACTCTCCCGCTTGAGAATCCAACTGGTATGTGTGTACATAATGAATGTGTGTATATTTGTAATAAAGGACATAACAGAATTGAATTGTTAAAACTAGATCTGTCATTTATTAAGAATTTCGGAGAAGATAAACTAGAATATCCACAAGATATCAAACCATTCAACTATCAGATATTTGTCCTCGTTAAGCATGATAATACAATTCACACATTCAATACAGAACACAATTTTCTCCGTTCTATCCATTTCACTGGTCTACAGAGTCAGATATCTTATTCTTCATTCTTCTTCACAATTGACAATAAGGGTAGCTTTATAGTTAGTGTCAGAAAGGCTGGTTGTTTGAAAGTTTTCAATCCTTCAGGAGAATATGTAGAGACACT